>CM062819.1:1348471721-1348976071 GCA_031772625.1 Pinus tabuliformis
GAGAGGCCGACTTGGGCATATTGTGGTGTCTAGAGTACAAATTTTCATTTTCATTTTCCCGCTCTTGATAAGCTCATGAAGAACATGCCTTATAAAATTTTCTTTTGAATATAAAATCAATAAATATTTTCTTTTCTTGCAAGCATGAAGAACATGCTTCAAATAGTTTTATTTTATCCCAAATATAATTTATATTACAAGTACAACTGTACATTATGAAGACCGACCATAGCTACAAAATTCAACACTTTTACCCCTAATTGTCTCTTGATCATGGAGTTTCATACTCTAAAAGTAAAGACTGAGTTATTTAAGATGAACATTGGTACATTAAGGCCCTTTTGGAGAGGTTGGGGGTGGGGCTTCATTCAACCATCACTGCAATACGATTCTCATTGTTTGTATTCAATTCTTCGACATTCTCTCTCCCCAGTTCTAACCACACATTGAGTGTTTAATAACCTAGAGGAGAATTCGCCAAGGCCCTTGCATAGTGTTTGGACTATACAACTTTCTTACAAGCTGAGAGTCTTTTCCTGGCTTTTCATTTATCAGGTGCTTCTATCTAAAGCCAAGTTAGCCAAGGTTGGTCTATTGGATGGCCTTTGTCCTGTTTGTCAACATTCAGAGACAATTAAGCATATATTCTAGGATTTTCTGTCTGAGACTAGAACTTTTTGATAAACAGATTTATTTATATATAAATATTTTATTAAAAGATGAATTACAGATGATGAGATTTTACACATGGGGTTCCTGGCTTATATACTGCCATGGACACCCTTTGGGGAAAGGGCATGATCTTATGATCGTGCCCTTTCGTCTAATTAAACTGAAAATTAAATAATAAACCTAAACTAACTAATTTTTACATAACATTGCCTTCCTCTCGAAAGAATGCTTTGTCCTCAAAGCATACGTAACGACAGATGTTGTTGACAAAATGCTTCATTCTCCCATGAAGCTTCTTCTTCGGGTAAGTCCTTCCACTTGATCAGATATTCCTTGATAGTACTATATCGAAGCTTTCTTTCTCTAGTAGACAAAATACCTTTTGGTTCTAAAATGACTCTTCCCTCATCATCTAAGGATGGAAGCGTTGTTTGCGCTGTTTGATTGTTACCTAGTGCCCTTTTAAGGCAAGATACGTGGAAGACGTTGTGAACATGACTTGTCTCTGGAAGGCTTAAACCATACGCAACTTGGCTAATCTTTTTGTTGATCTGATAAGGTCCATAAAATTTTGGTGCCAATTTGTATTTTCCTTTCTGCTTTAAGGATAATTGTTTGTATGGTTGGAGCTTAACAAATACCCATTCTCCAACTTTAAACTCTCTTTCGGTTCTGTTACGGTCTGCTTGTTGCTTCATACGATTCCTAGCATTATTCAGATTTTCTTTTAATATTTGGACGATTTTTTGGGTTTCTTCTCGTTGATCTTTAATAGTAGGTAGATTTGTCTGGACAATAGCTAGATCCTTCCATTTTGGGGGTTCATAGCCATATAGAACTTCAAATGGCATCATTTTTGCTGATGTATGATAAGTGGAATTATACCACCACTCAGCAAGATGTAACCATTGAGCCCACTTATTTTGTTTTTCTGTAGCGTAGCAACGTAGGTGGGCCTCCAAACATTTATTGACAACCTCTGTTTGGCCATCTGTTTGAGGGTGATAAGTGGAACTCATATTTAGGTAGGTTCCTATATGGCTGAACAATTCATTCCAGAAATTACCTTTGAACTTGGCATCTCTATCACTCACAATGACTTTCGGAAAACTGTGTAACTTATATATATTTTTGCAAAATATTTCAGCGATTTCTTTTGCTAAGTATGACTTCTTTATTGCCATAAAGTGAGCATATTTGGTGAGTCTGTCGACTACTCCAAAAATATTTTCCTTGCCTTCAGATACTGGTAATCCTTCGATAAAGTCCATCGAGATTTCTTCCCATTTCTGATTTGGAATGTTTAAAGGGTGAAGTAATCCTGGAGTCGTAATATTTTCACTTTTATTCCTTTGACATGTCTCACATTCTGCTACGTACTTCTAAATATCACGGTTCATTCCCTTCCAAAAGAAGGATTGACGTGCATTGTAGTAAGTCTTAAAGAATCCTACATGTCCAGCTGATGGTGAGTCATGTGATTCCTTGAGTATCTTAAACTTAAACTTGGAATTTGTATTTAGATAGATTCTTCCCTTGTACCATAGGATATCATTCTTCCACTCAAATTTTGAGTTGTTGGGAAGGTTATTGATTATTGCCGTTATTTCCGAATCCTTGGCATACTCACTTCGAATTTCGTTAAGCCACTCGGGAACAACAACCGAAATTGCAAGTAGTGTTGGTTCTTCATCTTTCCTGGATAAGGCATCTGCTACTACATTGTCTTTACCTATTTTATGTAGTATTTCCAAGTCAAAAGCAGCAATTTCTTCAATCCATTTTTGTTGTTCTTTGGAAAGTGTTTTTTGTTGAAGGAGATGCTACAGACTGTTGTGGTTTGTTCGAATAGAAAACTTACTTCCCAAAAGATATTGCCTCCACTTAGCTAGTGCGTGCATGATAGTGAGCATTTCTTTGTTGTATGTGGATTTGAGGCGTTCTCTTTTGTTGAGCTTCCTACTTTCAAAAGCTATTGGATGTCCTTGTTGCATTAATACTGCACCTATACCGAATCCGGAAGCATCACACTCAATGATAAATGGTTTAGAAAAATCTGGGGTTCTAATACGGGAGCATTAGACATAATTTCCTTTAATTTTTCAAAACACCTTCTTGCTTCCTCATCCCATAGAAATGAATTCTTCTTCAAAAGATTTGTTAGAGGTGCAGTTAAATGTGCATAGTTTTTAAAAAATCTTCGGTAATACTCAGTCAAACCTAAGAACCCTCTTAGCTTGGATATATTCGCAGGTTTGGTCCATTCTTTTATAGCTTTGATTTTGTTAGGGTCCACCTTTACGCCTTCATGGGATATAATGTGTCCAAGGTATTCTACTTCTTTCTTTCCGAAGGTGCATTTGGATTTTTTTGCGTAAAATTGGTGTTCTTTAAGTAGTGTAAGAACTTTGTCCAAATGTTGCAAGTGCTCTTTCCAAGTTTTACTGTAAATTAGAATATCGTTAAAAAATACTAATACAAACTTTCTAAGATGTGGGCGAAATAATTCGTTCATAGTTGCTTGAAACGTTGCTGGTGCAATTGGTTAATCCAAAAGACATTACTTTAAATTCATAGTGACCTTCATGTGTTCAGAATGTCGTTTTTGGTATGTCCTCTAATCTGATTCTAATTTGATAGTAGCCTGACCTTAAGTCCAATTTTGAGAAATACTTTGTGCCATGTAACTCATCCAACATTTCGTCGATAAAAGGGATTGGGAACTTGTTTTTGATTGTTATTTTGTTTAATCCTCTATAATCAATACATAGCCTGAATGAACCATCTTTCTTCCTTACCAACACCACTAGAGTAGCGTGAGGACTTTTACTTTTCAAGATGATCCCACACTTTAAGAGATGTTGGATTAACCTTTCGATTTCTGTTTTTTGGTGATGTGGATATCGGTATGGCCTGATGTTGACAGGGTCTGATCCTACTTTGACTTCTATTGTGTGCTCAATTTCCCTATTAGGCGGCATCTTCATAGGTAGGTCTTGAAATACTTTTTCATGCTTCCGAATTAGATCTTGTATCTCTGGTGACTCTTCACTGGTCATATTTGCAGATAACATTTCTAACTGATGACATTGTACTACATAAGTGGGTGCTCCCTTTCGAATCATCTGTGATGATGATACAATTTGATTTTCTCGTGCTTGGAATCCGTGTAATTTGTACTTCTGACCTCCCCATTTGAATTTTATAAATTGTACTTGGTGGTTGGCGGCATAAGTACCTAAAGTTCGTAACCACTGGATACCTACGACTACATCTACTCCTCCTAATGGTATTGTGAAAAATGGAGACTCTAAACTGAAGTCTTGAATCTGCAATTTAACCTTATGGCATTTCCCCACCTTTTCAATCTTCTTACCGTTAGCTACCATCATCTTCATGTTTGGTAAGGGAAATGAAAAAATATTCTCTTTGCCACGGTTGCATCTAAAAAATTGTGCGCTACCAGAGTCGATGAGAACCACCACGTTGTTCTTCTTTATGTGTCCTTTAACTTTAAGGTCTGAGGTTGGGATATACCCATCATGGCTGATAATGACACTTGCGGAATAATTTCGTCATCTAATTCTAGTTAGAATTCTGGAGTATCTTCTATTTCTTCTATGTCAGAGTCTTCACTGTTTGAATCATTGGTTGCTTCACAATTATATAGGTTCTTTGGTTCTTTTCCTTTAGCACACCTATGTTTGGGGTCCCACTTCTCACCATAGCGCCTGCATTTACCCTCTTTTATCCTTTGCGTTTCCACATTAGATTTTTCATCATCACGATGATGTGGTGGAACATATCTTGTATTTTTTGCGTCTACATACTGACGTGTTCTTCGTCTTGAATATGTTTTTTCGGATTTTGACCAAAATATTTGTTCGAATTTCTTTTCGGTTGTTTTTGCTTTTCGTCTTGCTACTTCAATTGATGAAATGTCATGCATCTCAAGTTCTACTTGTAAATGGGTTCTAAGTCCTGAGACGTATGATTGAATCAGACAAGATTCCGATAACCCAGGAACTCGTGTTACTAATGTCTCCCATTCTTGAGTTTATTCGTCCACACTTCCTTTTTATCGTAACTTGATGAGTTTTGAAAAGAACTCTTCTTGTCTTACACCTTGGAATCTTTTAAAGAAGGCATCTTTAAATTTTCTCCAGCTAATGACGTGTGTTGTTTTCTTCCACCACATATACCAGTGATATGCATCTCCTTCCATTTTCATGGATGCATGCCTGAGCTTTTCGTCATCGTCATTGATGTCATATATCTCAAAGTATTCTTCTGCTTTATTTATCCATGCAACATTGTTTTTTTCGTTTCCATCAAATTTAGGCATCTCGACTTTTGCCCTTCGTTGGTATGTTGCTAATGGTTGAGCGAAAAAAGGGTGTTGATTGGTAAAGTTATCCCAGAGTTGCTTGTTTGTAAAGGCTATGTTACTCACTTCTTGGTGGGGTGCTGCTGATTTTTTTGGGGATTCAACCTTTTCCTGAGAGTCTGTTGACTTTGTAGAATCTGATGAGATGTGTTCTTGATTCTCTTCACTTTCTTTTAGTAGTTGTTCGGGTGCACAATTCGACCTTTTACACAGAATTTTCAGCATTGTTAAGGCATCTTTGATGTTTACTTCTGTTTGGACATGTTGATTTTCCATCTTTATTTCTATTCGATTTGTCGTATCATGAAGATTTTTGATATCGTCAACTTGCTCCCCAAGCTTAATCTGGAATTCATTTAATCTTTCACTAACCTCGTCGTGGTTGTTATTTATCTTCTGCTCTGAATCCAACAATTTTTTTTGAAAATCTGCCATTGTCATTATCGACATCGAGCGGGTTTGCGGGGGCGTGTATTTATCTGCCAGCGTAAATAATAACTTTTTTTTTAATAATAATTAAAAAATATTATTAAATTAATAATAATATATATATATATATATTTAAATTAATTAATTAAACTATTATTTTAATTAATTAATATTATTCACATATATGTAATATTTTTTTTTTATTATTATGTAGTTTTAATTCTATATAATTAATTAATTACATATAATGTGATACGTAATACTTTTTTTTTTAATTAATTGAATGAATGGACAGTCACGTCCCAACGGAAATGTCACGTTCCGTTGACTGTTCGAATCTTCTCTTTGGACAAGGACGCCACAGATAATAAAAAAAAAGTGAGCTTACAGCATTATCACTGCAGATGGACTTTTAGCGCACGACTCACCGCAGGTATAAAACAAATGCCGGAATTCGTTGGTTCAGCACAGATAAATGATGGGACCTTCTACACCGCTACCCGCAGAGCCCACGCAGTCGAACAGGGATCGGACTTCAGCGTTAATTATTGAGGCGCAAATAAAACGAACGCCGGAATTTAGCGTTATCACCACAGATAGAAAAAAAAATGACACTCGAACTTGGGCTGGAAATCATAGCGTATCCGCAGAGCCCACGCAATGGAACCGCCGTACGACGCAGGCTTCCCGTTGACTCAGCGTGTCACTCCAAGTGAATTACGCACAACCCCACACGCTTGCTGTTATATGGAAGACCCGTGGGGGCCAGATGGTCAGCGAAATTTGTGGGTGTTACCAGTGTCGTATTGGCTCTAATACCAGATGAGACAGAAACTTTTTGATAAACAGATTTATTTATATATAAATATTTTATTAAAAGATGAATTACAGATGATGAGAGTTTACACATGGGGTTCCTGGCTTATATACCGCCATGGACACCCTTTGGGGAAAGGGCATGATCTTATGATCGTGCCCTTTCATCTAATTAAACTGAAAATTAAATAATAAACCTAAACTAACTAATTGTTACATAACATGGTCAAGAATTATCACTTAGTGCTTCTTGAAGGCAGGGTTCACCGTTGTGCAATGTTGTTTGATGGTGGTTGCACACTTGTTTGCAATGATTTCTCTAGGCTTTAGCATTGCTCGACGATAGTAGTACCTTTTGTTTTATGCAAGATGAGGTGTAAATTTATTTCTGAACAAGAGACTAGCTCCTTGTTTGCCTTCACTTTGGTATGGAAGGATGACGTTCATCATCAATAATTCCCAAAAGGGAAATTTGTTGATCAAGGATGCCCAATCTTAGGATCACACTGAGTACTCTGCTTCTATTTCTTCCTTAGCAGTTCTTCGGAAGAGGTTATGATGATCATTGTACATATCCTTCCACTTCTTATGTACATATAAGATGTATGTTTCAGAAAAAATGTCTCAGGAGCTTCTGTAAGGATAAATTCTTCAAGTTAACAAGTACATAATGCATGAATAGATAGAAGATTAACCGATGCAATGTGGTTAGTCAATCTTTAAAAAATATTATTCCTCTAATATTAGTGTTCCAATGTTGTTGACTTGGGAAATGATTCAATATACAAAATATATAGCACATAAATGAACAATTTGTGTATATGTGGATTTTGGAGCTAAATACCTCTGCTTGTCCCTTGCTTCTGAGAGCTCCAACGGAAAGATTGAGCAAGTCATTAGCATAAGGAAGAATAGAAGACTTGAGGTGGTAAACAGCTGCAAAAATAACCTGTAAGCAGGCTGCTCTCATCTGTGACTCATCACTCGCCTGCATAGGTTTTCCACATTTAGTGACACATATCCTCTTTCTTAAAATTAAATTTGAAGTCTGCTATCTATGCATATTTAAAACCTCCTAGTGAAATTAAGATTAAAGGCAGAGACCCTTAGAGCAATACCTGAACAAAATTGATAAGGGTGGACAGAACAAAATCTACAAAAGAAGACGGTGGTACATTTGAAAGTAATGACTTTTGTCTGAGAGATATCTTCTGACAGACACTGATGAGAACATTTGCCATGCATAGACGGAATGATATTGGCACAAACGTCTCTTTGTAATCTTCTGGGATATTAGAATGGAAAACTAATTCCTTGGACATGACAAAAGGGAAAGTCTGCTGCTGACTTGTCAGATTCCGAACAACAGAAGAAATGACAGTGTCTTGTACGTTACTCAGGAACGAAGGATGCTCTATGGAAGTACAGAAAGTAAGCTGTCAGGAACATATACAAAAATACCAATTGCAATTACTCAAGGCAGTTAAAGCTAAAGGTATGGATATCAATGACATACCGGATTGATCCATGACTTCTTCAATTAATTTGGATTTCTTTTGCACCATATTAACCTTACTTAACTGGCTACTTGATTCAGAGATTTGCAATTCAGCACATATCATTAAAGCTAGACAGTCGATGCATCCATGTTGTGCTTTTGCAACTTGTGAAGCAGGAAACATACAACCAAAAAACCCAAGTTAGACTATGGAAAAATCAAATCCTAACTGAGTATGTGGGATGTGATTTCTGTATTTATTTCACCATCTATATTCCTCAACAATTTAGTTTAAAAAATCTCAATTATATAAAAGATGAATTCTACCTTCATCTGAATCCATGGATGGCCACAGCAAAACAGTTGTAATTAAATGTCGAACTTTTATCATTACAGAATGGAGAGCCGATTCCTTGCCTCTTATCTATATTAAGAGTCACGCTAAATACACTATCAGTAAGAGAGTACATAGAGGCACTACTTCCCTCAATGAATTGATGAAAATTTCAACTCTAGATAAAACATTGGACAGAGGGAGAGATGTATAGTATTAACAGTATAAGCACCATAACATTACCATCAGTGAATTACAAATAGCAAACAGGCATGACCTCAGCTTCAATATATCTCGATTATGTATAGCATGCTCCAAATGAGATCCAATGAGGGGCAACATCACCTGGCATCGACTCTATGTAAGTGAAACTGCTTTAAAGATTGGTAGTTAAGCATATTGAGAACAAAATGTTATCATCCAAGAAACACACATTAATTTTACTGCAATAGCTTTTGTAGTTCGTGAAGTGTAAACTCACATTTTCTCTATGTATTTATATACCACAAGGAAGCAGACTTTAGAAGAAATAAATAACTATTGTCAATGGGGTTATATTCTAGAACGTGGCAAGGTATATTAGAACAAGATATTTATCTGTAACTCCAAGTGTGCTCTCATGCTATTTTTGCAAATTTTCTGAACTGAGTAAAAAGTACTATATAAGCTAAACATAACTGTTATTGACCACACAAGCTATATAACAAATCATGGTTTACGATTAACCACTTCAAGATTTTCTACAAGAGAAAGGCTTGGAAATTCAAATTCATGAAATATAGAGAATATGAATGCAACAGGCATCCACTTAACAGACCAACAGTTTATTTGTTAGGTTTTTTAATCTTTGAGAAATAAATTGTCATAAAATAACACCAAAAAGGCAGTTTAGGTGGGACTTTAGAAGCATCTAACTGCCCTCTCATTTCAGAAAAGAATAAAACTGGCTACTGGCTGTAAGCATCACATGATTGAAATTTGAAACACATATAAGTACCCTTAGTGACATTCAGCTAATCATCTATTTGATACCCTCCATTTGCACTATAGCTATTGCTTCCCTTGGAGTCCTCATTCCCGAGCCAGGGATAAGAATCCACTCCACTTTATTCAGGAACAGGTTCATCACAGGCCAAGATGTTAAGAGGTTTGGCTGTTCCCATGACTCAAAAGCCAATTACTTACAAAATTATTTTCATGGAAACAAAGTTACAAATAGAATGGAACATAATAAAGAGGAAATGCACTAAATTGTCAAATACTTGTGTGATTTTATGTATCAGAGAATGCAGTACACTAAAAAAATATGGAAGACATTATAAGCAGTCCTCTATAAGCAGATTCAAGGATCAGTAGTAATAAGTTTTGCTAATATCCACATGTGGTGTACATTACAGTAGCCACAGAATGTCATAGCCATTCATAAGAAAAGGGATAACTCCATATTGGCCACAACGACATAAATAACAATGTTCACCAAGTTTTCAGTACAAGGGGATTCAGGTATGTGGAGAGGCATTCCAATACATCAGGAAACACTGCCCTGCACCCACCAACCCCCCTGCCCCCCAATTTCAGGGTATGACAGCCTATATCAAGACATAGGGGACCCTGCCACAGATATCTAATAATATACCAATGTTTAGCCCCTTGAAAGTACAATAGTACCTACCAAAGTGGTTAGCACAATGGGATGTTATCCCCTCCACCCAGTTTCAACTCCCATGGTGGGGCATCTTTGGTTCACTGGGATAAGGGCCAAGGCTTAAGGACTACACTCCCACACCCTCGTGGAGTCTCGGCTCTTGCTAAGTCATAAATTCCTGGTATATCTGGCTTACAGGCTATTGGATATACTTTTGGTGTTATAGTGGAAGCCACTAGGTTTGATCTTGGGCCTCACCTAGATTACTCTAGCAAGTTACCTAATCACCATCATAAAGAAAACAAAAGAATATAGCTAAAAGTTGTCAGAATCGGAATCAGAATTCCTAAAATCGCAATAAGAATTAGAACCAGACAGAAACAGCCCAAAACTGGGCACATAAAAAATACACATGATTTTCAAATATATATATATACTTGTGGACACCAATGTGATCATAATCTCAACCAAAACCAAAGCATGAAAGCCAAGATCTTTCCTTAGATTGATTTTTGTTTGAATTAAAATAGTGTACAACCACAATGATAAGCTCATATTCATCTATGAATTTCAAATTCAAATTGTTATTTGAAGTAACACTATATCAAGAAGGAATTAACATGTAATAATATCAATTCATATAAAAGAGTTTCTTCAGGCACTGTACTTACAGGATGGCGATAGAATAGAAAAAGGAAATGTAATATTCCTAAGAGGAAAAGGAAATGTAATATTCCTAAGAGGAAATTAACAGTGATAATCAAACAAAAACACACATGCAATTAGACACAAATTAGCTGAGCCATTTTATTATAAATCAAGGAGAGTACAATATAACTATGGAGTATACACACCTGGGCTTGCAAAAGCAAGCTAGACAAGTCCTGGGTGAGAAAACAATTTGCCCGGATGCTGGAAAGTGCCTCTTCAATGCTCTGCGCTGGCCCTTGAAATCTGCACTGCTGGCTGGGAAGAAACTGTTGTTTGGCCCTTCTAAAGTGCTCAAAAAAGTCTGAGAAATTAATCTTGGTCTCTCCACACAGAAGGACAATTCCAAGGTGAAGTGTTGGAATTGTCAAAAGATGGGACACTATGCAGTTGTGTGTTCGGAGAAGAAGAAGAAGAAGGGGAAGAACCAGAGCGTGGCAGCTTCAACAGAGGTTGAGGACTTTGCAGTTCGTTTTGACCGGGAGTTTGGGTTCACTGCGTATGAGTCCTCTAGTGCAGGATCACCTGCCACACAGGTTCAGAGGGAGCATGCTTTTCCCTCGATTAGCGGAGCATCTTCGGGTATCTGGTATGTGGACAGTGGGGCTTCACGTCATAGACATTCTCAGTGCTTTCAGAGAATGGCACTGATATAGAGGTAGTACTTGGTGATGACAGAGTTGTTAGAGCAGTCGGTGTGGGGACACTGACATTTCAGAGGGAGTCCAAACCTCCCTTGAAGGTGTCAGATGTTCTTTATGTGCCAGGGATGAGGAAGAACCTCATATCCGTCTCAGCTTTGGAGGACAGAGGATATGAGGTACTGTTCAGGGGAGGACAGGTGTTGATGTATCCCAGGGGCACTCCAGCTGATTCAGCTAGAGTGATAGGTGTACGCCATGCAAAGGTGTACAAGTTTGCATTCCAGTCCCTTTTGGCATTGAGCAGTATTACCGACAACAGAGCTAGCAGTTCTGAGCTGTGTGAGATTTGGCACTGCAGGATGGGACATATGTATCATGGAGCCTTGAGGACCTTGCGGGAGATCACTACAGGTGTGCCAGATTTCAATACTGATCACTTTGATACTTGCAGAGGATGTGCGATGGGCAAGTTTGCCAAATCGCCTTTTGCCAGCAGTGACAGCAGAGCGACTGGGATTCTTAATTTGATTCATTTCGATGTGAGCGGTCGGATGTCTCATGTTTCCTTGAGTGGATATGAGTACTATGTTTTATTCATTGATGATCACTCCAGGAGGACATGGATCTATTTCTTGAAGACCAAGAGTGAGGTCTTCAAGCGGTTTCAGGAATTCAGAGCTCTTGTGGAGACACAGACAGGTCTAAAGATCAAGTCCCTGAGGTCGGACAATGGGGGAGAGTACACCCTTGGAGAGTTTGTTGACTATTGTGCAGAGGCAGGCATTAGGAGGGAGTTCACTGTTCCTTACAACCCCCAATAGAACGGGGTTGCAAAGAGGAAGAACAAATCCATCGTAGGGGTTGCCAAAGCCATGTTACATGATCAGGGGTTGCCATTGTTCTTGTGGGCAGAGGCCTGCAACACAGCTATTTATTTGCAGAACAGGAGTTCGCATCGTGCCTTGGGGCACATGACTCCGGAGGAGGCTTTTTCTAGGAAGAAGCCTGATATTGGTCATCTTTGTATCTTTGGGTGCATTACATACTCCTACATACCCAAGGAGAAGAGGACCAAACTAGAGCCCACCACAGAGAAGGGTATCTTTGTGGGCTACATTGAGACCTCAAAGGCCTTTCGGATTTACATTCCTGCACAGAGGAAAGTTGTTGTCAGACGGGATGTGAAGTTCGACGAGGACATGGCATTTAGGAGATCACGGGAGTTAGAGTATCTGGATCAGCCAGACCCTCAGCAGCAGTTGAGTCAGTCATAGGGATCTAGTGGGCAGGGATCAGGAGGATCCGGAGGTACATCTATGAGGATGTCAGGTCCATCAGTGAGCAGTGGCTCACCGAGCCAGAGGGGTGGTGCTCCGGGCAGCATGCAGAGTAGTTCACTAGGGAGTCCACTGATGGACAGTTCACACGGTACCTCAGCTTCTACAGGTTCAGGTGCAGGCAGGAGGACAACAGACAAACAGTTAGGAGTTCAGGCTCCTGATGATGATGGGGAGGAGGAGTTTCATTCTCCTATGGGAGAAGTGCACTCAGGGAAGAGGAAGCCCAAGTGGCTTCAGGACACCTTGAGAGATGCCACATCTGTCGCTAAGCCTAAGAGGCTGGTCAGAGAGAGTAGATCACCTTAGAGGTTTTGTAGCTATATGGTAAAGGCTACCAGCATCCTTGACTCTGAGCCTTCTAGCTATGAGGAGGCAGATAGCCAGTAGGTCTGGAGAGAGGCCATGCAGGAGGAGTATTCTTCTATCATGAAGAATGATGTTTGGGAGGTGGTGCCGAGGCCTGAGGGCAAATCCGTGGTTACTTCCAAATGGCTTTACAAGGTAAAGCATGCTGCAGATGGCAGCATTGAGAAATTCAAAGCGAGGTTTGTGGCTAGAGGGTTCTCCCAGGTAGAGGGAGTTGATTATGAGGAGACCTTCGCTCCCGTGGCTCGATATATTTCGATCCGCTCCATTATATCGATAGCAGCAGAGATGGGTTGGAAGATCCACCAAATGGATGTGAAGACTGCATTTCTCAATGGCTTCATACAGGAGGAGGTGTACATTGAGCAACCACAGGGCTTTGAGGTGCATGGGAAGGAGTCCCATGTGTGCAGACTAAAGAAGGCCCTTTATGGCTTGAAGCAAGCTCCCAGAGCTTGGTACTCCAGGATAGATACATACTTGCAGGGGATGGGTTTCACAAAGAGTGAGGTAGATCCGAACCTTTACTTTATTGTGATAGGTGAGGAACCTCTCATTATGGTGCTGTATGTGGATGACTTGGTCATTACAGGTGCAGAGAGACTCATAGAGCACTGCAAGAGAGATCTTGCGGTGGAGTTTGAGATGAAGGACATCGGCTTGATGCATTACTTTTTGGGTTTGGAGGTGTGGCAGGAGGAGGGGCATTTCTTCCTGGGGCAAGGGAAGTATATTGTGGACATCCTTAGTAGATTCCACATGGAGGATTGTAGACCCATGTCGACACCGATGATCACCAACTGGAAGAAGCTTCATGCTTTGGATTCCGAGTTGGTGGATCCCACATTGTACAGGCAGCTGATTGGTTCCTTGATGTATTTGGTCAACAATAGACCAGATATTTGTTTTGTAGTCTGTTAGTGTCAGTCTTTACAGCCTTCCTCCAGTGATCAAACATGCTCTTACAAAGTGATTTTGAAGTGTCAAGGTCAAAATTTTGTCATTTCAGTGAGTCTTCAAGCAAAATTTGGTCACTAGGCATTAGGCTTAGGGTTTGCCCAAATATCAGTCCATGTCATCATTCAGCTGAGCCTATCATCATTCAGAGGGTTGTCATTATCATGTCAGTGTCTAATGAGTCATTTTACATCTTGTTCATGCTTCAGTTATGCCTAGGCAAGGTCATTTCCCTCTCCTAGGGTTTTAAAGCCAATTTCCCTTGGACGGTCAAGTTATCGGCAAAACTTGTATCCTGATGTTCATACACCTTCCCCTATCCTTAAAGTACCTTATTAAACACTTCCCATCCCTTAGATCCGCCAAATTCCTCATTTTTCCACAAACCCTAGTTTCTAGCTACAACTTGGCAATTTTCTAGGTTGGGCCTGTGTTTTGCCCTTTTGGACCCCTTCCCCTCACTCAATCACTGAGATTCCACTTTCCCCTGCTTCCTAACATCCCTCCTCACTCCCCAAAATTTCCCCAAGAATTTAGAAGCCCCTTATCCCCTTCATTTCGCTTCATTTCGACAAAATTCCTTGTTTCACACATCGGGGCAAGTTTCACTCAAATGATGTTTCAGAGCAGTCAAAGATGAATTTTGGAAAACTGAGAGAGGTTTTTGTCCACAACATGCCAAGGAAGAAAAACCTCCTTCACTTTTTGCACAGGTGTCATGGTTTGAGAGAAATGTCAAGAATACCGTTGCCTCAGGAGAATCAAAGACACCTTTGAAGTGACCTTGGGAAAATCAAGTTTTCTCCTAGCTTGGTTGGCCAAATGATTTGCTTGATGGGTAAAATGATAACTAGACACAAAGAGCTTTCCAATGAGCTATCATGAGCTCAATTTGGGGTTGAGGAAGGCATTCAAAAGTTGACTGCAACAGTACTCTTCTTTCAGGCAGCCTCATTTGGCACGTTTTGACCAGTCTTGGGAGATTTGATTTTTGACAGGTCAAATCAACTCCAAATTGAAAAATTCCACTTGGGTTGGAAAGTAGACTCAAAGACCTTTCCAACGAGCTATTGTGCGCCCAATTCCGACACCGGGAAGGCCTCCAAAAGCCTCCTGCAAGGTGCGTGACCCGTTGAGCCAGAGGTGCGCGACCCGTTGGGCAAGGTGCGCGACCCGTTGAGCTGTCTTGCTGCAAACTTCAAAAAAATTGCCCAATCTTCCTCCAAATCATCAAATTTGTTCAAGATAGGCTCTTTACACATTGTTTTGGAGGTTGGTGATGGATGTAAGCCCTCATGCTATGATTTTAACCTCAAATCATGCGAATGAAAAAGACTTATATGGCTGCTTGTTAATGTTTGTAAAATGCTAGGGTTTTGTGACTGTTTCAAGTGATTTTGTCCCATTTGGTCCCTTCCCTCTTTTCCTCTTTCAGTCATAGTCATACTTGCATCTCTGTCCCATATTATTTGTACATAAAATGTTGACTTTTTCCCCCATCCCTAAGCTATAAACCCTACCCTCTCACAAGCACACAAAACCCTAATTCCCTCTACCATACACATGCAAAAATAGAACAAAAAGAAAAGATGCATTTGCAAATAAAGAAAAGAGTCATGTGAAAATAAATGTTGCTGTATATCTAGAGTCATGTACATAACCCCTACATGCCCTTGGCATCCCCTTGTACATGAAAACCTTCCCTCTATGTTAAAACAATGTACATGTACTCCTTATCAAAAAATTTGCCTTATGATACATATGAACTCCTATAAGTAAACTTGGTGTATGGTGTCCCTATGTCCCTATTGATACATGTATGCCCCTTCCATGTTCACTATCATACATGTTTTTGTCCCATATGAGATGTTCTTTGCAAATGATTTCCCAATGTTAAAATGTGTTCCTATTTGCATGACAATTTGTAAAGTTTCCCTTGAAATTCCCTATTATTTTCATATATTCCCATTCCTTGTTAAGAAGTTCCCTCCCCTAACATTCCCCTCATGTTTTTCCCCTTGAAACAACATAGAGTTCAGTACTTTTGCAGGCAGAGGCAGCAGTTCAATTTGTCCACTTTGCTCCTAAACCATGTTAGAAACCGAAACTTATGAGCAAAGTGATGACCATTCGTCATCTACAGATGTTGAGGTACAGAGGAGGCCTCATAAGGGTGGAAAGGGCGGTCATCATAAGCGAGAGGAGCCCACCTCTTTGACCGATTTGCAGGGGTGGATTTTACAAGGCGAAAATGAAAGTGTTTCAAAGGAGGTCGACCGAGGCTCTTAAGAGGAAGAAGAAGACCAACCCCCTTCGCATCTTGGCCGAAGCTTCTCTCACTCATCATGACACCCACTAGCCTCTTCACAGCATCAAGTACAAAAAAATTTGGAAGTTTTGGCTCATTTTTGACATTTTTGGTCAATTTACAGGTTTTGGCTTCTCAACGGGTCTCACCCCCGGTGAGACCCTTTGTCATCGTAGCTCCGTTTTGCAAAAACTCAGCATTTTTGGATTTGTCATGCAAAGTTACATATGCCCATGCATTACCTTGAGTTTTCATGAAGTTTTGGGCCTCCAAAAGGTCAAAATACAGCCAAATTTTGACTTTCTGCCCCTTTTTTGAGCTGCAGAAGTAGTCTTGGGAGAATTGACTTTTGACTGGGCAAATGACCTCCAAATCCAAAAATTCCGGTTGGGTTGGAAAGTAGACTCAGAGAACTTTCCAACGAGCTATCCTGCACCTCATTCTGACACCGGGAAGGCCTCCAAACAGGGCTCCAAAGTGCGCGACCCGTTGAGGAGGATGTGCGCGACCCGTTGAGGAATTTGTGCCAGATTTGACCAGTTCAGCCCAGAATTTGCAGTTTAGCTCCAGTTTGACTTTCTGAGGTCGATGGTGGTCCTTTTGACTGTACTTGTGGCACTTTTTGGATACTTTTACCCTTGTTTTACTCTTCTAGAAGTTTCTCTCATGTAAAAGGGTAAAATTGACTGTATGAACTGGTTTCCAAGTTTTTAGAGGCAAGTTGTTTTGACTGCCTATTTTGTAGTGCTTAGTTTAGAAGTTGTTCAAACAGCTCCTAGAATAGTGAGCTCGACCCATGGAGGCAGGGAAAGAGGTTGGATCATCTATATTATGTACTTTCATGCTCATTTTCATGGTTGGACTTTTGAGGGAGGAACTATCATTGTATATTTTGCTTGTATCTCTGCAATTTTTGGCTAAGGAAGACCAGGGTTTTGCAGTCATCATTGGGATTCTTGTGGACTCATTGTGTTGATGGTGTGTCTCTTCATGTTATTGTAAGCTTTGTTATGTGATTCATTTCCTTTCTATACTGTTGCATATTAAACAAATGAAGTGATAAAGTTAGAATTCATGCTTGCATGCTCTGCTTTCAAATTTGTTTAATTTCTATGTTTTCTACTGTCTAAAGAGAATTCAAATCCATTGTTTGCTCTCTTTAGCCCTCTCATCTTTCTTCTAGATCATCCATTTCAGCTAAAGACATCTACACAATCTCCTACCTTGCCCCAAAGACTTCCCTGCAGAAACTGTGTCCAATCCCCACACCCTAAATTGCAATTCCTCAATTTGCCACCAAAAACCCCCAAATCAACCTTCAAATCAGTTTACTAGCCTAATATCAGCGTTACCTTGATTGGTCATCTCTTCCCATTGAAAATTTACCGAGATTGACCGGAGAGAGCCTTCTCCTGCCCCGTAGGGCTAGCTACGAGGCTGAATGGTTTGATGTAGCTTTGAGATTTGCCTTTTCAGCCTGAGGTGAAATTTCAAACGCTAACATAGTCAACACGATGAGTCAGTTTATGTGTGAGCCTAGGAAGGTTCACTAGGTGGCTGCAAAACACATTTTGCGGTACTTGCAGGGGACAGTGGATTATGGTCTAGACTACAGGCAGGGGGATGGAGTGAGATTGACAGGTTACACTGATTCTGATTGGGTAGGTTGTGCTTCTGATAGGAAGAGCACTTCAGGGTGCTGTTTTGGGTTGGGTTCGGCAGTGGTGTCATGGTTCAGCCGGAAGCAGCAATCAGTAGCATTGAGTTCAGCGGAAGCAGAGTATATGGCAGCCAGTCTAGCTAATTGTGAGGCTATCTGGCTTCACAAGATGTTTGGCTTATTTGGTCAGCCGTTGAGACCTTCAGTGATTCACTGTGATAATCAGAGTTGCATTAAACTCACGGAGAATCCAGTATTTCATGACAGGTCAAAGCATATCGGGATCAAATATCATTTCATTAGAGACTGTGTTCAGAAGGGCACTGTGAAGCTTGAGTATATTCCCATTGATGAGCAGGTTGCAGATATTCTTACCAAAGCCGTACCACGGGGTAAGCATGACTACTTCAGAGACAAGATGGGTGTGGTGAGGAACACCTTCCTCGGTAAGAGGGAGTGTTGAAATTTGGTACCGGAGGACAGATGGTTCCCTAAGGCTTTGATCTTTGGCCTAGGGAAAAGTGTCCAAAAGAATTTAATTTTTCTCCTAAAGTGTCTTTATAATTTTTATAAAGTCAAATCTAATTTATAAGTGACTTTAAGTGATAAAGTTACTAAAGTCTAATTTTTAAGTGACTTTACAAAAGTCAATGTAAAATTAGAAGGGAAAAGTGACTTTGGAAATAAATGACTAAGTGGGTCTTTATTAAAGTGGGGTGAATTAAAAAATAGAAAGTGAGATTTAAATGAGCATTTAATCTCAGCCCTAGATCTCAATCTATTTCAGCCATTGGATTTAGGGATCATCCAAAAGTCACTTAGGGTTAGATTAAGGGAGGAAAAGGAGGAAAAAGTCATTCATTCTTTCATGAGCAGATTGGGAGAAGGAGAGCAAGAGAGCAAAGGAGATTTCTGGACAGGGAGGAGAAGGAGGCAGCAACTTGGCACACATTCCAAGGCAGCATTCCAGCAAGTCCGTACAGCCGAGTTAGCATACAATGAAAGGCAGATTTTTGGGCACGATTTTCAAGGAGGCCATACAGCAGTTTGCACAGAAATCGAGGAGCAGAAATCTGAGTTTGCTGGCACGATTTTCAAGGAGGCCATACAGTAGATTTTCAAGGAGGCCGTACAACATTTTTCGGCACAGAAATCGAGGAAATTAAAGTAACGCAAACTTGCCTGGAAAACGTTGGTTCTTAGACAATTTTCTCTGGCAGCTTCTTCTGGCAAACGTTGATTCTTCAACGCAGTTTTCTTCATTGTAATGGCTTTCTCCGGAAAGAAACTGTCTCTTTTGTAACGCCTTTGTCCTGAACTTTTCTCCTCAATGTTGGGAGTGTAACAGCCAGAATAAGTTTGTAATGGTTGAGAGGTACATTGTTTATGCTATTTATTTACTGTGCTTCAGTGCTTTAGAAGCTTCGGGGCTTCGGTGGGCTTCTTGTTCACTTGGTCACTTTTATGCGGTAAAGTAAGTAGCCAAGTATCGGAAGGGCTCGGTGGTGGGTGATTGGGAATATAATGCACCAGTCTCAGCAGCAGAGAAAGCATCCATTGATTCTGGGTACAATAATAGCAGAAGTACTTGAGCTGGTCGAGTGTGTAGAGCCTGAGGGTATGTGTGAGCAGGAGAAGAGCCAGTTGAGGTCAGGGTCGAGGGGTCAGCGAGAAAGGCTAAGTATTTCAGCGATGAGAGCAAGCAACACTTAATTTCAATATTAAAGAAAAAATGATGCTAACAATGACTCAAACTAAAAGCATAAAACTCAATTGGTGATCCAATGCACTTCTGAAACGTTGATTTATTCACAGTTCCTTCAACAAGCCAAAATGTGAGAGCTTGCATCACACTATCCACAGTGTTGAAATTTGGTACCGGAGGACAGGTGGTTCCCTAAGGCCTTGATCTTTGGCCTAGGGAAAAGTGTCCAAAAAAATTTAATTTTTCTCCTAAAGTGACTTTATAATTTTTATAAAGTCAAATCTAATTTAAAAGTGACTTTAAGTGATAAAGTTACTAAAGTCTAATTTTTAAGTGACTTTAATAAAGTCAATGTAAAATTAGAAGGGAAAAGTGACTTTGGAAATAAATGACTAAGTGGGTCTTTATTAAAGTGGGGTGAATTAAAAAATAGAAAGTGAGATTTAAATGAGCATTTAATCTCAGCCCTAGATCTCAATCTATTTCAGCCATTGGATTTAGGGATCACCCAAAAGTCACTTAGGGTTAGATTAAGGGAGGAAAAGGAGGAAAAGGTCATTCATTCTTTCATGAGCAGATTGGGAGAAGGAGAGCAAGAGAGCAAGGGAGATTTCTGGACAGGGAGGAGAAGGAGGCAGCAGCTTGGCACACATTCCAAGGCAGCATTCCAGCAAGTCCGTACAGCTGAGTTAGCATACAGTGAAAGGCATATTTTTGGGCACGATTTTCAAGGAGGCCGTATAGCAGTTTGCACAGAAATCGAGGAGCAGAAATCTGAGTTTGCTGGCACGATTTTCAAGGAGGCCATACAACAGATTTTCAAGGAGGCCGTACAACATTTTTTGGCATAGAAATCGAAGAAATCGTACAACATAATTTCTGGAAGCTTGCATGATTTTCTAGGCAGGCCGTTGTTGGGACTCAGAAATGTCATATTTTCATCCACCTTTTTCTTCACTATTCCTTACATTTCATCATCCCATTATCCTTTTATCATATCATTTTCATCAATACATTTGGGTTTCACCTTCTTATTTTCCATTCTATTCATTTTTGTATTACAAGTGAATTTATGATTAAATATTAGAAAATATACATATTTTTATATATATCTCAAGAATATGTGAGTTTTGTGATGTATAGGAAATATGTGAACAATTAATTCCAAGAGACTTCTCAAGTATCTCCTCCACCATATTAAGGAGATAATTATGCAAGCCTATTCCTAAGGAGAAAATCATAGAGGATTTGGTTGGCATATCTTATCCAAGATATGTGAGAGATTTGTGGAGGATTCAAAGGGATCATATCTTGTAATAATGGGAAAGTAGTTGAAAATGCTTGAGAGATTTGTGGAGGATTCAAAGGGATCACATCTTGTAATAATGAGAAATTAGTTGAGAGTGCTTGAGAGAATATTGGATATGTAATTATGAGATGGTTATCTTCCTCATGTATATAAGAGAGTGCTCTCTCTTCATTTTGATAATAATGGAAAGAATGGAGATTAGCTTTAAGAAATAGTTTTGTAATTAAGAGAAGGGAATTCTTAGTTTTTTTTATCTTTTATTGTTATGCTTTCATGATTTGTAATTTGATTCTTGTAATATAATTTGAGATAGTTTTATTGTTGTGAGCTCACATATGTTGTTTGTCATTCAATTCTTCACATGTTGTATTGCTTTTTCTTTATGCAATTTCCTGCTTTTATAGTTAATGTTTCAATGCCTTCCTAGATTAATTTGATTTCAGTAATTTAGATTAAATTAGTTCCACTTCGGTCTTGCATATATAGTGCATGTGCCTCGTAAGTCTACGAACCTCGGATTGACAAATTAAATAGTTGGGCAAGTACTACAACAGAATTAAACGAACATATTTTCACCCAACATTTTGGCACCGTTGCCGGGGAGGCACGATGGATTGAAGTTTAGTTTGATTTTTCATGCAAGTGTGTTTAGACATGTTCCTAACTCCGAGGTGTTAAGGCGGTAAGACGTGGGGAACAACCTACACATCGCATTCGAGATACCGTAACGGGCTCGACCTCTTATGGATCAGGGCATGTAGGGTGTGTTTACATTTATGCAAGTGTGAATTTCAATTTCTGCAAGTGTGTTTGATTTTCGCAACTGTGAAGAGTGTTTGATGAATTCATGGTTCATGGTTGTAGTTGAAGAATTCGATTACTCAATTAATGAGCAGTCCTTGTAAGAGGGTTTAATTGAGTATTGAATTCAAGATTATTTCTGTGGTCCTTTTGTTTTTAATAAATTCAATTTTTAGTGTGCTGATTTGGAAGAGTTTTTGTATGTAAGAATTCCTTTTTCAACATGGGTTAACAACGAGTTTTAGCTTGGAACTACTCACTCAGATCCTAGCAGAAGTCGTGATTTCTTTTTCCTTGGAAGAGGAGATCTTGACAAGAATTAAAGGTTCAACTACTCCCCAAGAAACAAACGAAGATTCAACATCTGAAGAATCCTGCATATCAAATGGCGAACAATCATTCGAACAGGAGATCGAGGAAGAAGAATAGCAGATCGGAGAAGAAGAACAGGAGTTACAACATGATCTGAGTGAGAGAAACTGTGCTTATAAAAGTTTTATCGAACAATGGTTCCAGGTAATTACTAGATTAGATTCATCTTTTTATTTTTTAGTTGATTTGCAGTTACAACAACTAGACTCATTCACTCTCGAATATTTTCATCCATCATTTAAAAAATTGCTACTGAATATATTGTTGTTACTGCTACGTGAATGGCTTCATTGGAAGTTTAATTACACGTAACTAATTTTTTTCTAATTAGTATAAAGTAGGTAGGCTTTCATTTTTAGTTTTTACTTACATTTTTAGTTTTGCTTAGAATAAGTATGCTCTCCTCCGCGCTTAGTGCGATCGCGAGGATCAGAAAATAGGGATGATTTAGACTAATTTCAAGAATAAATAAATGTTTTGCAATATGCTTGATCAAAAACATCTTTCAATATGCAAATCATTGTGTCCATTTGTTAAAAAAAAAAACTAAGTCTAGAGAAAGTTTAGTTTCTTTCTAAATTTTAGTTTTTCATTTAAAAAAAATAAATAAAACATTCATGAAAACAAAACAACGCAAAATAATAAAACAATTAAACCAACAAAATCAAAAACAACTCTGCATCATTCATTGTATATACAAAACATCAAACAAATCGAGGGTTTGGCCAAACGAAAGTCATAGCTTGATGGCGATTTGAAAATGGCACGCGTAGCTTATACATGACTTCTCAACAACTTTCAAATACGTTGTTAGGCTTCGGGCCTTCTATATAACCAACCGCATGAAAAAACATAAACTCAAAGCCATATGAAACAAAACGACAAAACATAAAAGATGAAACTAATTAAAAATCATGTATGGCGGAAAGAACGAAACAATGAATTGAGAGCCACTAGTTGCTGCTATGTAAACAATCTCACATTTTGAATATACGAGCAAGCCGCAGGTTCGGGCTTCTTCAAAAACCTGCAATGCATGTTTTCTGCCAAGATATGATCACTAGCTTAATGAGAAAATGTTGATTTTTGTAGCCGTAGACAATGGGCAGTTGCGTTTTTTTTGGAAAGAAAGCCAATTTCGATCAAAATAGAACATCTCGGTGGCAAATTACAATAGACACGTGAAGTAAAATTGATAACAAGTGGTTTCTTTCCTGAAAATTGTAGGATTTAGTCCACCAGCCAGTTGTATATCACGCTAGTGATTTGGAACCGTTGCTAAGCGCAGCCACTCAAGAAGGAGCCGGAAATGCCACCAAATCCTCATAAAAATCATGAGAATCATGCCAAATCGAACCAGAAAGGAAGATAAATTTTTTTTACGCATCCATTAAACTTTGTCAGAATAATCCTCTTTGTGTCAATTAATTGCTATCCTATCCTTATCTGATTTCCTGTGATCTCTATCTCCGCAAGATCTCAAGGAAATAGATTTCATGGAGTATAGGCCATCGGCAATAGCTGCAGCAGCCCTATTATGTGCAGCTGAAGAGGTGGTGCCTCTGCAAGCAGTCCATTACAAAAGGGCTTTGTCCTCCTCCATTACTGATGTTGATAAAGACAAAATGTTTGGATGTTACAATCTGATTCAAGAGACCATCATAGACGGAGGCTGCTACTGGACTCCAATGTCCCTACAATCCACTGATAAAACTCCAGTGGGAGTGCTCGATGCAGCAGCCTGTTTAAGCAATACACCCACCTCAAGCTACAACGTGAAGCCATATGCCTCTGTTACAGCAACCAAGAGGAGAAAATTGAATGAAATCTGCAGTGCATTGCCGTGTCAAGCAAATAAATGGGCAGCCCTCGCTCCCGCCATAACTACAAGGATGCTTTGTCCAAAAGCATTCTCTTCTATGAAGGCCAGAGATCAGGAAAACTGCCTCCAAATCAACGCATGACCTGGAGAAGGGACTCTGCCTTACGAGACGGTTCAGTAGCAAAAGTGGACTTGGTAGGAGGGTACTATGATGCAGGAGACAATGTCAAATATGGTTTTCCAATGGCTTATACAACCACGATGCTATCATGGAATATGAATTTGGAAAGCTCATGGATGTTGATCTACCATATGCCCTTACTGCAATTCGTTGGGCTACAGACTATATCCTCAAAACAACAATTTATCCAGAAACTATATATATGTGCAGGTGGGTGATCCCAATTCAGATCATCAATGCTGGGAGAAGACATGGACACTCTCAAAGGTTGCTACAACAATGGCTGCTCCCTCCATGGTGTTTCAAACATCAAACAACCATTATTCTCGGCGTCTCCTCCAAACTGTAGTGTGGGTGTTCGACATTGCAGACAAATACAGAACTTTAGTGACATGAATCAGCAAGAAACTGAAGATTTGCTAACACCGAGACAGTTCGCAGCCCTTGGTCGTTTTTTTCGGATTAATTTTTTATTGTTTTCATTATTAGTTTTGTTTTTAATTAATAAAACCAATTGACATAAATACGAAATTAAAAACTATTGATTTTTTAATTTTTTATTTATTAAAATATATATATATATATATATATATATGATAAAAAAAACAAAAACTAAAAAACTAAAAAAAAAAAAAAATCAAATTGCCCTCATTCATTTATAAACTAACTACTTGTTCCCTAAGAGATACAAAAGCCTTTCAAATGTTTTAAATCAATTTTCCTGCAAACCAATAAAAACATTTTGACAAAGTATTGCACAATCAATGAGTACATTGCATGGGGACATACAATCTTTCTAGTTGCGGGGGAATAAAAGTATGTTGGATTTTATCATTTATTTTAAAGTGAATTTGTGGGAAAAAGTTAGGATGCATATACTAACAAGTGAAATGAGATTGGTGTTATATGTAGGTCAACGAGAAGCTTATGCAAAAAGCTCAACATTCCAACGCGACACCCTTTTCATCCACAATTAGTGTAACTTCGAAAAATAATGGACATTTCATAAATTCTTGAAAATGAGCTAATTTGTTTTTGAGTCACTTCATACAGGAATGATCGATGGAGATGGCACACAAAGGTGACAATTTTTATGCATGAATGGTGCTAAGTTTTTCAGAGTTGAAGACAATCTAATGCAAAAGTGATTTTTCGAAATCACAATGAAACATGCATCATTGGACGCTTGAAGGAACTAATTCTTCACTACACATATCATGACATTTTCCACTACACAAAAATCCTTTTGCGTCATGACTACTCACCTTTTTCCTTCCAAACGCCTAGACCATCCTTATGTTGCAGCCCATCTTCCATTACCTTATCTTTCACGACTTCATGCACGCCTATTTTTTTGAATCGCATACATTCCTTTATCCTTTTCAGTTTATTTTTGCCTTCTAATTTTCCTTTTGAATAAAACTCATTCCCTTTCCATGATTACATTACCTTGTTTTCCTCACCATGCTGATCCATACAGCTTGTCTGTGAGTTCTTTCCATTTATAGTCCTACCAAATATTTTTGTACAAACTCCCGTTGACTGTTGTGGGATTCCTTAAGGCCCACCTTTCAACAAGTCTTGCCCCATCGACATCAGCACCTTATCTGGGAAATAGACTAGAGTTCATTTTGGGTACCTTGAGACTTGCATGCCTCAATGGCAAGTTCTCTCGCTGACAATCATGGGAATACATCAATGTCCCTTGATCGTCAGATCTTGCAAATGGCTCGACGTCAACCCCTTTATTTGCATTTCGCAAGATGTACCCCGGTACCTTGGCACTCATTGACATCAATGGTGAGTTGCCTCACATTGGTTAACGGCATGCATCAATGGCAGGTAATCCAATGATTTCTTTTCATGCACGACATCAACACATTCTTTCGCATGATTAGAATTGTACCATCGAGTTTGTAGTGGGTGAAGACTATACACTTTTTCACGACTCCCTCAGCAGTTACAGCAGCATGAATTCTGATCTATGAGAGTACCACAGTTCCACTGTCAGCGTTTATCTTTTCCATGATTCAACATCAGTAGTTCAGATTCCTTCATTTCCCAGGATCCAGTAACAACAACATCAGTCACATTTTCCTGATCCAGCAGCAGCAGCTACATATCATTCTTGGGTAAGTAGAGGTATGTTGTTTTCTAATCTTTAATCATGCAATTCCTTATATGCTAACTTGAATATTTTGGAAAATTCCCTCACCATGCTACATTTCCTTTCATGAGCCATGTCAAGTTGCATGACGACATGCCACCAATTCAGTTGGGGGGGAGGGGGAACTATATGCACTACATATTCACTACCATGATTCCATTTCTTCATCACTATCACTCCATTTTTTTCTCATTTACCATTCACCAACATTTATTTTCCAATGATACTGTGTTGCACTTTGCTTCATATGCAATATTGGCATGCTTCATTAATATTACAAAAGGGCTTTCTTATGCACATTATGATTTCCAGTGAGTGTTTACATTATTATTGAAGAAAAGAGAACAGAAAAAAAAAAATGAATGTTGTTAACACAGGAACCAACATTCTTTGTATTCATGGTTGTCACCCAAGAACCAACCATAAGAAAATGTAAGTTGTTACTCATGTCTTTCACATATCTTGGAAACATTCATTATTAGGGGGGGGGGGGACTATATGCACTACATATTCACTACCATGATTCCATTTCTTCACCACTATCACTCCATTTTTTTCTCATTTACCATTCACCAACATTTATTTTCCAATGATACTGTGTTGCACTTTGCTTCATACGCAATATTGGCATGCTTCATTAATATTACAAAAGGGCTTTCTTATGCACATTATGATTTCTAGTGAGTGTTTACATTATTATTGAAGAAAAGAGAATAGAAAAAAAAATGAATGTTGTTAACACAGGAACCAACATTCTTTGTATTCATGGTTGTCACCCAAGAACCAACCATAAGAAAATGTAAGTTGTTACTCATGTCTTTCACATATCCTGGAAACATTCATTATTAAAAGACATCATCATGAAAAACCAAAGTTCAAGATGCCAAGTGTTCTTAAAGAGACCCATGCATGGTTGCATGAGGACATGCAACAAGTTCAGTTGGGGAGGATGTTGGGACTCAGAAATGTCATATTTTCATCCACCTTTTTCTTCACTATTCCTTACATTTCATCATCCCATTAACCTTTTATCATATCATTTTCATCAATACATTTGGGTTTCACCTTCTTATTTTCCATTCTATTCATTTTTGTATTACAAGTGAATTTATGATTAAATATTAGAAAATATACATATTTTTATATATATCTCAAGAATATGTGAGTTTTGTGATGTATAGGAAATATGTGAACAATTAATTCCAAGAGACTTCTCAAGTATCTCCTCCACCATATTAAGGAGATAATTATGCAAGCCTATTCCTAAGGAGAAAATCATAGAGGATTTGGTTGGCATATCTTATCCAAGATATGTGAGAGATTTGTGGAGGATTCAAAGGGATCATATTTTGTAATAATGGGAAAGTAGTTGAAAATGCTTGAGAGATTTGTGGAGGATTCAAAGGGATCATATCTTGTAATAATGGGAAATTAGTTGAGAGTGCTTGAGAGAATATTGGATATGTAATTATGAGATGGTTATCTTCCTCATGTATATAAGAGAGTGCTCTCTTTTCATTTTGATAATAATGGAAAGAATGGAGATTAGCTTTAAGAAATAGTTTTGTAATTAGGAGAAGGGAATTCTTAGTTTTTTTAATCTTTTATTGTTATGCTTTCATGATTTGTAATTTGATTCTTGTAATATAATTTGAGATAGTTTTATTGTTGTGAGCTCACATATGTTGTTTGTCATTCAATTCTTCACATGTTGTATTGTTTTTCCTTTATGCAATTTCCTGCTTTTATAGTTAATGTTTCAATGCCTTTCTAGATTAATTTGATTTCAGTAATTTAGATTAAATTAGTTCCACTTCGGTCCTGCATATATAGTGCATGTGTCTCGTAAGTCAACGAACCTCGGATTGACAAATTAAATAGTTGGGCAAGTGCTACAACAGAATTAAACGAACATATTTTCACCCAACAGTCGTACAACAGAATTTAAGGCTGAAAATTGGCACAGAAATCGAGGAGGACGTACAACATTTATTGTTGTTCAGATTTTGCTGTTTGCAAGTTTTTCCAGTTGGCTATGAGGCACGGAAAACGAGATAAGTTGTAACAGTTTACTTGCTGATTTTTTGCTGAATATTTCTCACTGTAAAAGCATTTTTCAAAAATAAGGAGGAGCTCTCGAACTGGTTTTCCCCAAGAGTTGTAGGGGGTTTTTCCAGGGTCACCTTGACCAAAAATTATTGTGTTTAAATGTGTTGAATCGTTGTTTAGATGTGCTGATTTTTATATTTCTGCATTTTCCAGCATTCTGTAAAATTTCCAGAATTTGTGTTTTCAGCAAAATTTATTTTTCAGTTGTTAAATGTATGGATATGGGAAAGGGCATTTAACTATTTTGGAGAAATAAGGTGAAACTGAAAACCAGGGTGGGAAATGAGAAATTTTTACACAAAGTCCCACATTGCACGCTGAAATGGAAAACCTTGAGCAGCTTCTTGTCCACCATCTTCTGATTGCACAGAAATGGAAGCATCACGATCTTGTTCCCATACTAAACTATGCTTGCAAGATTGTGTTGAGCGCAAATTTACTCTTCCTTCCTATCCTCACCTGAAGAGGACTGGTCTATTGCTTGACCCTCCAGAGGTAGCATGTTGGCTACAAAGACATAGTAGTTAAGTCGTTTATACATACTATAAACGCCTTTCAAAATTGTGTGATAAAAAAATGAAAGAATCCTCTTTGGATTTTCTATGTCCGCTTCAACCTCATCGCTGGTCAACTGCTGCGATTTGGTTCTACCCTAGCTCCTCTTGCAGAAACTGCAAAACAGGCTCATTTGGCACCTCGCAGCAGCAACCAATTTCTTCATGAGCTCACACCAATCGACACCAATGCTCCCATCGTGAAATGAAACCAGATCTCACGCACAGGTAATAATTGTCTAAGCTCTGATACCACATATCGAAAAATGAAATTAACTCAGACAAATAGATAAAGCACACATAAAAACCAGACACAAAATATAAATAAATAATTGAATATAGTGATATAAATAAATAGATGAGAGACAGTGTTCTCAAGATAGTGCGTGCTATCTTAGACACTTTTGGTTGAGATAATTTCTCACCAGACACACACCAATATAGGAGTTACCTAAACTAACTCCTATCTTAGAGGAACAACCCAAGAGTTAGGCACAAATTCCTAACTTCTAATAGTTAATTAATTTATTTATTTTTGGATTTATTATTGTTTTATGAGAGAGGCTAACAGCAGAGAGGGTGGACAGATCAAGGGGAGTTCAATGCGGAAGTTCAAGACTTGGCAGAGACATTTAGGGCATGTGGAAGGTAGGGCACCTGCAGCAGGTAGCACGGCTGGGCCATGTGCTTTCCCAGGCGAGCAGAACAGGCAGAAGTCTAAACGAAGAGTTTGTTAAACGAAAAGTCGGTGTTTTCGGTGGCAGTGCGGACCACAATTCGGAAGGCACGACTGCGGAACGACTACAGAACAAATGACTGCAGAACGGAATGTCGAACAGGTGCACAAGTCAGGCTTAACTTGGAAGAGGTGCACGAGATAGGTTGAACTTTCAAGATAGGTTTTTGGCAGAGTTGCGGAAGACTACACAGTACGGAAAAAATTCAAGCAAGCCTGAACGGCGGGCTACACGACTGCTTAACCATGGGTAGATTGTTGCACACTTGGATTTTGTAAATTGTAACTTGTAAAATATTTGCTGAAGATTTCATAAGTGTTGTTGGGCAGACTTGTTTGGGAGTTGCCCCTCCTATGTACATTGTGTTTTGTACATGTTTATTTCCGCTGCGTAATGAAAGATAATTGTTTCCATTGCATTTAAAGAAGAAGTGAACACTTAACGAAATAATTCAAAGTATTGAAGGTTAGTCATAGTCCAAGAACCGTAGTAGTAATAAAACGAAAAGGTTGGTTGGTGTCGCACCCCGCCCACAAGTAGAAATTGAGGCTCGTCGATTGCGTTCAGCCTGTTCACAGAGGAAAATTTGAAAAAGCAGCGAGACTCTACTATTGATTTGATGAATCCCTCTAATTAGCTCATTGAACCACCAAATGCATGGAATTGCTTACTCTATCTGGACTGGATGTATTCTAGGTGCTATATTGGTCTAAATGACATGGATGGACCTGCAACATGTAACATGATTGAAGTTGAAAATGTAGCTAGTTGGTGATCTATTTAATCTTCTATTAATGAGCAGTTTGTTGATATTTGCTTTTGTCAGAAGCGACTTATTGTCTGTTGGATTCGACTACGACACATTTTTTTACTCGTGTAGGTTGTTGATCTTTGCTTTTATGAGAAGCAACTTATTTACTGTTGGATTCAACCATGGCACACTTTTCTGTTGATGAGCAAATTGTTGACATTTGCTTCTGTGAAAAACCACTTGTTGTCTGCTGGATCCAACCATGGTTGTTGATATTTGCTTCTATGAAAAGCCCCAGTTGAAGCTCATGAATAGTTGAATGTTGTTGTCTAAAGCACTAAAGTTCACCATGGCTACTTTTCTACTGTTGAGTTGGTCGCTGATGTGAGAAGACTTGAATGGTTGAGAATCCCTATAGAGAGGGAGCACTGATTACATAGCATCGTGAATCTCCCTTAGGCTGTGTAACGGGAGACTTATAAATTGGTCAAGAAGAATGTCACTCCCTTTGGTTATGGGTCAGGAGACCAGTGAGTCTGGTCAGGGAGCTTGGTTCTGAGGCACTGAGTTTGACATTTCTCCCTTAGCTTGTGTGCCGAGAGACCTATGGATTAGTCGGGCAGATTGATCTCAAGTTCTCTCCCTTAGGCTATGGATCGGGAGACCTTGTTTGTGTTCGAGGATTGAGATAGGGATTCCCAACTTAGGATATGGGGCCGAGAGACCTTGTTTGTGGCTGGGGAGATGTAACCTATGCATATGATTGGTTTGGCCTTACTGATTAATTCCACTTGTTGTGGTGGATGTTACGTATCTTTCCTTATGGTAATACTGATGATCTCTCTCTTAGATGTGTGTCGAGAGACTTATGGATTAGTCGAGGAGATTGATCTTGACTGAAACAGAGACATGTACTTCCGAACTCTCCCTTAGGCTGTAGGCCGAGAGACCTATCGATTGGTCAAGGAGATTGATCTTGAAAGAGAGAATAAAATGTACCTCTCTCGCGATGAGGGAGAGTTGGAAATATGGTAGCCATAGTCGATACTTTCACCATGTGGAAAAATATAAAAACATTGCATTTAAATTTTTGCCTCCAAAAATATTCAAGTTGGCCCGTTTTTGTTTGTTGAGAGATCAATTCTTATAGGAATTAGGGTTTGATACCTCCTTCATGATAATTACCTGTGATTTATGTTGGCTTCTTTTACTTCTATGTTATATTATCTTTCATCAAGCAATTGCCAAATTATATGTATATGAAGACCACAAGAACAAGAGGCACAAGATGCATGCACTCAGCTAGGGCAAAACCCAATCCAATTCTTCCAATAGTAGATCCAAATCAAGATGAGACCATCCAAGACCCTTTAAACATAGACAAAGACCTCCTCCAATTACCAAGTCAGCCCTTCCTTCCAGTAGATGATTCCTGCCAAAGTCTCCGAGTGTCAGCTTCTCAGATGCAACTTCAATCCAGAATTTCGGCCCTCGGCTTCAGAATTTCAGACCTGCAGTTGATTCAAAAACTTTGGCCCCAGCTTCAGTCTAGTTACTTCACATGTTTGAGAGAGAGATGCCCAAAAACTCAGTTCTTGTCTTCCCCAGCTTCTGTGATAAATCAGAAACCCGATTCTTATTGCAACAACTGGAAATAATTCTCCTAATTTTTAAATTAATTCTTAACAATTTATTTACTGTGTGCTACAACAAATACTGAATCAATCACACTGCAACCTACACAAATAAACTGCAAAAGAAATAAACACTAGAAGAAATGCTAACACACACACAAAATAACACAGTTATTTTTAGACCAATGTCCCCAGAAAAACCCAACTCGGGAAACCCAGTGCAGTAGTTGAGGGTTTTATTATTACGCAGCAGTGAAATAATCTTACTACAATTGGATGCCGAAACTAGCAATCCTATAGAGAAATACTGGCAAGAAAATCTAGTGAGGAGAAATTCCTCACTCCACAGGAAAATCCCGACACTAACCTCAACTCAAATTCAACCGTCCAAACTACCTTTGTGCAGTCACTGCGTCACCCTAGTGTCGTTGCTACTACTCTAAGCTTGGAACAGCTTCTCCTGAAGCCGTCTAAGAAGCTGTTGTCTGAAGAAATGTCTCTCCTAGCCTCTGGAACCTCCACCCATCTTCTGGCACTGAAACTCTGCTTCTCCTCAACAATTTGACTTTGCCTCTAGAGGTTATTGCGTTGCTCTACATCAACCTCCCCGTGGCTTCTCTGCCTCTCTACGTATGCACTCACCAGAACTAGAATCCTTCCTACAACTTCGATTTCTCTAGCTCTCTCTGGCAACTGAACACTGCTACTCAAGAAATCGATCTGCTCATGAAATCAAACTGCACAAGTATATCTTCTCCAAGCCCCATTGACTTCTTATAATCCTTTGTTGAGACTTCAACCGCCAAGATTAGGTCTTAATTGATGGCTAGGATTAACTTGAAGTCTATCCGTGTGAGTTTCTAAAACATTCACACCATAACTTAATTAATTCTAATTAATTAGTCATACTCCCTAAGTTTAGACTTGGGAAATATTTAAAAACTGACTAATAATCTAATTAAGTCATTTCTAGTTGGAATTTTCATAAACGATTTATGGGATTTGGAAATCTCATGTATTCTAGCCTCTCCACAAAATTTCGCGGCTAGAACACATCTGATGCTAAAAAACTAATAGCTTCTTTTTTTCTTCTTTTCTGCCTCTTTCTCTTGTAGATCAACCTTGTTGAGTGTGTGTCCCAAATGAGTCAAGTTGCTTCTCTATATATATATTGCTTATGTTGGGTCAAAGAGCCCTAATCTAGGCCGACTTCATAAGGACAGAGGTGTGGAGTTCACAAATGATACTTTTGACTCAAAAATAATTGCTTTTACAAGATACAAAACCCCAAAAATGGTTTAATACAAATGGCAATGATTCTATTGACTCAAGACAAAACCTAGAAGCCTTCAATGGAGGATTTGACCTAGAAAATAAATAAAAGAGCATGAAATCCATACTTCAAAATAATTATTCTTTTACAATAAATTTTTCTCTTTTGTTTTATCAAATACAATTATGAAGACCGACACTAGTTACATTCTTCAACACTCTCTCTTAACTAGGGAGGTATTCATATTTGCATACATATAGGCACATGGAAGATCTCAAAATGATATGAACTATGAAGAGCCATAGCACACGCTGTGCTACAGATTAGATACCTAACCAGGGTACTCTAATTGAGTGGGACTAAGGTGTACTCAAGCTTTAGCCACTCTAGATACCATCGAACTTTTATGCTCCAACATCAACCTAGGTATCTAGGTGCGTATCCAAGGTCGAAGCTACAAGACCAACACCACCCTCCCTACTTCGGGATCTAAACATCAACACATAGGTCGATCCTCCCAAGCATTTTGTTGCCACAGGATGATTCATCTCTCCTTATCAACTAAATCAATAATATTGACCAATACAAGCATGCTTCTGAAATATTTAAACTTCTTACTTGGAAGAGATTTCGTCAATACGTTGGCTACTTGTTCATCTGTCGGAACATATTGTAGCTTCATGACCCCATCCTGTACCAAACTTCTAATGTAGTGGTACTTGTTATTGATATGCTTCGTCCTTGCATGAAACATGAGGTCTTCAGACATCTTGATGTTGCTTTGATCATGACAATTTATCACAATAGCATCCAGTGGCCTTCCAAACAAATATGACAATAGTTTTCTTAACCAAACAGCTTCTTTTCCTACTTCACATGCAGCAACATATTCAGCTTCAGCACTAAGTAAAGCATCAAGATCTTTTTTCCTACTCATCCATCAAATCATTGCGGATCCCAAACTGAAACAACCACCAGTAGTACTTCCATTTGTCTTGCTACCACCCCAATCAAAATAAGTAAAACTTGTTAGTTTAACTTCCATTTCCATCATACTTTAGGCAGTGATGAATTGTTCCACGTAGGTATCTCAAGATATGCTTGGCAACTATCAAATGGTCATGACAAGGCTCCAATTGAAATTGCCTAATAACGTTTACAACAAAGCATATGCCAGGTCTAGTATTCACCAAGAACATCAAAGAGCACACCCACTTACGATAGCTTGTAGGATCGACGAGAGTAGAGTCGGAGCTTCTCAACTTCTTTAGATTTGTGATCATTGGAGTATTCATAGGCTTGGAATCCATCATACCAAACTTTTGTAACATCTTGATTATGTACTTTCCTTGACCAAGATATATCTCACCGGGTTTCTGCCAAACTTCCAAGCCCAAGTAGTAATGCATGAGTCCCAAATATTTCATTTCAAATTTTGTTGCCAGCATTTTCTTGCATTCTAGAATTATGCGCTCCACACATGTAATAAATAAATCATCCACATATAAAAGTGTAATAATTGGTTCATTCTTCACAATCTTGATGTAGAGGTTTGCATCAACAGAACTTTTGACGAACCCAATCTTTAAAATATATGCATCCATCCTTACATACCAAGCTCTAGTTGCTTGCTTCAAGCCATATAGAGCTTTCTTTAGTCAAAAGGATCTGTTTCAGAGGCAGCACCCAATGAAGGTGACCAAAAAGCAGTTGCGGTATCAAATCTAGTAAAAGAAGCCAGTTAGTTTATGATTGAGCCAAGGCACTTTTAATTTTCCAATGTTCCATGCTTAGCACAATCACTTATTTCAATTCTTCTTCAATTAGCAATCAATTTATCCAATATAATTCAATCTTCAAATAATAATAAGCACTTGTAGATAGAATGGTAAATCCAATGCACAATAGAAGACATCCAAGAACAACAGAGTCACAGTCTTTGGTCAAAGACCAAGGAAGAACCCAACAAGGGGAGAAGCCCTTTCAAAATTCTTCTATTAGATTGTCATCAAATGTTCAGTAGAGAGATACAATGTTCCAACTCATCAACAATGAGTCAAAGACAAACCCTTTGACTATCCAAGAATCAGCGAACCAATATCCAAGCAAGGATGAGCCCAAAATTCAAATCTAATCAACAAGTCAAATCATCAAAGCACTAATTAGTCAACAGTCCTCCAAACAATTCAGTCAAAGCAACATCAAATTCATCCTTCCAAAATCAGTGAACCCAAGTCAAAACACTCAACAAAATACTCACAAAAAATCTATCAAAGTCAAGCCTTTGACCTACGGAAACCCTAGCTAGAGGGTTGTCCTCAACATGCTCAAAAAAATTCAGTCAACCTTCCAATCAACTCGACCTCCCAAACAAATCAGAAATTTCGTCAAACAGGGTCAAAATCTCCACAATCGACACTCGTCAAACAATCCTCAAATAGAAGTCAACAAACCAAAACTAAAAAGCCTTCCTTCCCTTCGCAATTATGGAGTCAACTGTGAAATTTCAGATTTAGTATGAACTAATCAAGAAAAGAGTATGTCATGATGCTCCAAAGTGATGTGACATGAGCTCTATTTATATGTGTTTTAAGGAGTTGAACTAGCTTGCCAAGGTCGACTTGTACTTTTGTGCACATGTGGGTTTCACCTTAAAAATAATATTTTTACTTCACCAAATTAAATTCTTCCAAGGGCTAGTATGGACTTCTCTGGATGCAAAAGGCTCTCCAAAGGAGAGAATTTGTCCCTGAGCTACCAAATTAACAATCCCTCTCAGCTAGGGAGAAATTTCCAACTGCACCATAAATCTCATCTCAAATGTCTCATCATCATCATCAAGTCATATCTCGTCTCTACTCATCTTTGTTCATCATTGCCCTTGAATCTAGAGAAGAAGAATCATCATAGGGGAGCTCTGGCTACGACACTATATCCAAGGACAATAGGCAGGATACCCAACTTGTCATGAGAGACAAGGAGCACACATCCTATTGCTTGTTGATCTTCCCACCTTGATCCTCGAGAATCAACTGCCAGAACACCAGTGTTTCACTTGGGGAGAATACCCAACTTACCAGAGGTAAGGATCACACACTCCCAAGTCCCTCCTCACCCATTGGCCAGATGGGTGGCAATCCCGACAAGCCCAACTTGCGGGACGATGCATACTGGGGTATACTTTGTCAAGTCTCAAACAAATGGTAGGGGAGGATCCCCAACTTGTCATAAATGGCAAGGATCACGTACACCCTACAGTGACAATACGAAGGATAGCCCAACTTGCCATAAATGACAAGGATCGCACATCCTATTGTCCAGATATCCCTCAACCCCAAGAGTTCTTATGGCTCAATTCCTCACCCTAGGAGCAGCTCAGACAGGGGGGAAGGCATAGCTCAGTGTCTTTGATTAGTGGTCACTCTTACCCAAGAGGGTCACATCCACCAGTCCAAGCCACTTTCTTAAGACCAAGAACTTCCCTTTCGGCAAAGCCTTAGTAAGAATATTTGCTATCTCCTCATCTGTCGAAATGTGATGGAGTCTCACTACTCCTCTCTGCACCATATCTCGAATGTACTGATACCTGATCTCAATATGCTTGGACTTATCATGGAACACGGGATTCTCTGCTAATTAGATCCCACTCTTGTTGTCATAATATATAACTGTTGTATCTAGTACCTGCTCAAATAGCTAGAGCTTTCTCAACATTATTGCCTTGTAGCTAGCCATGTTGGTAGCAATATAATCAGCCTCGATAGTACTAAAGGAAATGGACTTTTGCTTCCTGCTAGTCCAAAATATCATGGCATATCTAAGGCTAAAATAGCACCCTAATGTGCTCTTCCTATCAATATCATTTCAGCCCAGTCAACATCAGTGTATCCATGTAGCCTCACATCTCTAACCATATATCTCAATCCAAGATTAATTGTTCCATGTAAGCATCTTAGCACATACTTAGCAGCGACCTAATGTGCATGTAGAAGCTTGGTCATAAATTGACTCAAACTATTAACTACAAAGCATATGTCCGGTCGGGTGTTCAAAAGGAACATTAGTGCCCTAATCATCTGTTGATACTCAGTGTCGCCATGGAATTGCATTCTACCTCACCAAATCTTTCCAGCAATTTCACAAAATATTGTCCTTGTGAAAGGAAAATCTCACCAAGTCTCTGCCACACCTCTAAGCCTAGGAAATAGTGTATCAATCTGAGGTCTTTCATTTCAAATTCAAAGGCCATATCCCTCTTGCATGCAAGCAACAGAGACTCAATACCTATCAAGAATAAGTCATCAACATATAAAACCAAAATCAAGGGCATACCTTGTACAACTTTGAAGTAGAGGTTCAAGTCAATATTGCTTCTTGTAAATCAAAGCTTCACTAAGTAGCCATCGATGCAGGCATACCAAGCCCTAGGGGCTTGCTTCAATCCACAAAGTGTCTTTTTCAACCTGCACATGTGTCTTCCTGTCATGCACTTCAAAACCTTGTGGTTGCTCAACATATACTTCTTCTTGGAGTATGCCATGTAGAAATGGAGTCTTCGCATCCATCTAGTGAAAATTCCATCCTTGACTAGCAGCAAGGGCAACAATAGATCGAATAGTAGTATACCAAGCAACAGGTGCAACTATATGTTGAAAAATGCAGCAAGAAATTCTTAGTTTGATTTTGCCTTCGTTAAATTGAGAAAATTTGAAATTCCACATCAGTAGACAACTTGGAGTAGTTAACTGAGGTGACATGGCACTTGCCACTCAGTGAATTCGAGTTAGGGGCATGAAGTTTAGTTGTGTGAAGTGATTCCTAAATTTTAGGAGCCTAGGTTGAGTTAATTTCAGTTGTAATCAGTTAAACTAGTTATAACTGTTAATTGAACTAGTTGGTGGTCAGTTGAGTAGTAGGACATTAGTCTAACTCAAAGATCATCTAGCTAACCGATCAATCAACTAATAATTAGCTCATGCATGCAAAGAATAAGAGTTGCCCTGTTGTGGTGGCGTTTCCAAGGCAGTTAACCGGTAGTTGTAAACTAGTTGAAAGTACCATCCTCGAGAATTACGCAATCAATTAGAGGAATTCCCTAATTAATAGGGGCCTAATTCCTCAAGGAACAACACAAGGAAATAGGGGTGTGATGTGCTAGTGTGGTGTGCTAAATTGGTTAAGTACTGGCCAAATCAGCCATTCAATACGAGAGAATAGAATTGTTTTTTGTAGGTTGAGATCAAAGGAAGGTTTCATTGCTTGTTCAGAGATTCTCAAACCCTCGCCGACTTTTTCAGGTACCCTGATCAGAGATGTTTGGCCCTATATATGCAGGAGGCTCTTAGGTTCCGAGCGCATATTCTTCAGCCTCCCATCAGACCAGACCCCACACATAGGATCATGATATTTTTCAGGATACTACCTTCAGATAGGGGCACCAAGAGATCAATTGATAACAGTACATATCCAGACTCCAGATCAGTGAGGATCCGTGGGACCTCACCCTGCTACACGAGATCTCAGCAGCATTTCCGTCTCAGATCCATTCTTGGCAGACACACTAGGTCCTCCAGCATTCAATAGCGTGTGAACCCCCCAGGACACGATTTAGTGGACAGTTTGCACTTGCCATCGGCTCTTCATCAAGCCAATAGACATTGTTGAGTTTCTTCAGCGTTATTCATTCAGCCTCAGAGGTTAGGAGAGATGGGTCTGATCCTTAGACCTATTAGGTCCCGGATCTTCTCTGCTAGAGCCAAATGTTGATTTACTTCATGCATTGTATCTTTTATAGGAGACCGTTTGGTTCTCCCGCTTCGTATATACATCAGTGTACTCAACAGTCCCTTTGACCTACTTTGTGGTCATTAGTTGGACATAAATATAATTATCTTATCTATCTTATCTTATCTTACTCACTTGATTAATGAACACAAGGCTGAAGAGGGTTTTAGCAGCTGCTTTCCCCTTACATATATCTATCTTTTCATGTGCATGTGTGTTATTTCTTGATGCATGCTTATGATATGTGTTCTAGATTGTGAATTGAATTCTGTGGAGCAGTAGAGTAGATTTGAGTCTTGTGATTTAGTAAATTTCATGAGCAGTTTAAGATCTACTCCATAATTTCTACATGGTATCAAAGCAAGATTCACAATAGAGCAAAACTTTCAAAGTTGTTGTTGCAAGACGATCAAATTTGCAGGATCAATTCTTCAGAACTAGAGGGATAGCTTTCTATGGACAAGACTTGAGTATGCCCTTGAGGCCAGCTCGAATTTTGTTGCTTAGAATGACCGCATGGCGGCAGTGCTAGAAGACAATGATTTGAAGGAATTTGTTGAGATTGACATTCCAAAATCAGGATCAGTTGATGTCAAGGATCTAGTAGAATGGAAGAAGTGTGTAGCCAAGGCGAGGAGAATAATAATGGAGGGAGCATGAGACCACATTATCTCAAATCTCCACGAGAAAGAAAATCCGTATGCAATGTGGAAAGCACTGACAGATTTGTTCCAAAATAGCAGTGACCACAGGGAACTGGCGCTCAAAGATAAACTTCGAAATATCAAGATGCGGAAGAATGACTCTATTCAGCAGTATTTGAGTAGGTTCACACAATGTCATGATGAACTTGGTGAATTTGGTGTTACTATTGTAGAAGACGATTTGGTAAGCCTAGCCCTTCTAGGCCTTCCCAAGGGCGGGCATAGCTACCAAGATTCGGTGAACGGGAGGGAGAAACTACCAAACTGGGAACGCTTATGGTCAGAATTGGTACAGGAGGAGATAAGGCAAAATACCAGAGATGGGACCTCATCCAAAAAAGCTGGTGAAGAGGACTTTGCTCTAGTGGGCAAAGGAATGAAGGCCAAGGGAAAGAAGTCCCAAGCAGATGTTGATTCCAGCCAAGAGGGGAAGAAGAAAGACTTGTCCAAAATCAAATGCTTCAATTGTCATTAATTTGGTCACTATGCCACTAAGTGTCCACACAAAAAGTCTACCAACAAGGAACGTGCAGTAGCAGCAGCAAGTGAAACTTTGGCTTCACAGTTCGAGCTTGACTTCACCCTTATCTCATGCATGGTCAACACAATGATGGGAGTGTGTTGTACTTGGCCAGTGGTGCCTCATTCCACATGAACAGGAATAGAGAGTTTTCCAGTGACTTGGAGGAGAAATATCTCTAGATCAACATTGAGTTTGGAGAGGACGGAAGGTATAGAGCAACCGAGATTGGTACAATCACCTTTCAAAGGGAGTCGGGTTCCCCTCTCAGACTTAAGGATGTCATGTTTGTTCCGAGCCTAAAGAAAAATCTCATCTTAGTTGCAGTATCGGAAAACCATGGTTACGATGTGATTTTCAACAAAGGAAAATTATCGCTGAGACACAGCCACAGGACAGGTGACACAGATCAGTATTCGAGTCAAGAACCTAGATGCACTTAAGGTAGAATATGTGTGCAAAGCCTTGAGGAGCAAGGCAAGCATTAGAGACATGGTGGTCGAGAGGGAGCATAATTTACCTCTCAAAATGGAGCCTTAGAAGGACCCTCAACAAGTTGTGTGGAGTAGACAGGAGGCTAAGTGGAGACATCCACTCAAGTAGATACCTCCAGTAGGGGGAGAGTTCTAGCTAAGTGGGTTGAGGGAGCACATGCAGCCATACCTCCAAGTGTGAGGTGGGGCAATGTGAAGCCCTAGTTCCAAGAATTGCAGAAATTTGGGCAGGGTCCATTGAGGTGTTCTCCTCATGGACCATTACCCTGCTACGGGGGCCCACAGTATTCAGTAGCACAAGGATCAGTGTCAGTCAGATACTGAGGAGTGCAAAACAGCGGTGACAACAAAGCAAGAGGCTCAGTAGCAAAGTCAGTAGTAGAGCAGATTTCCCAGTAGACAGTTGTAGATTGATTCAATTTTATTTTTTGGATGCTTCTTAGTTGCAGATGTTGTAGTAGCAGTAGCAACAGTGAGAGTTGTTGCATGCAGTACTTTCCATAGGTGCATGATAGGGGTGGTTGATAATCCCTTTCTTGCCGAGAGGGAGTGTTGAAAAATGCAGCAAGAAATTCTTAATTTGATTTTGGCTTAATTAAATTGAGGAAATTTGAAATTCCACATCAGTATACAACTTGGAGTAGTTAATTGAGGTGACATGGCACTTGTCACTCAATTAATTTGAGTTAGGGACATGAAGTTCAATTGTGTGCAGTGATTCCTAAATTTTAGGATCCTAGGTTGAGCTAATTTCAATTGTAATTAGTTAAACTAGTTCTAATTGTTAATTGAACTAGTTGATGGTCAATTGAGTAGTAGGACATCAGTGTAACTCAATGATCATCTAGTTAACTGATCAATCAACTAATAATTAGCTCATGCATGCAAAGAATACGAGTTGCCCAATTTTGGTGGAGTTTCCAAGGCAGCTAACCAACAATTGTAAACTAGTCAAGTGTACAAGTGTTGCATGAGGTCAGGTAGTCCATCCTTGGGAATTGCACAATCAATTGGAGGAATTCCATGATTAATAAAGGCATAATTCCTCAAGGAACAATGCAAGGAAATAGGGGTGTGGTTTGCTAGTGTGGTGTGTTGCATTGCTTAAGTACTAGTCAAGTCAATGATTCGGTAGGAGAGAATAGAATTGCTTTCGTAGGTTGAGCTCTGGCATTGAGCTGGCAATTGTAATAGTTTTCCTTAATCACTTGATTAATGAACACAACGCTGAAGGGGTTTTTAGCAGTTGCTTTCCCCTTAGATATATCTGCGTTTTCATGTGCATGTGTGTTATTTCTTGATGCATGCTTATGATATGTATTATAGATTGTGAATTGAATTCTGCATAGTAGTAGAGTAGATTTAACTCTTGTGATTTAATAAATTTCACGATCAGTTTAAAATCTACACCATAATTTCTACAAAATATCATCACAGTCCTCTCACTCTTTCTGGGGGAAACCTCTAGCCACAAACCTTGTCTTATATTTCTCAATACTTCCATCAGCTCCATGCTTGATCTTGAACAACCATTTAGAAGTCACAGTAGACTTGCCATTGGGCCTCAGAACTACTTCCCATGCATCATTCTTCATTATGGATTCATATTCCTCTGTCATAGCATCCTTCCAGACCTGCTCTTTCGTTGCTTCTTCAAAGGTGGGAGGCTCAACCTGAATCATGGCGCTCATAGCTATAACATATCCCTAGTATCGACATGGCTTCTTACTTTCTCTAAAGGTTCCTCTGGCTGCAGCATGCCTCTCGGCATCTTGTAAAATATCACAAGCCAAAGTGGTCTCTTTCTGGCAGGAGGATGATCCCAAACAGATCTTTAATTGAAATGTGATTTATTTACTGTTAAAATAGTGTTAATTCATGATTCTTAAAAACACCATTAAGCACGTAAGCATGAAGAACTGATAAGAAATTTGCAGCAAATTGAACAACACAACATGAAAAGAAAAATGACAGGGGATTGTTAACGAGTTCGGCTATCTTCAAGCCTACATCTCCAGGCCCTGGTCTTCAACAGGGAGGCCTTTATATTAGAAACTTCAAAACCATAAATACATAAAAGAATATTGCTTCAGATACAATCTTGCACCATCCAGATGCACTCTGCTCTGTCTCAGGATCCTGTAGCAACTCTCGGTTCTGAAAAAGGCTTCCTGGATCTCCTAGAAAGTGTCTTCAAAGTTCCAAGTCTTGCTGCTTGTACCTGCACAAGTACCTCTCTGCTGCGTAATATTTCACTTCCTCTCCCTTGGCACATTGGTAAACTTTTATAACAAAATGTGAGAGGTCAGGGGATCAAATCCTGACCCCTCCTCCTCCCCTGTCGCTGGATGGATTACAATGGTGTTTAAATATATTTGAATATAGTTTTGGAACATTAATGATGGGCGGGGTCCCCTGGACCCGCCCCAACCCTTATCAATATTCATTGTATTAACTTATGCAATATACATTTCATTAAACATATTTCATACATATCCATTGGGCGTAGATTTGATAAGGCGGATGGATAACTATGGTGGAGTTAGATATCGCGGAGTTTAGTTATGGTGGGGCCGCCAATCTTGGTGGACTCCGCCATTTTTTTTGTTAAACATTAACTATACCCCTTTAAATATGTGCGGCGGGATTAATGTGTCAAGTCACATAGTAGGAGAGTTGGTTAAGGCGCCGGATTTGTAGCCGAAAGGTTGCGGGATCGAATCCTGTCCAGTCCGTCGAACCCTTTAACAACTTTTAGACGAATCTAACGTGTCACCCTCTAACAGGGCCACGTGTCACCTTGGGATTGGTTCCCATGCACCCAACCACAGCTTGCCACGTTAGTGCCTAGTCGACAACCAATCAGTTGCCATGTCAACGTTGATTGCCCGTTGACTTTTACTTTGCCTTTTTGGAGCTTGCCCTGAAAACTTTGACTTTGAATAACTTTCACATATGGACTCGATTTTCGCTCGTTAAAGTTGCGTTGGAATCGTTCTTTCGAGCTCTACATGACGGCGCTGGTTTCACTCAAAACCAATGTTATGAATATAATTCATAACAAAATAAATAAATATAAATAATATAAATACTAAATAATCAAATATTAATTAGGTTAAATAGTTATTAAGTTAAGTGAAAAGGCATGTCTAAAAGACATGCCCATTCACAAAAGGACACCTGCTTAGGTATATAAATATGGGTCTTCATTGTAACATTCATCACTTACACATTTTATATAAATTACTATTATTAAATACCTCGTTTATTTTTACATTCAAGTTTTCAAGCTATCAGTTTTTTGCTTCAGCCATAGTTTTTATGAGCCATGGCGCACAATATAATGATGCGAGTCTTTGAACGTTGTTCGTAGCACAATGTGCCATTACATTCCCTTCCTGATCGCGTGGAGCAGTTTAGTAAAGTTCAAGAAGCATTTCAGCGTTTAGAAAAATCATTTGCAGAAGTTAAAGAATGCCGAAGGGAAATCGATAATAAGGAAAATAATAGCAACAATGAAGAAACAAAAGAAGATGAAGCAGTAGATGACATTAATGTCAAAGAGGATGACGTCATTGAAAATATAGTGCTTGAAGATATAAAATCTATAAAAGAGGAAGTAAAACAATATACAATGAATGAACAAAATGAGACTCTAGAGACTAATCAAACAAACAACAACCTAACAAATTATAGAGAATGCAAAGAAGGATTTAATGATGATGAAACACACACGAAAATATATTCTGAAATCAACCAAGTAAGTTAAAGAAATAAAAAACTGAAATATAGAAAATATCAAGTCTACCACAAGACATGTAAACTTGAAATACCAATCCCCATTGAAAATAGTGGAATAAACAGTCAACAAGCCAGAAGTAGAGAGGGAATATCAATGTATAGAAGCACTGATAACAGGCAGTCTAAAGGTTCCTCTTGTGACATTGAAAGAGATGAAGCCAAAAAGAAGAAACCAAGCCATAATTACAACAGTGTTTGTTTGCTACATCTGAGAAAATTAAGCTCAACAAGTACTAGTTGCCATGCCGCTTTTAATTGAAGTCAAGCTTGATTCCCTTATTAGCAGTTGTTGCTTCAAAAGTACAACCCTAGAAACCCAAGGAAAATCACTAAGCATGGCATTTCGAGGAGTACTGGCAATGATGGCATGGAATTTAAAATCTTAGACATCGAAAGGAACTTTATATATGATGACGGCAATTTAGATAAGCAGATTGCTAAGGTTATCGGTGAGGCAGTAGATAGCATTCATGATGTTTTTGAACCATTTCCTCCATTCCTCTGCTGCACGGGGGATGAAGAATTCTCCGAATTCGATGGCAGCGTTGCCAATGAAACAACTAACAAGATCTGGGCGCTGTTGGACGGAATCCTTCCAAAAATCACCGCATGGAAGAGGAACGTCGGCTGCTTAAGGAGTACGGTTGGTTCCACCTATGTGAGGGTTGGACCATGGACTCGCCAACAGAGAAGTACCCTTGGATGTACGATAGACCCGGTGAGGGGAAGAGAGTGGACCCTCCTAAAGTGGCTTGCGACTTCGCTCGCTTCGTTGAGAACATATACATGTTCTGGACGCTGTATTTCGCACTGCACCATTCTCTCCATCCGAAATTCGACAGACGACAAATGACTCTGCGTCCATCCTGCCAGCGAACGTCCGTTAACCTTGTCTACTGTGTAAATCGTGGTGGGCCGGTATTGTTAATAAGTCCAGCGTAAATCATGGTGGGTCCGTGTTATTGATAAGTTGTGCATTTTCAAATCCGGGTGAAACTTATTCGTAACATATTAAATATGATATGAGTTAATTGAATTAATAAATAAAATTATAATTTAATTTAATTAATTTAAAATTAAATTAAAAAAATTATGATTATAAATATATATATATATATATAAGGGAATAGTTTTGATGAGCTACATGACGAGGGGATGACCATATTATATACATCAAGATGACAGACACTAAGTGAAGAAAATCCACAGCAATATATATATCTTTGAGGACAAAGCTTCTGAAGGAAGGGGCTATGTTATGAGTATAATTCATAACAAAATAAATAAATATAAATAATATAAATACTCAAGAGCTCTTCTTCTTTCTTCATTCAAGTTTGTCCTGATGATGGATCCCGATTGGGATTCGAAACGTTGATAAAAGAAATGGTTAATACTGTGGGTTCTCCGGCTTCTAATTCAAAAAAAATATAAATACTAAATAATCAAATATTAATTAGGTTAAATAATCATTAGGTTAGGTGAAAAGGCATGTCTAAAAGACATGCCCATTCACGAAAGGACACGTGCTTAGGTATATAAATGTGGGTCCTCATTGTAACATTCATCACTTATACATTTTATATAAATTATTATTATTAAATACCTCGTGTATTTTTACATTCAAGTTTTCAAGCTATCAGTTTTTTGCTTCAGCCATAGTTTTTATGCTTCATCCAACAACTTTGAATTTTGGCCTTTTCTAGATCCTTGACCATCGATCGATCAATTCTAGATGAGAGGATCACATGGAGGAGGATCTAAGGGTTCCATAGGTTCCATGGGATCATCAACAACATTTCTCCTAGTTTCAATCACAGAAGGAACTTCTAGTAGGTCCATGTCATCCTCCTTCTCAATAGGACGAGGAGGAGGAATGTCACTTGCTTTTCAAGGGAAACATCTTCATCAAAAGTCACATCCCTGCTAAACTTGATATTCCTTTGACCCAACACATATATTCTAAAAGCCTTAGAATTTTCACAATATCCAACAAACATACCTTTCTTTCCAATGCCTTTTAGCTTGTTCCTCTTGTCCTTCTGCACATGAAAGTATATAGTGCAACCAACGATTCTCAAATGACCAACATCGGGCTTGATACCTTTGAATACTTCTTCGAGTGTCTTGTCACCCAAGGCTTGATGAGGGGTCCTGTTTTGAACATACTCTGCAGTGTTTGCAGCTTCACCCCACAGAAACTTCAGCAACTTTTAATCATGCAACATGGTTCGGACAACTTCCATGATGGTCTTGTTCTTTCTTTCAGCCACTCCATTTTGTTGAGGGTTGTAAGGTACAATGATCTCCTTCTTGATCCCAGCTTTCTTGCAGAATTCAACGATCTCTTTTGAAGTAAATTCTCCACCATTATTAGACCTGAAGACCTTGATTCTCTTTCCTGTGTCATTCTCTATCAGTGCCTTGAAATCGTTGAACATGTCAAATGCCTCATCCTTATGTTTCAAGAAGAATATCCATGTCTTCCGTGAGAAGTCATCCACAAAGATTATATAATATAGATAGCCACCAAGAGATTTTACTAGCATGGGTCCACATAGGTCAAAATGTATGAGTTGTAGAATATCATTGGTCCTGCTCTTACTAGAAGGGAATGGTCCCTTTGATTTCTTTCCACTTGCACATCCCGGACAAACCCCATCATGATTTGATTGAACCTCAAGCATTCCAGAAACCATCCTCCTTACTTTAGGCAGGGCTTCATAGTGAAGATGGGCAAACCTTTGGTGCCATAGCTCACTTTGATGATTGTTATCATGTACCAATGCTCAAATTGGTCTTCCATTTACTCTAGAGTCCTTCAGTTCTTGATCCCAAAGTATATGCATCCCTCATGCGACATTCCATAGACCAAGTGAGGACCTTTCCTCTCATGAAAGCAACTCTCATCCCTTTGTCTTCCAAAGCAGATGTAGATACAAGGTTATTCTTCAATCCCAATAGATACATAACATCATGAAGATGTATGATTTCCCCATAATCCAAATGAAATGTAACATAACCAAAACCCTTGTCATTGTTGCTAATAATAGTAATAAATGTCTCCCAAATTGGAGGAAGACCTTGAAGTGCAACGAATACCAGCTCTCTACCAGACTTAGATTCTCTAGCATTCAGCAATTGATCCTTTAGTTGGGATATCCTCATGACGTATAATTGCACAGTCTCCCCCTTGTTCGTTTTGATGTCCTTGAGTTGATTCTTCTAGGAAAGAATGAGGTTCAAATTGTTGGCCTCATACATCACAACCAACTTATCATAGATATCCTTGGACTTCTTCAACTTTGAAATATGAATAAGTAAATGATCTCTCAAAGAATCAATAATTATTTTCTTAGCTTTGATCTCACTTTTCTTATACTTGGCTTTGGCAGCAGCATGAGCATTTTATGGAGGCTTAGGAACCTTTCCTTCCATATATTCCAAGACATCATTCTCATCCAACGTCACTTCCAACCTGATCTTCCAAGCAGCAAAATAAGATGAGTCATTCAGCTTCTCTACCTCCTTTAAGTATGAGGTAGACATCTTGACCAAGTAAGCTTCTTCCAATTAGATTTCTTCAAAAATGATTGCTCTTGTCTCTTATCTCATAGGGCTTCTCTTCAACTCAGCTCTGATACCATGTTAATTTTCCAGTGTTTTATGCTTAACATAATCACTTATTTCAATTCTTCTTCAATCAACAATCAATTTATCCAATATAATTCAATCTTTAAGTAACAATAAACAACTGTAGATAAAACAATAAATTCAATGCACAATACAAAACAACCAAGAACAAGAGAGACACAGTATTTGGTCAAAGACCAAGGAAAAACCCCATAAGGGGGAAAACCCTTTCAAAATTCTTCTTCTATTAGATTGACATCAAATGTTCAGCAGAGAGATACATTGTTCCAATTCATCAACAAGGAGTCAAACTCAAACCCTTTGACTATCCAAGAATCAACCAACCAATATCCAAACAAAGATGAGCCCAAAAGTCAAATCTGGTCAACAAGTCAAATCTGCAATTCTAGTCAAAGTCAATAACAAAAGTAGCAGCCCTAATCAGTCAATGGTCAACAGTCCTCCAAACAATCCAGTCAAAGCAACATCAAATTTGGCATTCCAAAATCAGTCAAAACAATCAACAAAATCCGCACAGAAATCTGACAAAGACAACCCTTTGACCTGCGGAAGCCCTAGTTACAGGACTGCAGTCAACATTGGTCAAACTTGCTCAGAAAAATTTGATCAACCTTCCCATCAACTCGGCCTCCCAAACAGATCAACAATTCAATCAAACAAGGTCAAAATCTCCACAGTCAATACTAGTCAAACAGTGTTTAAACAAAATTCAACACACCAAAAAAGAAAAAGCTTCCTTCCCTTTGCACATGTGGAGTCAGCCATGCAATTTCAAATGTAGTACAAACCAATCAAGAGAAGAAAGATGTGTGTGATGATGCTCCAAAGTGATGCGACATGCGGTCCATTTATATATGTCTCAAGGAATCGAATTAGCTTCCCCAGGCTGACTTGTACGTTTGTGCACATGTGGGTTTCACCTAAAAAATAATATTTTTCCATGACCAAATTAAATTCTTCCAAGGGCTAGCAGGGACTTCTCTAGATGCAGAAAGCTCTCCAAAGGTGGGAATTTGTCCCTAAGCTGAAAAAGTAATAGGCACGTTGCTCTAACATGTATTGAGATATCTGCATGGCACGATAAATTACAAATTGAACCATGTCTCAAATTGATGAAGTACAACTACAGAAATATATAGATCAGGCAAAGATCTCCAAAGGAGGGAATTTGTTCCTGAGCTACCAAATTAACAGGCAGATGGCTCTAACATGTAGAGATATCTGCATGGCACAATAAATTACGGGTTGAGATATGTCCCAAATTGATGAAGTACATCTGCAGAAATATATAGATCAGGCAAAGAGTGCATAAGACAGGCAGAGCACATTAGGATGTTACAGGATGAGCAGGGAGTAGATATTTGTCACTCTCAGCATTGCAGAGACTGAGTATATTGCAGCTAACACAATGAGTTGTGAAGTAGTGTGGCTTTGGAAGCTACTTGCAGGATTGTTTGAACAAGTGCACGAGACGATCGTGATGATAGATTGAAGCACATGGTACCACTACATCTGGGATATGGTACAAAAGGGAGCACTGAGGCTCCAATGCATTTCTACAGACGAGCAAGATGTTGACATTCTCATAAAGTCTCTATCCCAAGGTAAAGTTTGTATACTTCAGGGAAAATCTTAGATTAGTTGAGAATGCTCCTCTCGATCAAAGGGAGTGTAGATGGTGTAGCATCAAGGGGCATACATTCTCCCTAGGTCAGAATATTGACAAGCCAAAGCTATTTACTAAGGGCCATGCAATGCGGCTAGGGAGAATGGCCCAAAGAGCATCAAGACCTAGAGTGCTCCCCAAGTGGGTGTGTGAGTTCCTTTAGCATTGGGTAGGAGGATTACCTTTCAATTAGCATGCAATAATGATAATACCCCGAGGTTTCACCATAGGCCACAAGTGTTGATCAGGTCCCAAGTAACCACTTGGATAATTGGTGACTTTTCTCCAAGTGACGACTTGTTGAGCATGATGCTAATGCAAGATGCTTTCCACATGGCTCTATAATAGAAGATGAGGTGATGGATTCATCAACAAAGCGAGCTCTTTTAACCTTTTTCTGATGTAGAGAAATTTTTCAACAATGAGAACATCTGAATAAGTCAAGGTGAATACCTCCCTAACTAAGAGGGAGTGCTGAATTTTGGGGTAGTTGTGGTCGGTATTCCCAACTACTCCAAGTCTGCCCACAAAATAAATACAAAGAATAAATTTTGAATTTAAATTGCCTCTTAAAAGTCAAGTTGGCCAGCCCCGCGAGACACCTATTTGGGCTCATTAGATCACTATATATTGCCATTTCATCCTCTTCCACTGTCAGCAATTTGGATCACTCAATTATCATCTTCTATACACACATGCGAAGGAAGGAAGAAGAATTTTGAGGCTATGTCAAGCTTGTTGACATCTATTTGAGCAACATTGACCGGATTTTCTGAGGCAAGGTTTGACCATGATTTCTAACGTTCTCTGGGCAACAGACTGAAATTCTGAGGAAGGTGCAAGAGCCAAACTTTCAAGAGGTCGAAATTTCTCAGTTTGACCATGTTTGACCTACGCTTGTTTACTGGGAAGTTTGACTCTATTTGACTAGAAAAGATTAGATTGTATCTCTTGTTGAATTGAATAATATCTCTAAGTAAAGGTTGTTTGATTTTTCCCTAGTTAGGGTTTTACCATGGTTGTGTCACTTGTGTTTAGCTGTCTCTTCATGGTTCTACTGTCATCATTGTTTTACAGTTGAGATTTTTTGTGTGTAATTTCTTAATGATGAATGTGACACAAGAAGAAATAATTAAGAAATCATTGGAAGTAATTATCAGTCTAGAAGATCATGAAAGATCAACAGCACATTCAGACAGAGCAAGCCTCCGAAGAAGTTGCGAACTACATGGCACTAAAGAGCAGCATCCTTGAAGAGGCAGCAAACCAGGAGGTTTAGAGGAGATCCATGGTAGAGGATGATGCATCGTATATTATGCCATGACAGGAGGATTATTTAGTTCTAGGTGGCACTTTAGGAAGTACCTCCCTCACTAGCAAGGAATGTTTATGTTTATAGCTCAAGCAAGTACTTTTGCACAAGTCTAAGCATCTAGGCATGCAAAAGGCATCCAAAGTCTCCTTCGGATACTTGCTCAAGTATTGAGTAAGTTTCTTTTGCAATTTAGCCTAAGTATAACTTAGGAAATGCATTTAATTAATTATGTTGGCTATTGATCTAAAGAAACTAAGGAAAAGTAAATTATTTACTTTAGTGAATATGTTTTAATCTCAATCATTGATCTCAAGCTAAGTTGAATGATATCAGGAAACTGGTACATGTTTTTGAAATGGAAATGTACTAGAAATGTGACCCCCAAAAAATAAGGAAACAAGAAAACGTGATATATTTCACAATATATATATATGTGTGTGTGTGTGTGTGTGTGTGTGTGTGTGTATCTTGAAATAAATCAATATGCATAAAGAGCAAGAACATTTAATGACAAGCAATGTTCAACCATCACTTATATTGGAATCCTCGTCATCAATATGACCCTTTCCCTCTACCTCAATCCTTTAGTGACATCATTCAACACTACCTAAGTTTGATGAAACTACCTAATCCAAGCTTTAAAATATGGTACAAAAATCCTAGCATGGTTGATCAATGATTTTCGTATGACCGAATGGTACATTTTTGTTAAGGCCATGATAGAGGAGTCCAAAAAGCAATATCGCTAAAATTGAGGTACACAAAGGGCTTTGTATATTCATCAATGACAAAGGGGGGGATTGTTGAGATGATGTCACTGTTGTCATTAATGGCCCAAGCAAAAGGTGTCTTCTACCATTAGTTGTACTCCATTCCATTACATTAAGTAGGGTTTGTTTTAAAATATAGCCCATCAAACAACAATCTTAAACTAATCAGACAAATCTAAGGACTATTGCAATATTATTAAGAAGATTGGTGCAATACTATTAAGAAGCCCAGGACTGTGGCCATATTGTTAAGAAGCCTCAGGTGTTGCAAGCCACAATCCAGTTTACTACCATAAAGTTGTAATTTGCTTCAAATGGCCAACTCTTTTATCTCTCTTATTTTTGCTCACAATTGATTGCCAAGGTAAAGTTTGAATGGCTCTCTTTTTTGGCTTTAGAGTATAATGATAAAATATCGGCGACCATTTTGTGATGTATCAAAATCTTCTTTACCTACACCAATTCATTATAATTCCTCGGGGACATTCAATTATAAGAGTAGTTGTTCCTTGCATCTTGGACTCCAAAACTATAATGCTCGGTTTCTGAAATGCCCGGTTGGAGAGATCATTTGGAAAAAAGCGATATCATACATTCAGCGTAATTCCAATCAGGTTGGCTCATGTATAGTCGTGCCCTTTCAAATAAATGACTACTCAAGTTGGCCTTAGTTAAGGACTTCTCCAAACTCTCATATAGATACCCATCTCTATGTGTGCTAGTGGATTCATGTTCACCCTTTGATCTTTTTCATTTGCATTGTGCTTCCTCCTTTTCCCTTATATATTTGGCTCTTTGTTGAGTTGGCACATTTCCATAGGTTTTGATTCCTATTTGCTTATTTCCATACCATGGCATTTTCCCACATAGATGCTTTATGGCACGTGTACATGAACATGTGTAAGTAGATTTGCAATGGGGGCATACAATTGTAGTGGTTCCACCCCCTTTCCCTCCTCCAAGCCTTGTAACATATTTCTACAAGGGTGTTTGGTCTACCCTTCTTTTCTTTCCATTCATTTTTACTCCCATTATCCTCCTCCTCCTCTTCCTCTTGGTACTCCTCCTCTTATCCAAGGTATCCTAATCCACCACTACCAACTTCTTCATCATCTCCATCACTTATTTTTCTTCTGTTTCCCAACAACACCATCATAGCAAAAAATGGAACCCAATGTCATCATTTTCTTCTTTATCTTCTGTTTTCCAACACCACCATCATGTTTGTTGAAGCTTGAGTCTATTGCTTACAATAAAATAAGGGAGGAATGGGAAAGAGTAGGAATAAGAGAAGAACATCTAGACACTAGATTCATTCAACATATAAATAAACAAATGTTACATGGAAAAATAAAAAATAAAAAATGGGATTAGAACCTACCTCTTTTTCTCTCGAATAGTGGTGGAAACCTTCAATCTCCCAAGCTCTCAGTAATGGAAGCCTTCAATCTCCCTTGCAAGCTCCCACGATCTCCCTTCAATCTCCCAAAATCTCCTCAAGCTCAAACCCTCTCAATCTCTCTCACACCCATGAAATGATGTTATGTGGAAGGGGAGGCAGCCATTTATTCTTTTTAGTCTTTCCCATTTCCCACAACAAAAAAAAATCCCCCCTCCTAGACGCACGTGGGAGTCTTTCGGTGGGAGCAAGAATTTTTTGGGCAAGAACAATCGAGGAGTGATTGCTCCAGTATTGCTCATCGCTCTAGGAGTGATGAAGAGCAATCGCTCTAGGAGTGATGAAGAGCAATCACTTTGGTATTGCTCCCCGTCATTAAAACCGCTCAACAGGGAGCAATACGGCAACAATTGTTCCCCGATCGCTCCCACAGTCACTCCACGAAAACTAAGGAGCACATTTCTTTTGCAAGAGCACACTCCCAAAAAGGAAGCGATTTGCGATTGCACTACCTAAGTGCTTCCAACCAAAGCTCGCTTCGAAAGTCGGTGTGAGGGGGGCAGGCGCGCTCCCCCACAACCCTAGGACTCTAAATAGTGTTTTTTGGCTAGGAGTGTTCATTTATTGTCGTGAACTTTTGAGATGCAGCCAGTTTTACTCATTTTCTTTTACTTTGGCACCTTTCTCTCCCCCTTTTTGATACTTTTCTTTAATTTCTTAATCATTTTTTTTACATGGGAATTCAACACTAAGACTTCAATAGTTGAGCCTTCTATTGAAGTAGCGGGGCTTCTTTTAATTCCTTTTCTATGCTTTTCACCTCTCAACTTTTTATTTTTGGCTTAATTTGACTAAGGTTCACATGATTTTATTCTTTCATGAATTCTTCAGTTGGACTCCTTTTGGTGACATTTGATAAGTCATAAGTTGGGGAATATAAACGTGTAGGAATGAAATGGAGTTGTAAGGGAAATTATGGAAAAATATATGTATGTAGTTGGTATGATTACACCACCAGGCCACCTACTTCGATACTTGGCAGTACCTAGTGGCCTAGGCTAAGACACCTTTGTCTAAGCATAACTATGGGCCCCATGGTTGGACGAGGCAAGAAGGTAAGACTTATTCAGATACAAATAATAATGTTTCATATTATTTTGCAGCACACTTCAGAAACAAGTCAAAATCATCAACACTGCTCTAAGCTAGGATACAAGACATGGAATCATAATAACTAGAAGAAATGAACAGAAACCTTGTGCATGCAGCAACATCACACTTGGCAGATGTTGAAATTCTGATTTTCTATGCTGGAACAATCACTTATTACAAAACTTCCTTACGTTGCAATATTAGATAAGCAATTGTAGATGGAACATAAATCAAATGTACAGTAGAAGGCAGCCAAGAATATAATGAAACACATAGAATTCAGGTCCAATGACCAGGGCAAAACCCACAAGGGGAAAACCCAACCAGATTGTTCTTCTATTAAAATTCAATTGTTCAGCAAAGATACAGAGTACAATGAGAGATTAAAAGAATGAGTAAGTTCACCCAAATCTAAACAAGTTGTAGCTGAAGATTACTGGTAGCAGCAGTGGATGCACACACTGAATCAACTTGCCCTTCAATTAAATCAACACTGAAGCACTGAATCAACCTTGGCTCACCAAGTTTTGTTCTCACTCTCCAAGTCTTTCTTTCATAATCTTTTTCAACTCTCTCCAACTCTTTCTCAAGTTCGAATTCCTCTTTCGCAATGCACAAATAGTAAGTGGAGAAAGAATGAGGCACATATATATAGGAGGAGCAACGAATACATGCCATAAACAAGAAGTAACTTGCATGCCAAGAGAGAGAGTAACATATGCGAATTTAAGAAGAGTAACTTTAGTCATTATGGATATAACAGCCCCTGGTTGATTTCCTTTGTAAATAAAATAGGGCCAAGGTCATGGAACATGTATTCCAAGCTGAATGTTGGGCAAAACATATTGATGTGTACCACTGGGGATTAATTAATAGCGATGGAAATTGGGAAAGGCAAAGAAGGATTGATTGACATTTTATTTATGAAACAAAAGAAAATACAAGAAAAAGGAGATGAAGGGTCACAGATTTGCATGTGACGAAAATTGAAGGGAAATGAAGAAAATAGAGGCATCAATGATAAAAACGCTTCTAAGGATCAGTTCACAACTTTTTGTCAGTTTAGCTTGGAGCTCTCTTCTATTCTCCTTAGAGTATTCTTGCAGCATTCTTGGAGCACTTTGGCATACATTGGATTTGGGAAAAGAAAATAAAGAAAGGCAGGAAAGCGCAAGGGAACACATGTGGATCAGTAGCTACAGCTGGATTGCTTTGCAAGTAACAGGTTGCATGTGTGATTTCCTTGTTGATTTATGGATGCATGGTAGATGCATATGGTTTTTTGGTTATGTGTTGTCATTGGCATGGAGGATTGCCTGGATTGACAGTGATTTTAGCCTTGTTTCACCATTTACTGGACAGCCATGGTGTTGTGGGTTTTTTTCCACTTGATTGTTTTTCTCGTTGGTGCTCATATTATGCTTGCATGATTAAATGGAGAAATCAGGGGCATGATAGTACTGCAAGAAAACAAAAGAGAGCAATGGAGCATATAACCAATTACACTAATAACAATTTGATGCCTCACTTGACAGTTGAAGGTTGTCAGTTATACAGGTAGGATTAATCTCTGAATGAAATAAGGTTTTAAGGAAAGCCAACAAGGGAATCTTGTCAGCCTGGTATCAAGCCATAGCGATTCCATGAGGTATCAACCTTTCAGCCACTGTTGTAACTGCTGCCAACTGAGAGTTGTTGCTGGGTATCAACCTTTAAGCCACTGCTGCAAGTCTGTAACAGCCAAATAGAACTGTTGGTGGGTATCAACCTTTAATCTGTAGTCGACTATAGACTGCCACGTTATTATTTAAACTGTCACGACCCACTAATAATACTCTTATAAACAAATTGCAAAATTGCTAAACCTGTGGAAAGTGTAAACCCATGGAAAATTCCAAAGTTATTAGTTACCTGCTTCCTAGATTTGTAAATCTCATCAGGTTCATTTCAGAGGAAAAGAGGGGACATCCCACGAAGTTTTCCTTGGAGCAAAAAAGGGTACACATATATACTAAGAACTAATGTGTAACTCAAATTAGCAGAATTTTACTGAATTAGGCTCTTCCTATGAAAATTTGGCCAAATAGTCTATTCAACCAAATTCCTTTTAAATACAATTTGCATGATACAAAAAACCATATCCCACAAAACTACTAATTTAACTTTAAAATTCAAATTTAACAATTATATAATTAAAAAGTAATTGGGTTTATAGCACAAAAAAACTCAACATATTTGGTAAATAAGCTATATTATGTGGTTTCTCCCTTTGGTGAATAACAACCAACCACACTCTAAGATATTTTAAATAACATTGCTATGTGTTTTCATATTAATGATGTGCGTGTCTCCAAATTTTTTCCAAACTGGACTTGTCCAACATAGTTTACCTAAATCATCTTGAATCTAAATACAAATTTCTATATGGTAACAATGGTGTAACTTACAAGTCATCAACCATTCAAAAATTCTTTAGTCTCTAATGAATTGGGCATCCATGGTTGACCCAAGCCACCAAAAACTTAAGTTGCTAATGACATCCAAAAGCATTTCAATTAAATATCCCATCTGATTTAGCGAATTGTCAATGCCCAGTAATATGATGTATTTTCAATTGAAACTATACATGCCCAGAAATTTATAAGGCGATATCCTCAATTAACCAAACAGGCATGCAAATCAACCTGCTTATAGAGGCCCATATTTTAGTGATTATTAACATAACTATAAATGAAGGTACACATTCCAATCAAAGATATAAGCATAGCTATATATTGAAATATTCAGTTTCAAGTCTTCATTCCTCTTATCATTTCAGAATTTAAATATCATCTTTGGTTTATATCCAATACAACCTTTAGTACAGGGGCTCACCATTCAGGCCTCACTCATATTAAAAATTAAGCTACCACTCAAATAGTTGGGATGTGTGTAGTAAATCTTCTGTCAGATTTAAGAAGCCTTATTCTCTCCAGTAGTATTCTTATTCCTGAAAGCATAATGGCCTAAGCTTTAGGTTCTGACATTGACCTAAGGTATATTTGCTGAGTAAAAGCTGAAGTTTCAAAAATGAAGTTTATCCAATGTACACCGTTCGACATGTCTTTTGAGAATTTCCGGCCAAGTGATTGCTATGAAGTATACCATGAACTCAACTGTGTACAAGCTAAATCTAATTACTAAATCAGTATACTTCAAATATGATTGAAGGTGATTTAACATTAAATTATTATTGATATCCTTACCTGGGGATGAAGTCGACCAGTTAGCTCAGCTGCAAGCTTACGGACATCTTCAAACTCAAAGAGATGACACATTCTGATGAAAATGTATCATGAAGTCAATGGTCAAAACATCTACAATAAAATGGAATTAAAGGGAAAACAAAAGGCATATAGTGTAGCCTGTCAACCAAACATGCAAAGGATTGATTAGTACAATACCTATTTATCAAGAGACCAGTGATGCATTTTTCGTCAGCAGCAGTGACAACTGTATCTCCTGAAAACACTTTTCATATCAGAAATGTTAAGATTACAGCATTATGTAAAGGGATGCAATTTTATTCTTTATTTCCAGAAGAGGAGAAAAGAAAATTAATGTTTGAAGTTTAAGAAAGAGCTGTTGTATGTAATGCATCAAAACATTACTGAGGCTGCCTCTGTTCTCCCTTATTTCTGTAATGAAAATCTTAGATTTACTAAGAGCAATATGTAGATCATCTTATGGTTCCTCAGTTTACCTATAAAAGACATAATAATAATAATAAACACAGATTCAATGTCTTTGATTGCATGTATAAACGCACAACAAACTATGTAACCCCCAAGGAAAATTGTCAGAAAAAGAGAAAAAGGACATGAAGGACTTGGACAACCTTGCTCAAGAAGGAGGCATTGTCCTAAAGCAACAGAAATATATCAATAACATCATATTGAAGATAATCAAAACAGAGGAAAAGCTGAAAAGTATTACACTTTAAAGCAATGTTGCGAACATCGGCATCGGGATAAAATTGGGAAGGGTCCGGAAAACCAAAAAATCGTTAAAATCGGGAAAATATCGGTAAAAAACAGCAAACATCGACGAAATTAAGATACCATAAAAATATTTTTAAAAAACAGCAAACATCGGCTAGGCCAAAAAATCGTGATTTCGAGATAAAATCGGGATGTTATCTTGATGTTCGCAACACTGCTTTAAAGTAACCTAATCACAAAGCTTAGAGTAGAAACTTGAAAGAACTTTTATTAATATTTTCAAGTTACCACATCTGATCAATCAGATCACAAAAGATATAGAAGATAAGCCATAACTAGTAAATGAGTGCCTAAGCCATCTTCCAGATTCAATACATCTGGACTCGGTCGAATCATCACATGGCATAACAAGTAGCAGAAAAATTAAAGTATATTAATGTGATAAAATAGCCAATTCTGTGGGGTGCTGACCAAAACCAATGATTTAGGGCTTAGAGCCTGGAATTTTCTTCCCTGACAGAGATGACATGAGCTATGCTACGGTTCCATATGCAACTCCAGGATAACTTCACAATCACACACCCTGGACACTCAATTTTGTCATAAGAAACCTATAACATCCATCATCTATAATTTAAAGACACTAAAAGCATGGCAGTAGCATCCTTGGTGGCAGGTCAGATTGTGCTCTCCGTGAGAAATATATTAGCAATTAACTGCATAATTAAAGACAGGTTTTCAACCGCAAATGTTAATGCTGGTATAGACAAACTTTACATGATATCAGGGGATCCGACAAAAATATCAGAGTTGTTACAGTTTGATGGCTTCAAAGCTGTCCATGCATTCCCAATGCATGTTTAAAAAGACAGAACAAGATGGAGTTTCTCCTACCAAAAATTCAACAATGATAAATCCATGACTTGGAAAAATTAAGTAGTACAAGAAGACTCTTCCAACTTTACTAGATGAAGACATAATGTATACCAACTAGTCTAACTTCACTATCTTAGGAAGAAAAAAATAACGTATAGTAATAACTAATTGTACATAATTAACACTAGCAAAGTTTATGAATAACATTATTTTCTTAATGATAAAGAAACAATTAAAATTTGTGATTTTTTCAATCCAAGATTACCATCTCTTGCAGTAATAGTGGAAAATTCACCGTACAGCTCCTCTGAATTGAGATCATTGAAGGCCCTCAAAGGAAGTACTTTGAGCACAAGCAGCGGACTAAGGCGATCAAATAGAATATCCTTGATTCTAGTGTCTTCACATTCGCTCAAGCTTCCTTCCTTCCACTTCAATAGTAAATCTCCATTTGCCCTGAATGCAAGATTTCAATTATGATAATAATGTGTAGAAAGAATTGTGTTTCCACTCTCAGTATTACCATCTAATGCTATTTTTAAGCAATCTATAACAAAATAACAGCTGAACACATAAAGTTGATGTCCCTGAAAGACAAGATTATTTCCAAAACGATTAGTATGTGCATCTCGTAAATAAAACATGTATTTAACATGAAGGTTGGGGTAAATAGAAAAAAATATATACGTTAGGAAAGTACATCTTAAGTCCAAGATTAGAAATTTCGCCATTAAAACGAGTTTCATGTTTGGGCATGTTTTCTGTAGTCATTTCACATAAATTTAAGTTAGTTGCAGGCATGTGAGTAAGTTACTTCATAGGTGCATCTACTCAGTTTTGGATATAGCAACTTTGTGGTTGTCATGACTATTGACAATATGAGGCTATACTTCAAAGTTTAGAGAAGATTGACAAAAGATTGAAAATTACTGTACTGTGTAATTTATCACATTGTCTCAGCATGAACTTCCTAGCATCAGATAAAATGCAATGCATGAATAAACTGTCCCTTTACTGAGCAAGTATTTTAAAAACAAGAACAAAAGTGTTTTTTGTTAGCTTCATTCATAGAAAGGGCCATTTGAATCTTTGTCATGCCCATGATATGTTTGACATCATAGTCAATTGTAATATCCCAAACGGGATATTTTGCAGAAATCTAACTGAACCAAAATTACTCCATAAAAATTTCCATTTTTTAACAGAACATTTCCATGTAAAAATATAACCAATAGCATATGGCAAAATGACAAAAAAATGAACAGGAACAATCTCAGCTTTTATTATAATAGAAATTGTGGTTTACATGCTGATACAACAAAATAAATGGCAAACTAGCCTCAAGAATCTTCTCCAATGCTATGCTGGCCCTCCAAACTGAACTGATCTATACTGCTAAACTCTCCTGTGAATTTTGGATGAATTCACCAAGGGAAGGTGGGTACTCGCCCAAGCTCATTAAATCACCCGAGGGTTTCCGTCTTGGAGCTACAAATGAAGCAGAGAACACGGTTCTCAAACCTCCTCTTCTTTTTATAAATTTGATGGACCCCTCTAGAACCTCCTATTTTATTATTATTTTAATGATGGAGCACTTTTCCCTCTTTTTATTTCAATTAAAATATTCTTTTTAATGTGGGAAAAGGGTAAATTGGCCACCATGCCTCCTCAGGTCACTGAAAATCACTTCCAACCATCCAATCTTGTAGATCTTCTCGTTCTAGTTCCAACAAACTATTACACTAAGATGTGCCGTCAAGTATTCCTCTCGGAATACCACCTTAGGCGTAATTAATTGAGTTAGGCCCAATAATAACATGTTTTTCGAAAGTTGTATGAATGCAATGGACCGAAAGGCAAGTTGTGCAGATGATGGAACACGCCAAGTGAATGTCATTGAATCCTATAGAAACTCCTCAAAACCCCTGGGCCCACTGATGACGTAAACCTGTACCTGTGACCTGTCAACCTCCAACCCTGAAAATCCATCCTAAGCATGCCATAAGGAACACCAAAAAAGGATCACCACAAATCCTCCCACCCCAAGATTTCCGCACCTATCCATTGTAGAGGCATTTGCAAACTGATAACAGGATCCCATATGAAAAACTGGTCCACATCATGTCTCTAAGCAATTCAAACATGACTGGATCCCTCAATACCTGGATCTCATGCTCATCTCTAACTCAACCTACTACTAATAGATCCACCTGGATCCCAATGCCACCATGGCCAATCATCATCCAAGTCCCATAGCTCTGACTGTGTTTTATCTCTGGCTATAGTTGCTGCTCCATCAAGCGAATACCAACTCACCACCTCTCTCCAATCCAACCCCTGACTCAATACAATGTCAATCCCACTCTCTTGATGTTACGATGGAATGTTGAAGAGTTATTGACTGGTATCCCACTGCCAACTGGGGCATGTAGTATCCGACATGTCTAAGGGTCCCCGCTCTACTATGCCCCAGACTAATAATATCGCACCATCAATAGGATACCAACTCATGATCTCTCGCCAATCCAATGCATGGACACCTGTGTAAGGAACAAGTCTAGTAGGTTGATATGCATCCCTGCTCAATTTCGGATGCTCTGATTGGTCAATCAACAAGATCTATCAAAGGAAACATGCCTCTCTCCCTACAATAGGTACAAGTGGCGAAACTGTGCTACACGCCCTGTTACATACTCCTAGAGAGGGTTGTTGCCCAGAAACATTGTAGCTCTGTTGGTTGCCACTACACTTATCGACACCTCATCAGTGAGTAGGCTCAAAGATGGAAGCACCGCCATCTCCAGAAGATCCTCTCTCATCTGTCTGAAAACTCCATGATCCTCCAGTCAACTAACCTCTTGCAAAACTATCATGTCGGCCTCTAGCACCTCCTGATGATAAGTGTCTACAAATAACACTGCCCTGCCAGCTGCTTATACATCTGTTTGCTCCTCATCAATGATTGAACCCAAGGGTGGCTTCTCATCCTCCTCCATCACGAGCTCAATATGAACCTCCAACTGGCTTTCCCCAAAAGGCTCAGCATGCATATTGTGCATATCATCCTCCTCATTTGACTCATTCTCCACCATATGTTGCTCATGTTGAATCATCACTGGTGACTCATCATCCTGAATATCTCCCATGGGATCCACTCACTGCTCACCATACACACCGAAATATAAATTTGGCCTGCCGTCAAAAGCGCCACATGATTGCTCATGCTCCCCAGAGACATCCTTGTATGATCCCATGGACTCATCCAAAGAACAGTCCCATCCTGAAAGACATAAGGAATATCCTCCTGCTCTACCTCTGCCATCTCCTCTGCATCTCTCAAGCACGAGTGATCAGGTCCCCAAGGTTTCTTGCAGATGAAGCAAAGACCCTTCCTCAGCGCATTCTTGTTGCATGGTTGGTCACCACCAATCCTCCGCAACTCCTCCTAGGTCAATCGTCTCCTGAACAGACCAATGTTCTGCTCAACCAGCATTTCAACTAATTCGTAAGAAATAGCTGAAACCAAATGTTCTCTCCTCCAAATGGCCAACAATCTAAACTGCAACCTCTTGCAGATGGTATCATGGCCTCCCATACATGAGGACAAAATGGATTGAATGTGTGTTAACACTATGCCAGGATGATGTTTCCTAATGCTGAAGAAGCATTGGAACATCTGCAGGATCAAGTCATCACACTCCAGCTCAAACATGAGGTCATATGATCTAACCAAGGCCATCACTGCTAAAATTTCTACTCTCTTCCCAAAGGTAGGGCCCTCACTGTTATCCAAATCCGTAAAGGTCTCCACTATTAGTTTGAAGATACTTGTATTGTACTAATGCAGGCATGGCTGGTTTGAGAGCCTAAATTAAGCTTTCACCATTTCACTGATGCACCTCAGAAATGAGGGAAGCAAGTTTTTCCAGCTTGATAAGGGCTTTTGTTGTCACCCCCATAAAACTCAAATATGTCCCAAGTGCATAAATTTTGGGTCCCAACTCATGTTCTTTCTGTAGTTGTTTATGTTGTAGCATATAAAGTATCTCCTCGGACAACGTTCTGTTGATTGTTGTTTCTAGTTTATGAAGGGAGTTTATGAATGTTTTATCCATGTTTTAGTTGAAGAAACAAGACCTTGAAATAATAATGACTAGAACTTGCCGGCATATAACTCAACAACTATACTCTGCCCTTGACCATACAAGACACTAATTTACTGATGCTAGTTAGCCAACATACTCTCCCCAGCAAACTCAATACAAACACAATAATAAACTTTTGTTGCAAGACTCTAACCTCATGGCAAACCCTCATGACAGTTGACAATCATATTATACAATGGATAGTTGTATACAACTCAAGCAAGCACTGACCTTAATTACAAACCCTGGCTAGAAAGCTTTTGTGCAGATGAAAAGGGTGATTCCAGCAATCTTGATTGCCAAACCATACTCATAATTTATATTTAATCACTGGAAATAACTCAAAGATTTGACAGAAACTCCACAACACTAGCATAAATTAAGAGATACACAACTAAGAATAAAAGAGGAACCTGGTAGCAAGACCTTCTTCAGTTGCATATATGCAGCAAAATGACCAGCAGTACAGTTCCAAGTGATTGTTCCCACTTTCTGAGCAATAAAAGTCAACGAGAACAAATACAGCCAGCAAGAATATGCCACGCAGCCACGGTGCTCCTACTCAACAGTGAAAAGGGTACACGGCCCAATTGGCAAGGATATCGACCATTGGTGCAGAATTAGTACACACAGGTAGCAGGGAGTATATCACTTCTACGCACAACCAGAAATTATATGCTCAATGGGGTCGCCATAAGCAGTGACTCCAACCATGGAATACAGGGATATGCTCCACCAAAACAATCCCTTATTTCCAGTGATCCGCCCAGTTTCTTGGCCCAAAGAAATTATGCTTGGCACTGTTGAAGAATTTTGGGCAATTAGGTTAAATAGATTCTTCTCACGATGATAGCTATTTGTGAGGTACTTTTTATTTTTTCTTATTAGCACAATCTTCTCTTGTTATTATTAGAGTGTGTTTTCTTACTTCATCATATAGTTACCAAAACAAAAGAGACAAGAACACAAGATGTTAGCTTTCTGCCAAGGCCAAAACCCCTCACTCTTTGAGAGGAAAACCCGCACAAATTCTTCTTATGGAGATTCCAGTTGACGAATACCAAGACCAACACCCTTGACCTATGTTGCCACTCCCAGACCAAGACACAGTCATCCTTCTTCCTTGATTCTTCTTCATGCTGAGATCATCTCTTCAATGAACAAAATGGTCTCCAAGATAAAACCGAGTTGTGACCCTTTCAAAGAACAGAGATGTAGTATATATATGCTTCTATCAAGTGATGATCTTCTACTGCAGCACTGAAACCCTTAATTCATGATATCCAAAGGCGATACTTAGTTGGTCTTTCATTAGTCCTTATTGTCCCTTCGTTGCCCCATCCGAATTGACTGTGATTGGTTACCAAAGATCCGAACTTGACTTGCCTGCTGCCCATTCGAGACCAAAGAGAGATCTGTTGTACGAGACTAGAGAGATCTGCGAGATTCTCTATATGATTCATCATCAAAAACTCATATAATACAAACTTTTGTATGTCCATATTCCATTACCAAAACCTCAGAAGAAATCTGAACTTATCTTCTGCTTCCGCCATCCGAAATTACAGAGATATACGAATATTTTTCAATGGAAATGCAAGCAGTATAGGCTCCTATATATAGTTGTTTGCCCCTATATTTGAGCCGACATGACCATTTGAAGGGGTGTGTCTCCATATGTGAGCCGACTTGTCATTTGTATATATTCTGAGGCTGACACCAAGAAGAGGTGATTGTTCTTGTCTAGTGAAGGGCTTCTAATCAACTTGTAGACCTAGATACATTCTTTATATGCCCAAGAAGGGTCATACCTAACATTGACTCTAGAAACAAAAATCCCTTGCTCATGAAACCCATGAAGCAAGCCAATAATAAATTATTTTCTTCATTACATCATTTACAATAATTATATGTCATTATGAAGACCAAACCTAGTTACATTCTACAACAGGTACTTGTGCTATGATTCCATCACAGAGACTATGCTTGACTTTTGCAATTCCATCTTTAAAACAGCTTTGGCCCAACAGTCACAGCTCTTGATCATTGTGACAGTGTGACTCAGCCCCTGTTCCCGTATACGCTGATCAGCCAATGCGCTCAACACCCCCGAGCCGTCAATATCAATCGTCACCTTATTCCCAAACAAGTGTGCACATTTACAGCCTCGACAACGGTCAATCAGGTGGCAAATAATGTGCTCGAACAAATTTCGCCTCCAGTCGTAATCATTTGAAATGTCATCATGCAAAGTATTTAAATGTTTTGACACGGCCTTGTGCATGACGCAATCCGCCAACTGCAGCCTACGACTTTGGCTTGATAATATACACTCTCGCTCATGACATGGCTCCAAATACAATGGCGACCCTTCAACACTTATTTTCGGTCCTCTCAAGGATCGATCTTCTCAGTCCAGTTGCTTGGCGTATGGGCAATTTTCATGGCTTAGCCTCGGCCTCCAAAATAGAATGACGTCCCAAAATCTTAAGGATTTTCCCAATTAATTTTGTTTTGCAAAAAAGATAAACGTGGCCCAAGATGAACAGATTCGGTCTTCACTTCAGACAATTCGCATTCTATAGAAATGGCCTGAAATTGCTTTCGAAGTTTGCAAAAATACTTATATTTTATCTCCAGCGTTACAGGAACCACACCCCTTGAGATAACTGAATTCAATCTACAAATTTTGTCCTTCAGGAATAGAGGAACTCGACCCATTGATTCAATTGTACTTGGGCTCCTCAAGGTAAATAAATTTGACAGCACATTGTAATTCTTTAACCGAAGTTGGCTCCCATAATATTTACTGGCCCTGTTTAGAATAATGTTCCACCACTTTTGATTAAGAATTTTGCTCACAGCCCACCAAAATTCCTATAAATGAAATTCGGCTCATTTTAAAATAAATAATGTAGCCTTTGCAATTTTAATTACTCGTGCTCCTTGATAATTGGAATAACATTTGATTCAAATTTGTCGAATGATTATTGTGCCTCCAACAATTTGTTCATGTTTTTGTAGAACAATTATTATAAGTGTGACATATTTGCAGTTATAAACCCAAGCCATAAAAGTGTCCTTCAACAACAATTTGGCTTCTTTGGCAGAGATGTAAATTAGCTCCAGCAAAGCTCTCAAACAATCTACAATTGAAATTGAAACCCTCCAGGCTGGCAGGAAAAGCCAACTCTGATACCATTGTAATATCCCAAACGGGATATTTTGTAGAAATCTAACTGAACCAAAATTACTCCATAAAAATTTCCATTTATTTTAACAGAGCATTGCCATGTAAAAATATAACCAATAGCATATGGAAAAATAACAACAAAATGAGCAGGAACAATCTCAACACTTATTATAATAAAAAATGGGGTTTACATGTTAATACAACAAAATAGTTGAGATAGGAAACTTGCCTCAAGAATCTACTCCAATGCTATGTTGGCTCTCCAAACTGAACCGATCTGTACTACTAAACTCTCCTGTGAATTCTGGATGAATTCACCAAGGGAAGGTGGGTACTCGCCCAACCTCACTCAATCACTCGAGGGTTTCTGTCCTGAGGCTACAAATAAAATAGAGAACTGGTTCTCAAACCTCTCATACAACAAGAAGATCAAATCCAAAATGTCCTCCAATGGTCTCCTCCTCTTCTTTTTATAAATCTAATGGACCCCTCTAGAAACTCCTATTTTATTATTATTTAAATCATGGAGCACTTTTCCCTTTTTTTATTTCAATTAAAATATTCTTTTTAAAGTGGGAAAAGGGTAAATTTGCCAACATTGCTCCTCAGGTCACTGAAAATCACTTCTAACCATCTATGCCTATAGATATTCTCGTTTCGGTTCTAGTGAGCTATTACACTAAGGTGTTCCGTCCAGTATTCCTCTCGAACGCCACCCTAAGCGTAATTTATTGAGTTAGGCCCAATAATAACCCTGTTTTTCGAAAGTTGTCGGAATGCAACGAAACGAAAGGCAAGTTGTGCAGATGATGGAACATGCCAAGCAAATGCAATCAGATCCCATAGAAACTCCTCAAAACCCCATGAAGCATCTCCAAAAATTGTTGGGCCCGCTAATGACGTAAACTTGCACTTGTGACAAGTCTGCCTCCAACCCTAAAAGTCCATCCTAACCATGCCATAAGGAACACCAAAAAAAGGAACATCACATCGATTCATGAAGAATAAAGCTTGCAATTTATAGTTGCAGTTTTACATGTACTCAGGTCTTCTGATTTTTGCCTCATTCTATGAGTTCCTTTTGCACTTCCACATTGTACTTTAATGTCCCTGGATGTACGTTTTAGTCCCATTGACTTATTTTTGTGGTCCTTTGTCAGACATTAATAAAGTTATCTCATCTTATCTAATCTATACTAAGAAGAAGCCAAAGAAAACTTGATAGAGATTTTTCATATCTAAAAGACCTACTAAGCACACAATTGATCAATATCAAACCACAAAATCAAGTGCCTTAAATCATGATTAAGGTGAGAAGGATCCTTGGAATAGGATATTTTGTGTCAAAGGTTTGTGGCAAAATTTTCCCCAAAGAACAATTCTACAAATTACTTTCAGATAATATAAATCAAATCTTATGGATATATTGGGCCTTATAGATCCTGGCACAAATAGCAGTGGTCCATATGTGTCTCTTTATCTCATCACTATTTAATTAATTTTGCTTCTCGTCTATAAAGGGAACACTTGAAGTAGGTTGGTCTCTGACTGGTACAACTACTTTGCAGTCTTGACATCAGGAGTAAGTATGACGTAGCCATGCATTCGATAATCAATTAATATTTGTAAAATCCACTAATCTTTTGGACAAGGTAGATATTTTATATGTTATACCTGTAGATCACCTATAAGACCTATTAACCACCAAAATGGGTAATCCCATAAGAGAAAACCTATCTTGGATAGCCAGCCAGCCAGCAACCCTATACATTTGCCCATTGATGATGATACTCCAGTTGCTTCCGCCATCTACACTAGTCATGCACCTCTCACCATCTGAAATTTCTCTTTCAATGAAGGTGGGCTACCACCGAACAAGTGCTTTGACCATTTTGCAATTGAGGGGTTTTACTTGATATTTTGGGCATTTCAATATGGATAAAGGAGTAATCTAGATGATTGACCAATCCTAACTATAAACTTGTTCTCTCACATTACTAGGTAGTAGAGGGGTTAATCTATAGCCCTAATCCAGTGGGACCTCCCCTAAGACCTTAGGGTCATAGGAGGGGCACTAGTCGGAAAACTTGGATTGAAGTAACATGTCCATTCTATATAGAGGCTAGAAACACCTAATAGGGTTGTCCTTTAGCCACCCCTAACTAGAAAGAAAACACCATAGCAAGTTCAAGGCCCTTATTTTTGAAGGGGACCCTTATATGAAGAAATCAGTGTGGAAAAAGTCGGGAAAAAATCGAGATTAAATCCCCAAAATGTGATTTTTTTGGCTGGCCGATTAAATCGGTCGATTTTTTCCCAGTTGAAAAAGTCGGGATTAAATCGAAAAAGTCGGGATTAAATCGGGACTTTTTCCAAAAAATCGTGAATGAGGTAGTTTCTTTAACGATTTTTTTTTTTTTTTGAAAAAATCGGGATTTTATTGAAAAAGTCGGGATTTTTTAAAAAATGAATATTTTTGTATTTTTTTAATTTTGCAGACTTTTTGCCGACTTTTTCAAAAAACTCCCGACTTTAACAACTTTTTCAACTTCTGGACCCTTGCCGATTTAATCCCGACTTCGACTTTTTCCACATTGGAAGAAATAGACATTAACACTCAAGCTTGGTTCACTTAGATGCAATAATGATTTTTATCCCTAACAATTGGTTGTTTTCACTAGAATATGTGATGTGATTGTCAGGTGGTTCAGTAGTTCATGTCTTGGGCACCTTTCCACAAGTAACCAGGCCATTAGAGAAGCATATTGGCACAAACAAGTGAAGCATTGAGACTCTTGGGCCTCCTAGTAGCAATAGCATATCACACATGTTCCAGGGCACCTCTTGCACCCAAAGATGTCTCACCTCTTTGCACTAGATTTGACGATTCTTCGAGATGACACACCTCGACTCAACATGCCATGAGGCCGACCTTAGAACCAATTGATGGATGGCAGTTGATGCAGGGCCAAAATGAGGATGGCCTCCCCTTCAGCGACTAGAGAGGGCTAGTTGCACTTGAGAAGCCCTCAACGCTAGGGAAAAGGACACTTTGAGCATTTGGAGACCCAATGAGACCACTTTTTGTTGCCCTAGCTTGACCTTGGGACCAAGGAGAGCCATTGAGGTGAATTTGAGGGCCAACCCTCAAATCTCGATTTTACATGCTTCTATCTTGGACACCTCACAGCACTTGGACATGACTTTTGGAGCTTATTTTATGCATAACGTCAACCCTAGAGAGCTAGTGGGTCACACGTGTGGGCTTATTAGTGAGTTTATGATTGAAGCTAGTGGGTTGGCTTGTAAACCAAGCAATTTCGTGATTAAAATGGTTTTAGGGGTGTCATTTGGCTAATATTGTGTCCTACACCTAATATAAATAGAGTAGAGGCTCATTCATTTCTATTCATCATCACTTGTGACTATTTCGGCCCTCCTTGGAGATTTTCAGCCCTCTTGTATCTTAGAGAGACGTGATCTATGGAGCACATTGTGTATTGGAGTGTTATTGTCTTGGCATTGGAGACGTTATCTTGGATCAATGAAAGGATTGTTCATGCATTTTGTGTTGTAAGTGAGCCTTGAATTTGATAAAAAAATTATCTTGTTGTCTAATGTATGGAATGAATTGATAATCTAGGGTTTTTCTATTGTGCCTTTGCTAATGAAGATTAATTGTATAGAATCTAGATGTCATCATTGTACACATTATTCATGAATCAATTGTGAATGGCAATCCCCTTGGTGAACTTGTGTATTACCTGTCCCAAGTGAATACTAATCCCTCAAAAAGATAATAGTTATCGTTTTGTGCTTGGGCATCAAAACATCAAGACTCCTTTGCAAGATTTGTCTAATCTATCACACCCATAGACTCCATCAACCCAAGGACTAGGCACTGGCCTTGTCAAATTAGTGATCAAATCTTATCTTATCCATAAAATTGAATTTTCTCTCTTTCTTTCTCCTATTTTCATCCCTCTTAAGGATAAGTGACCTAACTACAGCGTAGAGAAAATTGGCTCAGAGAGAGGATTTAGGGGGTTGGAACTTGGAAGGATTAAAAACCAAGAGAAGACTTGTTTGCCTCAAAATCAACCTCCTTTAGTCTTTAATCTATCCATTTTAGGCCTTAATTCTCTTGCCCTAGCCAATTTTCCCTAGGAAAACCCTAGTTTTGCTAAGCTTCAAGTTGAGGACATTTTTAAGGTTTCATAGGCAATTGGATTGCTAATACTCATTGTGGGACACCTTTTCTTAGCATATTGACCTTAGGGTAATCCATTTTGCATGTTATTTCTCAAGCCCTAGGTCTAGTGTGCCCTAATTGGACCTTTCTAGAGGATGCAAATTGTCCTCTTTCTCTTGATTGAGCCTTGTACTTAAGAGGATCCATCCTTTACTAGCCTCTAGTGTCGACTTAAACCTTTAAGCCTAGAATATTTCTCATAGATGACCTATTTATTGGCAAGCCTCCCATCGGTGAAAGTCCATAAAGAGCAGGGGGTAGTGTGTTGTGGTGACAGTGGGCCATGCCTCATTGTTGTGAATTAGTCTAGTGCTTTTCTTGTAGAGCACCCCTCTATAAGATTGTTATGAACATAATTTATGTAAAAATAATAAAAATAGATAATAAATAATAATCATAATAACATGTAATTAAATAATAATTAGTTAAACAAAGAGACATGTCTCTACAGACATGCTTGTTCATGCAAAAGTACTTACCTAGCTATATATACAGGGACCCTCATTCTCATTGTATCATCATTCTTCATACATTTTATATATAATAATATTTGTATCCTCAATGGATATTTTCATATTCCAAGTCTTCTGGAGTATTTAACAGGAAGTACAAATTTTGTTCGCTTCATTTGGTATCAGAGCCACATTGGTTGATCACTAGGCTTTTGGCCATCAACCTCCCGTCAACATTGTTGCTGTCAAGATGGAAGTACTTCACTACACAACCTTGGAGTTTCTCCGTCCCTAATTCGTCAAAGGCCCTTGGCCATTTTCTTTTAATTCAAATATATTAAAAAAAATACATAATAAAAACCTAATAAATAAATAATACAAAAAAACAAATCAGCGCACATAGCGAACCAGCCAAACGACCCCGTCAAAGCAAACGTAGTACGACCCACACAATTCGATGCACACAAGTTTGCAGTAGCCGCCAATCCCAGTCATTGACAAAAAATGTTTGACATCGGCATTAAATTTCAGTCCAATCCATTGCTGCTCACTGTCATTTTCCCTGTGCCCTTCGTGTCCACTGTTTCTGCTCCAGCCTCCCTCTACCCACCCCGACCCCCATCCGTGCAATTATTTCACCTCTGCCCACTTCGATTGTCCGTTGACAGCACGAGTTTCCATCCAACCGCAGTCACTAGATCTGCGTTGGTCGTCGGTCGATTGGACCTTTCCGCTGCACATTTCAAGCAACAATCACACCTGTCGTCGATACGCTATGTAAAACCTGTCGGACGGGTCTCAAACATCACTGCCTAGAAAAGTGTTGCTACCTAATATGATTTGTTGGTAGAGTCTTCCCTGTTGCTCAAAAAATTCTGGGAAATTAATCCCAACCTCTACGCAAGAAACCCATAATAACCCACGAAGGAATTGGTCAAATGATAACCTCGAAATTTTGGCCCAAATTCCCCTTAGCTCCTCTAACTGCTAGCTAAGTTGAGACCCTTGTTTGACCCCTTAGATCTGCCCAAAAAATTCTATAAAAATAGGAGTGTGATCCTTGCCCAAAACCCAGAAAGGGTTTCCCTCGGTTCCAACCGTCAAAAATTGATCCTTTACATCTTGGCCCTCCTCCAATTTCGAATTCTGCTGCTATGACTGATCCTGTCAATCTCTGCTCTCCAAACAGATGCAGATGCAGCAGTGGCAGCATGAGATGCAGCGGTACAGATGATGGCCAGCACGCCTAGCATCCGGGACCGATGCCAAATGATCAAAGTAATACTCAGTAAGGAGTATTGCTAGAGCACAGTCCTCGCTAAGAGGGAGTGTTGATTTGGGATAGCATCGAATGTGCTTTAGCCACAAAATTTAGTGGAGAGGTTAAGGCACATGAGACCTCCAATACCCAGAAAGGGTTTGGGCAAACTCTAAACAGTTTTGGGAGATATTAAAATAATTAATATTTTTAATGGAGTCCCTAAGAGTCTAAACTTAGGGAAATTAAAATATTAATGTGAATTAATATAAAATTGTGTTAGAATGGTCCAAAAGTCATGGATCAAGCCAGATCTAACCTTAGTTGTTAATTAGGGACTTAATCTCGATCGTTGATTTGTCAACGAGAAAAGTATAAGAGGAGTTTTGAGGGTCACTTGGAGAACACACCAAGAGATCAAGATTTCAACTTTCTGGGAATGTGTTTGCTGAGAAACTTGATAGAGTGATCTGGAGTTGCAGCTGAGGGCCAGTGAATACAGAAGCAGAGAGGTAGAGATAGTTTCGGGACGATCAACGCAGCAGCCGGGAAAGCTGACACAGAGGGCAGAAGCCGGAACTGTCTGGAACAGCCGGAACTGCTGGGAACTGCCGAAACAGCCGGGAACGCTGACGCAGAGAGTAGAAGACGAAACAATCGGGAACGCTGACACAAAGGGTAGAAGACGAAACTGTCGGGAACAGTCGAAACTGTCGGGAATTGCCAGGAACAGTCGGAACAGTCGAGAACTGCCGGAACAGCCGGGAAAGCTGACGCAGAGGGCAGAGGCCGGAACTGGCAAGAACAGCTGGAACTGTCGAGAACTGCCGAAACTGTCGGGAAAGCTGACGCAAAGGGTAGAAGCAGGAATTGCCGAGAACAGCCGAAAATGTCGGGAACTGCTAGAACTGTCGGGAAAGCTGACAAAGAGGGCAGAAGCCGGAACTGTCGGAACTGTCGGGAAAGTTGATGCATAGGGCAGAAGAGGCTGACGCTGACGTTTTTTCGTGGGGCAGATTGGAGCTGAGGAGCTACAGCAATGTTTATCAAGGGTTTCATCCAGGAGCATCTGTCTCCGAAGTTGAGGTAGTACTGCCGAGATTTTTCTCTGTTGGGTGAGCCAGATTTTGCACCCAAATTGTATTTTGAAACTACTTAATAAATCAAACCCTCAGATAGTTGCACCGGTTTTCCCGCATTGGGTTTCTCCAAGGACATTAGTCCAAAAATAACAGTGTCATTTGTGTGTTTTTTTATGTTTCCTTTAGTTGATGATCTGTAATGTGTTGAGCATGTACTTGTGTTTATTTTTAGTATTTACATGGTAAATAACTTGTTAATTAATCAGAACAAGTAGGAAGGAATAAATCAGAAAGTACATGGAGAGTTTCTAACTGTTAGACTTGAAAACTTCAACATGGTATTTGAGCCAAGTTCCAGATCACAGGGGAACTAAGGGCATCAGCCGAGCACAGCAGCAGCAATAGAAAACAGTTTTCCCGAGTGACAGAAGTTGTTCCTAGTAGCAAAACAGCGAGGAAGGGGTGACACAGTGCCTGCGTCATCAAGTTTGGGCCAAGAAGTGGTTGTGCAAAGGCTGAGGGAGGCAAAGACAGGCTCGCGCAGAGGCCAGGAGGGCTGATGCAATTGGCTTAGGGAGCTAGTTTGTCGGCGTTGGGACTGCGCAGATCCTAGGAGCTCTCACCTTCAGGTTGCTAAGGTTTAGGAGGTTGTGGATAAGTTGTAGAGTGGAGTTGGTGGGGTATTATTGTAAGAACAGTACCTAAAAGGGCAAGGCCAACGACGAGGGAGTTGCTACCGAGGGTTTCTAGCTGAGAAATCTGGATCAGTGGTGCAGTTGCACAGATGACCATAGTAGGGGGCATCTCAACATCGGCAGAAGGATTTCCAGGAGGGAAATCGAGGCTCAAAGGGAGTCACATCAAGAACTTCCAGGAGGGAAGTAGAAGAGCAGCGGAATGGCACTACACGGAGTAAGAGACCAAGACAAACTGGACGGAGCCTCAAACTTCGTAGTCTGGAAGGCCAGAATCTCATTCGTAGTTGACAGAAATCATGTCAAGTACTTCGCCTTAAAGACGATAGCGGTCCCAGTTGACCCAGCTGACAATGACAGGTATGAGGAAGCAATGGCGAGGGCCAAGAGTACCATTCTTAACGGGGTCAAGGATCATATAGTATGACATATTGCCGAAAAGAATACGGCACAGGTAATTCGATCGACAGTCTCGGTCGTTGATTGACGTTGAAGCGTGGCGCTTCGGGGCCCACGCTTCCTAAAATCCAGGAAGCGCTTTAAAAAATGCGAATCGCGCTTCAGAGTTTTTGAAATCGCGCTTCCTGGGGCGCTTCCGGAACGCTTCCGTACGGGGCGCGATTCCGGCCTAGGATCCGGGGGGGGGGGGGGGGGGCACTTCCTGCAACGTTGAGCACGATGCAGCACGATGAGAGGGGATGCAGTGATGACGTAGCAGTGGTAGTGGCAGGGCCATGGGTAGCAGCACAGATGTAGAGAGCGTTGTCGTACAGATGTAGCAGTGGCAGTGGCAGAGCCATGGTTGGCAGTACGAGATGCAGCGGTACAGATGATGGGCAGCAGACCTAGCATCAGGGACCGATGCTGGATGATTAGAGTAATACTCAGTAAGGAGTATTGCTAGAGCATAGTCCTTGCTAAGAAGGAGTGTTGATTTGGGGTAGCATCGGATGTGCTCTAGCCACGAAATTTGGTGGAAAGGTTAAGGCACATGAGATCTCCAATACCTAGAAAGGGTTTGGGCAAATTCTAAACAGTTTTGGGAGATATTAAAATAATTAATATTTTTAATGGAGTCCCTAAGTCTAAACTTAGGAAAATTAAAATATTAATGTGAATTAATATAAAACTGTGGTAGAATGGTCCAAAAGTCATGGATCAAGCCAGATCTAATCTTAGTTATTAATTAGGGACTTAATCTCGGTCGTTGATTTGTCAACGAGAAAAGTATAAGAGGAGGCTTGAGGGTCACTTGGAGAACACACCAAGAGATCAAGATTTCGACTTTCTGGGGCTGTGTTTGCTGAGAAAGTTGAGAGAGTGATCTGGAGTTGCAGGTTAGGGCCAGTGAATACAGAAGCAGAGAGGTAGAGATAGTGCCGGGAGGATCAACGCAGCAGCCAGGAAAGCTACCACAGAGGGCAGGAGCCGGAACTACCGGGAACAGCCGGAACTACTGGGAACTGCCAAAAACGCTGAGAATGCTGACGCAGAGGGTACAAGACAGAACATCCTGGAACGCTGACGCAAAGGGTAGAAGACGGAACTGTCGGGAACAGCCGGAACTACAGGGAACTATCGGAACAACTGGGAAAGTTGACGTAAAGGGCAGAAGTTAGAACTGTCGGGAATAGCAGACACTGTCGGGAACTGCTGGAACAGCCGGAACTGCCGGAACAACCAGAACTGTCGGGAACTGCCAGAACTGCTGGGAAAGCTGACACAGAGGGCAGACGCTGGAACTGCCGAGAACAGTCGGAACTGCCGGGAAAGCTAATGCAAAGGGCAGAAGTCGGAACTGGCGGGAACAGCCGACACTGTCGGGAACTGTCGTAACTGATGGGAAAGCTGACATAAAGGGCAAAAGCCGGAACTGTCGGGAACAACCGGAACTGCCAGAACTACCAAGAAAGCTAACGCAAAGGGCAGAAGAGGTTGACGCTGGGGTTTTTTTCATCGGGCATATTGGAGCTGAGGAGCTACCGGAGTGTTTATCCGGGGTTTCAGCCAGAGCTTCTATCTCCGAAGGAGAGGTACTACTACCGAGATTTTTCTCTGTTGAGTGAGCCGGATTTGGCACCCAGATTGTATTATGAAACTACTTAATAAATCAAACCCTCAGATAGCTGCACCAATTTTCCCACATTGGGTTTTTCCGAGGACATTAGTCCAAAAATAACGGTGTCATTTGTGTGCTTGTTTCTATTTCCTTCAGTCGATGATCTGTAATGTGTTGAGCATGTTCCTATGTTTATTTTCAGTATTTACATGGTAAATAACTTGTTAATTAATCAGAACAAGTAGGAAGGAATAAATCAGAAAGTACATGGAGGGTTTCTAACTGTTAGACTTAGAAACTTCAACATGGGAAACTTGAAAGAGAGAAGACAACATTTTCATTTAACAATGAACATATAAAAAACACAAGTGCTAGATTAGTGTCTAGATCCTACATCTTTGTCCTTCAATCCCAAGCTCCAATCTCCTGTGCAACCTCCTCAAGTTCCCAAGCAATCCTCTCAATCTTGCTCCTCAACTCTTGCTCCAATTCCAAAATCCCTTTCCTTGGTCTCTCATATGCAAATGGTGAATTGTGGGAGGGGAGGAGGGCCTTTTATTTCTTCTGCCCCTTCCCTCCATCCAAAAACTCCTGCATGTAGTCATGCCTTTTTCGCCCATAGGGAGAGCTTTTTTTAGGCGAGAGCGCTCTAATGTGATCACTCCCACCTCAAAAAATTCGCTCCGAGAGCGAATGGGAGCAGTCAGGGAGCGAATGCTCCTCGACCGCTCCCTTATTCGCTCCCAAAAAACTAGGGAGCGAACTTTTTTAAGAGGGTGCACTCCCAACGTCGCTCCTGAGCAGAGCGCGCTTCGCGAGCATGTTCGGGGGGGCTGCTTTCCTGCAACCCTGCAAGATACACTTGATAGACTTTGCAATTTCTTGTTCTTCTCACTTACCAGGTAGAAGGGTAGAAGATGATGTGCTAATGAGGTTTTTGTCTCTATCCTTAGGTAGGTATGCTAACGAATGGTTTCAGACTCTAAGTGTACACATTCATGGGAGGATTTCATTCATGTCTTCTTATTTAGATGGATTAAGGAAAGAAATATCGTGGATCTATACAAAGATTTCCTCTTAGTAAAAAAGTTAAGCATCCCAAGGTATTAGGGAGTTCAACCAAAGGTTTAACCATTTAGTAGCTATTATACCTGAAAAGTTGAAACTCATGATGAATTAATCATTTTCACATACCACCACGCATTTCAGGGCAAAATAACATATTTCCTTAGGAATAGGATCTTGTAACAATTATACAAGCCCAAGATAGTGTTATCAAGTTATATGACCATATGAAGCCTAAGCCTCCTAAGCCCGAAATGACTCATGTTTCCTCAAGTGACTTCACCAAAGATGCCAAGCGTATATTTGGAGAATGGATGCCCATTACGATGAAGAATTACAAAGCCATTGTTCCCCAAATTAACAGAAATGAAGAAGATAAGAACAAGGAGTAATAAATCCGCCATGAGAGTCTAGGAAATCAACATGTATATGACAATAATGAAATTGATTCCTCGATTGATTTATACAACCTAAATTTTTATGAAAGGCAACCCCCAATTCTTCATAACCCTCGAGGTTAATCGCTTCTTCTTACATAATTTCATGCTTGATTCAATGGCCCCAACTAATGTAACGCCTCTAAAAATCATGAAATTGGAATTGGAAATTACAAGACCATATAGAAATGTATGTGGAATTGACTCACGAGCTACTGAATTATGTGGGATAATATAAAATTTATCTGCCTCTTTGCATGGAGATCCTAAAAGGAAATTCTCTATGAATATTATTGTAATTGACATTCCTGATGCGTCGGGGATGTTGTTATCTAGTGAGTGGGCTACCAACCTGGCGGGTACAATCCAAATGGACATGTCATACATACAGGTCCTTATGGGAGAGAAACCCTACATCCTAATTTTCAGGCAACCCTCAACTTGGCCTGTAGTGGAACAACAGTGTGCTATTCTCAATGAAGACCAATTGCGGGTGTGGGGATTCAAGGATATGGGCCAAAGCAGCCTCACCTTAGCCAGATGTGGACAAGGTTTGGACCATTTACTTTGATGGGGTTTTCTTTAAGCTTGGGTCAGGAACAGGGATCATCGTGATTTCACCATCCAATAGGCATATTATGATCTCATATAGAATTGCCTTCAAATACACCAATAATATCGCTGAATATGAGGCCCTTACTTTGGGATTACATTCGGCGCTTAGTACAAGAATAAGACATTTAAAGGTGGTAAGAGATTCTCCTCTAATTGTGTCCCAAATTAAAGGAACATTCAATGTCAAGAATGAAAAGCTTAGAAAATACAAAGACTTCATACGCCACAAAATACAATGTTTTGAAACTTTCAACATAGATACAGTTCTTAAGGAAAATAATGTTATAGATGACTCTCCAGTTGTCTCAGCCACTACCCTACCACTATCTGACAAAGTTACCTCTAGATTAGGAGAATTTACCATGGAATTCATCTTTAGGTCGGTTATACCTGGCAACCAAGAGCATTAGTAGGTATTCGAGGATGATGCCCATATTATTGATTTCTTCCAAAACATAAACCAATTTTAGGGTCCAAGTGATGTAGGAAAGGATGAGTATGATGATCCCATGATAGAAGAAATGATTTCCATGGAAAAGTCCTTCGATAGCAATGATGGGTGTACAACGAACTAGATAGTTGAAGGATTACCCAATATCATTGAGATTTACATATGACAAAAAATTCCAATACCGAACTAACCAAAGTACGTAAAGCAACCACCCAACAAGAAAGAATTGAGCTTGAAAAGCTTTTCTATGAATTCAAGGATGTGTTTGCATGGTCATACCAAGACTTGAATGCTTATAGTGAGGATGTCATCCAGCACACCATTCCTTTCAAGGGAGGGCTTAATCCAATTAGACAGAAACTAAGAAACATAAACCCTAAGCTAGCTCCCTTGGTCAAGGAAGAATTGCAAAAGATGCTTTACGACCCTTCCCCGTGGTTATCTAATCTTGTAGTTACCAGGAAGAAGACTAGGAATATTAGAATGTTTGTGGATTTCATAGACCTAAATCAGTGATGCCTTCAGGATAATTATCCCTTTCCTAACATGGAAAACCTCTTGCAACTAATTATGGGGGCTAGGATAATGTCCCCATGAGTTTTGTGGGTCCAATGAGATCATGGTAAAAGAAGAAGATCAACTGAAGACGAGTTTCACCACGCCACGGGAAACCTACAAATACTTAAGAATGCCTTTGGTCCCTTCAATGTTGGACCTGCATTCCAAAGAGCCATGGATCTTGCCTGCAAAGACCTCATTGGCCTAATCATGGAAATATACCAAGGTGATTTCACTATTGCCTCTAGGGGAAGAAAGGATCATTGTCGGCACTTGAAAGAATTTTTTTAAGAGATGTAGGAGATATGGGATCTCATTGAACCCAAGCAAGTCCATATCTAGAGTTGACCAAAAGGAAACTTCTTGGGCATTTAATCTCAAAAGAGGGAATTAGCATTGATTCCAAAAGAATCAAAGAAATTGGGGTTATAGCTTCTCCCAGGGACAAAAAGGCCAATTCTTTGGAAAAATAAAAAATAAAAATCATAACGATATTTGACCCAAACTTTGCTAAAATTGTTAAACCAATGAAAGACCTTTTGAAGAAGCATGCTACCTTCATGTGGGATGAAAGGAGAGCAAAATACTACCCCAATCCTAGTAAGTCTTGTTTATTCCAAAGATTTCATTATTTATTCCTTTGCATCCGATGATAAAATAGCCGAAATCCTTACACAAAAGGATAATGAGGGGAACGAAAGACTCATTGCTTTTTATGAGCAAAAACTTAAGAGATGTTGAGGCTAGATACACCATCACTGAAAAACAAACCTATGTCTTAGTCAAATCTATCAAGCATTTTAGGGTCTATGTAGGGCACGATAACGTTGTTGCATATGTTCCTTATCTCGCGGTCAAAGATGTGTTAACCTAGCACGAATGTCTCAGATCTAGAGGAAAATGGGTATTCCAAGATTCAAGAGTATGATTTAGACATTCAACCCAAGAGAGTAATCAAAGGCCAAGGATTGGTCGAGGTGTTAACCGAAGAAAATACCATCGCATTTGAGTAAGGATAGAATGAACAAATTCGTGCTACTACTAATGATCTAGAATCTAATGATTGTTATTACAATATTATCTACTACCTAAGGAACTTATATGCTCCTCCTCAACTGGTTGACCATAAAGGAAGGGCCTTACGATTGAAAGATGTAAAATTGTTTAACCCAAGATGGCCTTGGTTAGAAAAGCATTGATGGGGTGATCCTTAGGTTTGTAAGTAGGCAACAAGCCGAAAAGATGATTACAGAGTTCCATGCAAGAATTTGTGGAGGGCACTTTGCAGCTAAAACAACTCAAAATCATACGAGCAAGATACTACTAGCCTACATTTTTTGTTGATACCAGTGTTACTTGGGAGCGGGAGCGGGAGCGGGAGCGGGGAGCGGGAGCGGAAGCGGGAGCGGGAGCGGGAGCGACCATTTTCAGAAGCTCCCGGTTTGGGAGCGAATCCCGGAGCGATTTTTTAAAAATATATATATTTTTTATATTTTTTAATTTTTGATACATATATGTCAGCAAAAACATGTAGAATGATGAAATAGACATAAAAAACATAAAAAAACATAAATTGATCATTGAACCATATCACATCAATCATCTAGAAATTATAATCGTCATCAACCTTAGTAAAATAATAAATTAAAATAACATTCAATTCAATAACATTTATCATCATTGATCACCAAAGTAACAAGTTGTACTTGTAAGCCAAGTTTAACCATTACAAGAAGTAATATCGAAGATATTTCTAAGTCCTAACTTCTAACTGTTAACATGATATGAAATGTTAAAAATTTATAAAATGAAACATGAATAATGAGATGAAATGAAACAACTTTAGTCTTTCACAAAGCATCATATTCATAATTGCCAATGAGTTATAATTGCCAAGGCCCAACTTCAAACTTCAAATTTTCATTGTCACAGTGATATAATGTTTACAAAAAATATCATAATGTCATAATGATATGAAAGAGTAAAGAGTCAAGAGTCAAGGACTCAAAACTCAACACTGAACAGTTATGAAAACTAAAGTGACAAGTCTAATAGAAACTAAAAAAGACAAGTAAACTGTAAATCTACAAGTGGCCCTTGCCACGAGAGTCTCCAGGAGTATAAGTAGGTCGTGGCGGTCTTCTAGGAGTCTCCCGCCCAGACCGACGACCAGAACTAGAGCCTCCACGCGAGGGTGTCGATGGAGGTGGCGACAGCAATGGAACAAGACTCGGGCCCCGAGAACTGCTACTGGATGGTGGAGGTGGAGGTGGCATGGCTGCTGCAGCTGCTTCAGCTTCATCCCGTACAAGCTCATCTTCTAGTTCTTCCATATGTACAATGCCATCCTCCAAATTGTCGTCCTCAGGGTGATTGTCCCAAATTTTATATGTGGGATCTTCATTAGCCCGATCACAGTAATGGCTCAACAACCTCAAATTGTAGTGCACATAAACCAAGCTTTCTGCTCGGTTTTCGTTGAGCCTGTTTCTTTTCACATTATGTATATAACTGTAGGTGCTCCAACACCTCTCTGCAGAAGAAGAATTTACAACCTGTGCAAGAACTTTCAATGCCAATTTTCGCAAAAGTCCGTCGCCGCCATATGTTTCCCACCATGTGAGAGAATCAAATTTATCTTTGTCGTCCATTGCATGGAAGTTACCATACAAACCACTGCCAGTGAAGTATCTGCCTATTTCAAGGCGCACAGCTGCACATTCCTCCCTGTCAGGCACCAACTTTTCTAATGCATCCAGATATCCTTTAGTTACCTCTCGATCTAAATGGGGTTTGGTCCTAACACCACCCCCTGCTGCAGGTTTGCCCAACCAAGAATCTGAGTAGTATTTTGGCGTAAGGATATACGCCAAGCAATGTAGTGGAAGGTTAAGCCTTTTCCACCGTTCACACACACAATCGTGAATCAGATTGTACAAGTCGGGATCTCTGTTATTAACAATGTCTTTTATTTCCCCCAACATGGTATCCATTTGCTCATACACCTCGCCAATCACTGGTTTGTCTGTATCTGCAAACCGAATCATGTTATAAATTGGCGTGGTGAAATCCAATACCTGTCTCACAGTTGTCCAAAACTGCCCATCAAGAGCGGCCTCCTCCACCGTTTCAAAACCTGCAATGTCAGCTACATTTGTAGCCCTTTCCTTTAACACCTGCCAATTTGGACTTGATACCATGCTAGCTAAACCCTCTCTTACCTTCAAAAGGCGCCTGAAGGTGAGGTAATAGCTACCAAATCTAGTCCTCGCAATCTTCAGCAACTCCAATCTCGAGTGACTGCGGAAAAGGCCATGGGTATTGCTATGATTTGTAATAAATTTTATCATTTTTTTTCCTCTCTTGTACAAATCACCAATCCATTGGTATTGTTCATTTTTGTTTTTGACAATATCATGCAACAGAAGGTTCAATGTGTGAACCAAACATCCAGACCAAAATATGTTCGGGTATCTATCCTCAATAATTGCTCCCGCTGCCTTACAATTAGGAGCATTATCAGTGATGACTTGGATGACATTGTATGGGCCAATACGCTCAATTGTTTCAAGCAATGCTTCTGCAATGTTGATAGCGGTCTTGAACTTGTCTGAGTAATCATGTGCAGCTAGAAAAATGGGACCACTTCGGGACACAGCAAGAACACTTATCAATGGCTTGCCTTTTACATTTGTCCATCCATCAGATACAATGGACACCCCATTGTCAGTCCAAGAACTTGTCATTTTATTCAAAGAATGTGATATTTTTGCTTTTTCATGATCAAGGCCAACTGTTCTTGCCTTGTCATACCCAGGGCTCTTGTATCCTTTAGGGGCATCATTTATGGCAGAAACCATTTCGTGCCAATAAGGTGAGCGTAGAACATTGAATGGTATCCCATTTGCATAGAGGAACCTGTAAATTTTTGAATCCACATCATTCCTACACCCCTCATCAAGGAAATCTGATATGGTTCTACGGCGTAAAGATGATGACCCTGAGCCTCCATGTCCATATCCACTGCCTTGGGAGGATGCTGAAGGAGTTCTTTGTGAGCTTTCAAAGAAACCCCTTGATCTTTTTGCTTTGTATTGGGCGTCCTCCTCTTCCTTTATGTATTTGGTTCTATCTGCTGTTGACACCGCGTCGCAAGTTCTGATTCCTATTTGTTTCTCTCCATCCCATGCCCTTTTCCCGCAAAGGTGTCTTCTCAAACGGGTGTATGAGCCTGTGTAATCAGTGTTGCAATGGGGGCAATGAAATTTAGTGGTTCCACCCCCTCTCCCTGTTTCAGGCCTCTGAACATATTTCCACAATGGAGTTTGGTCTTGTTTAGTTTTTTGACCCTCATGTTCACCCTCCTCCACATCCTCCTCACTGGGGTTTTCACCTATTTGACTTCCTCCGGCTTCTTCATCCACCTCTTCAGTTTCAGGCCCCCTCCGTTTCCTACTCTCCACCACCATAATAACCAGAAAAGGGACCAGGAAGAGGAAAATGCCAATAAAAATCCCCAGGTCCATCGTGTTTGATGTTTGTAGGGTTTGAGTCTTGAATCTGCAAATTAATTTAGTTTATTGGGATTAATTCATTTAATTTATTAATTTAATTTAAATTAATGATCTTTAAACTCAAACAGGTAAATTAAACTAAACAAACTAACTACCTAACCAACTAAACTAACTAAATGATTAAGTTACTTACCTCTGCAAGCTTGCTCCTCGCTCCTTGGCACTTGCTCCTCGCTCCTCAGCTCTGGCTCCTTGCTCCTCAGCTCTTGCTCCTTGCTCCTTTGCTCTTCCTCAGCTCTCAAGCTCAAGCTCAATCTCATTGAAATGATTTTTTTTTGGCCCATTGGGCTTATAAACCAAAAAAAATTAGTTAATTTTTTTTGTTTTTTCGGGTCCGGCGGAATTTTTTTCCGCCGAACCGCTCCCGGAATTTTAAAATTCGCTCCCGGAGCGTTTTTTAATGCCCGGGAGCGATCAGGGAGCGATCGCGATCGCCCGGGCATTAAAAAGCGCTCCGGGAGCGCAGGAGCGATCGCTCCCTGAAGCGCTCCCTCACAGACCAGGGAGCGCAAATTTTTTTACGAGAGCGCGCTCCCGACCCGCTCCCGAGCCACTCCCGCCCGGAGCGCGCTTCTGGAGCGGGTTCGAAGGGGGGGGGCGCTCCCCCGCAACAGTGGTTGATACACACAAACATGTAAGAGCATGCTAGCCCTTCCAATTATTCGCTCGTAAGAAAAAACTCCCAGCCCTCCCCTTGAAATCCATGGTAATTGACTCACCATTTTAACAATGAGATCTTGATTGTCATTGGAGAATTCAAAGGTAATTCAAGCAATGCAAGAGAAATGGATTTTAACCACCACAGATCATTTTCCTAAATGGGTAGACACCATACCCACTAAGAAGGATAATGAGTAAGTGATGATAAATTTCTTAGAAGATAGGATTATTACCAGATTTGGTGTCCCTGCTAACTTTGTAAGAAACAATTCTAAAGCCTTCAGTTCCATTACATTCACCTCTTTCTGTTCTAAATATGAGATTGTGTTAGCCCATTCCTCTAATTATTTTTCCTAAGGGAACGACCAGGCTAAGTCCAGTAACAAGAACCTTATGACAATCATTAACAAGACTGTTCGGGAATAAGAAGAGCTAGGATAGCACAATCAAGCATGATCTTTGGGTTGATCGCACAATTTTTAAGGCATCTACAAGATACAACCCCTTTGAGCTGATATATGGATTGGAAACAAAGCTCCCAATACACCTACAATTGCCCATCTTGCAGTGCCTGAAATCAAATACCAAAGAAAAGGATACAGTGCGATCAAGAATTGACAAGTTCATTGTGCTGGACAAATCCAAATGCCTTGCTTTAGGTCAAATGAACAAGAATTAAGACCAAATCCACATTTGATCAAAAAGCTAGGCCCAGAGTATTTGAGCGAGGAAGCATGGTCCTATTATGGGACAAGGAAAAGGAAAAACCAGATCGTACAAAGTAGCCAATAAGGCTAGTATTAATTCCTACCATCCCAAAACACTAGAAGGAGACCCTGTCCATTTACTTGTGAATGGGCACATCCTAAAAGAATACTTCCTGAGTATAAATCGATGCATTCATGATTAGATAGTTGCAGTGTATTCATGTGTCTTGCATTCATGTGTGTGCATCCTACTTTTGACATTGTTCAAGATGATGTGTATATATAGTAGTTAGATAGCATTATTATAGCTAACATTTTATTTTAAGTACTATTGTATCCTATATCGCAAGGGTGACAATCAACACCCTACTTAGTTGTTATCCACAAGATGTTGTGAGTCTACAAAGCCCTAGGTATTGTTGGAGTTCTCATGCACTGCTCATTAAAGCACATGAATCACGCGCTCTACAATGAGCAGATGTCCCCGAGTTGCAGCCATGTGTTACGCACCAAAAAGTGGGCAACCATAGGAGAAAATTGTTCTCCTCCTTGGACAACTAGCTATCAAACAACCATATTTGATCAATACATAACATGATGCTAGGACCGCCCACTTCTTGCTTAGATCAAATTTCTCTCTCCCATTCGCCATTCCATCTTGAAGGAAGGTGGGTCATCCATCAACAAATACTTTAACGATTTTGCAATCACGTGTTTTCACTTAATGTTATGGGCATTACTAATATGGAACAAGGGGCGAATTGGACGATTGACAAAACTCAATTGTATTCTTGTTCCTTCACCTGGAAGGTTAGTCTTTGACTCTAGTCTAGTGGGACCTCCTATAAGGCCTTAGGGTTTTAGGAAGGACACCACTAGGGAGGCTTTGATTGAAGTAGTGTGTCCATGATGTTCCATGCTTACCAATTTCCATCTTTCCCATTATTCCATCTCCATTATTCCAACTAGTGTTCATTGGTCATGGAATTGGTGCCTTTTCATCCTCATCCTTGAGTCTGGGCCAAAAAAAATTCCTTGTAGGTTGATGCAGCTAAAAGAAAGAAAAAAGCAGAAGAAAGCCACCATGAAAGAAAAACATAAAACGCAAAAGATGGCTAGGACATTTGATTAGCATGTAGGAGAGAACCTAACATGAGGTCTACCCCCATCATTAGCCATCACCCAATTCCTCAAGCACATGTGCTTCATCTATTGAAAGGTACTCTTGTATTGTCCCAACCCCGATGAGCGATAAATTGACTCATCATTAAGGAGCATTAAATGTAAAACCTCAAAAAGCAAGCTTGGATTGTTGAGTTATGCACCCAAATCAAAGCAAATCATAAAGAATTAAAAGTTGCACTGAAGGGGTGGAAAATGTAAGTTGAGTGAAGGGGTAACTCATACCTTCACGATTGCTCCCTTCTTACACTTATACACTCAAGATGTTGGACCTTCATTGGCTAGTCACTTGGTTATGGCACCCTGCGCTGAAGCCATACCCACTCTGTTGCCATCATTTTCAAACACACCTACAAATTGATGGGCTAACTTGGGATACTGTTTGATGGGCATTACCTGTTTTAAAGCCCAGATGATGGTGTTCACCTTGACATGACAGGGGAGGGCTCGCACATCACTTTTTAGAACCAACGCTTGAGTAGGAGAGTGTCATGTCAACCTTCTTTTACTTTAGAGGGTGACATTGGGCAATATGGAGATAGTGTCTTGGTATGGATGCACTTTACAGGCATGCCCATGATCTTAGAGCTATGTCTTGGAGTATGTGGCACTCATTAGCCCACTTGACAATTATTTGTAATTGTGGCATTTAGAGCTTACTTGGAGGATGATATCATAGTGGAGAAGGTCTTCCTCCCACATGTGTAGGCATTTATGGCATTTTATGTTATGTTTTTGAGCAATGTGGTTAGCTTGTAACCTCTCTATTGTGAAACACTCAAAGTAAACTTGTAATTACGGCTTCTTGTAATGTTGTACAAATGAGGGAGTTATGTCTCATATCAATACAAACTCCTCCACTCATTTCATTTCATCATCATACATTTTATTCTTGTTCTGTCTAAGAGAGTGCAAGTTAGTCTTTCCCATTGCTATGGGAAAGATGTCATCTTTACTTGGTGCAACTTTCTTGTGGAATCAATTTTTGCATGGAGATGTTATTCTAGGATTGAAAGAAGTGTTTCTAGGGAAAAGTGTGTAAGTATAATGATTTATCATTAATATTTTGCATATTGAATTTATGAAGTAGGGTATCTATTTGTTTCGTGACTAAATGCTTAATTATTGTTGGAATCTTGCTACATTATTGTATGTAGAACTATTCCTTTTTAAGGCCTATAGGGAAACTCTGAAAGTGCATTCCCTATAATTAATTTCTCCCCTTAGAAGAATGATCAGTAGGGTATTGAAAGTGGATGCCCTTTCAATCCCCCCTTACTCCATCAAATTCTTTCTCTTGAAATCTGGCCCTAAATGTCTCCATTAAACACTAGCAGGATAAGGCACTAATCATTGGTATGTTGATCATCCATTAATTTTGTTAATTTTCATCTTTTATCTCCCATTCATAGACATCTAGGGTTAGCCACTAGTGTTTCTATAGCAGATTTATGAATAAAAGTGAGTTTTGTGTGGATGTTTGTGTCTCATAAATTAGGAATTGCATTTATAAATCATATAAAGGCAAAATCTAGCATAGTGAATAGTAAATATCCCTCACTTAGGGCTGACATCATCCTTCCTTTTGTTGTTTATGCATACATGACAGCCATATAAATTATTTTGCTAACCTAATCATAGTCTCTATTGGAAGGCCTTTGTTACCTTGTCAATTATCATTGAAAGGCCTTTTCATTGGCCACTATATGACATCATGCACCTTATTATTGCATATCAAGCAAACCCTACCTTATAGCAGCCTTATTATTGGTCTAGGAATATAGTATTTGAACCCCAATGTAGAATATCTAAGCCTTGCTAGGCCTTGTCGGTACTCTATCCAATATTATAGACCTTGCAATCATCACCTTGGGCCATAGTACTAGAATATCCTTTAGGTGATCTAGGGAAGTCTTCCTTGTGCTTGAACATTAGAGAAGGAGTAAGGTTCATGAGGTGACAGTGGCAACCTTTTCTCTTGTTTCCATAAGGTTTGGCCCCGTTTAGTGAGGCTTTGATCCAGATGGATATTGGTGACTGCCTACCTATTCCACCATGACCTCTAGCCAATTTCATCTGTTTCCTTGTTTATTTCAGCATTTACTCTTTTTAGCAATTTTTTGGGTCATGAACTTCCGAAGCAGTTTTGATCCCCTAAATGGCATTTTTTTAAGGTCTGCAGCAAGCCCATCGCTGTATGCAGGGGCCTACCACAAATCCTATAGTACTCAGAGAGACCTTTCCAACAAGGCATCTTACTCTCCAAACAGAGATAATATTACCAAGTTACGACCCACGAAAGTTGGCTGCCCAACTAACCCCAACAGGGTCCAAAAACTCTTGGCGTTCCATCTCCTGGGGCTAGGGTTTTGGTTGTTTAGGGTTTTCCCTTGTTGTTCAAATATAAATAGGCCCTTGTGCATCATTGTAACACAGTTCATGTTTAAAAAAGTAACTATGTTCGGTCTTCAATAATGTACTTGTCAAAAGAATAAAGAAAGTAATTATTATTATTATTATTATTGTGACTTATTAAAGCATGGGTTTCACGCTTGCGTCACCATGTTTTAGGTCAAAATCCCCATTGAGGACTTCTAGGATTTATTCTGAGTCTATAGAATTATTATACATTTAAAGAGACCCTTCTTGGGCTTTTAAATCATGTAAATTGGTTAAGTATTGAGTCAAATATGAATTTTGTAAACTCCACACCATGTCGACCTAAGAGACGATCAAGTCGGCCTAAGGACCCATTCTACCCTACAAGAAGCCTATAAAAGGAAGGACTACGAATTCATTTGTAGCATCACTTCTCACTCTCGCTCTTATGGGTAGAAGTGTGAAAATTTGTTTGTTGGGCAGAAGTGCGAAGTAGGAAGCTGGGAAAGTCCGTTGCCAGAAAGCCGAAGTGAATGCAAGATTGGGGGAATTTAAGGAGTCAAGGAAAATCGAAATTTTGGTGGCGGTCTCTCTTTGTTTCGTGCTCTGGATTGGGAGAACGAAGTCTCCCAAGTTGGACTACTGCCGCAAGTTGTTGCATAATCGAAGTTGTTGAAAAGAGATCTATCTTAAGGAGGCTGACTTCGTGTGGAGGGAAGGTTTGGTCAAGGTCTAGGGTGAAGAGTCTCATAGAATACTATTGAAAATAGAATTTCTTTGACTGGGTTTTCCCATCGAGGGGGGTTTTGCCCTAGCATGTGCCTACATCTTGTGTTCATTGTTTTATGTGTTGCAGCTTTGTGTAATTGCTTGATGAACTAAAGAAAGAAGATATAAAAAATCGTAATAATAAATAACATCACAAGTAATTATCAAGATGAAGAAAACCTTTACTGACTTTCTGATTTTCCAATAGTTCAGAGGCATGTAGCCGCCACATCTCAGTGGTAATAGAGCAGTCTGCTCTTTCTCTGTTTTTCTTTGCATGTCCCCAATGAGGTCAGGGTATAAGGAGTTAGAGCTCAATCTGGTTGAACCTTTGCAAGACCAGTCTCGCAAACCCTAATGGCCTCCTATGGCAAAAGAAAAGAAAGACGAGGGGGTAGGAGATCCTATCAAAATATTGCTCAAGGAAGCCCTCGAGCAACAGAGGAACGCGATGATGGATAACTTTACCCAGATCCTTCGACGGCTACCCACAAGCAACGCATCTTCATCCAGCAACCACTCTAGAGGCGCCACTCATTTTAAGGTACAAGTTAACTTTAACATTCCCATATTTGAGGGCCAGATAGATGCAGAAGTCGTAGATAAATGGTTGAATCTGTTGGAAGGATATTTTTCAATTCATGACTTTTCCAATCGAGAAAAGATAACTTTGCACTTCTCAAAGCCGCCCCTCACGTCAAGGATTGGTGGGAAACCTACTGTGAACAAAAGGAAGACAGGGAATCCTCACTATTCTCAGCCGCACCCACTTGGGATTATTTTCGAGACACATCAAGGAACAATATTACCCTGTCGGGATCTATGAAGATAAATACATAAAGTGGACCACGCTACGACAGTGAAGGGACCAAGATGTGTCGGAGTTCACAAATGTTTTCCATACCCTCTGCACAAAATTGGGTATCAAGGATTCTGAGCGGCATTTGGTACTCAAGTACTACAGCTGCCTGCACAAGTACATCCAGGACAAGATGGAGATCCTGGACATCTCCTTGCTCGGCACGGCATATTGATACGCTGTCAAGATTGAGCAGAAGTTCAAACAGAAGAAACGAGACTTTGGATCTGCGAATCCGAATCAGGGAAAAGGCGCCCCCAAACCACAGAGCAAAGGCCAAAGCCAAGGCAGCGCAAACCAGGACAACCCGCCAAAGCCGCAAGCAAAGAACAACACCCTAAAGACAAAGAAGGACATGAGAAAATGGTGTGAGTTACATAAGAGTGTCGGGACAAACAGTCACTGGTGTTCGAGCTGAAGGATTCCGAATTAGATGCATTTTTCGACCCTGAGTCAAAACCCGACAAGGGGAATGACAAAGGGAAGCACATCATTGACACAGAGCCCAATGCCACCGTGGCCACCACCAAGTTCCAAAAGAATGAACCTGAAGATCCAGAGGAGGGGGAACGCCTCTTCCACTCACAGATGTGGGTGAAGGGCTCTCCGCTGCAGTTCATTATCGACAACAGGAGCCAAAAGAACCTCATTTTAGCAGAGGTCGTGAAGCAGTTGGGCCTATCCTAGACAACACATCCAGAGTCATACACCATAGGGTGGCTTCAACAAGGACAAGATCTCGGCGTCAGCCAGCAGTGTCACCTTCCCTACAACATCAAGCCCTTCACGGATGAGGTATTGTGTGTTGTTGCTCCTCTTGGAGTTTGTGATGTATTATTAGGACAACCATACTTGCGAAAGCGACATGTTGTATATGAGTCTACACCTCGCTCTTTGATTATTACTTTGGTCAATAAATTGTACAAAATATCGAAGGTAGCCCCGCCTACCGCCATCTCTTTGATCACTGCAAAGCAATGCAATAAGATCATTTCCCAGACCAGGAAATTTGTTTTCCTTATGATTCTCCCTCAGGGCAAGAAGAAGGTTGTGGCCACAGCTTCCATACAGGATTCCTCTGAACAGCAGCAGCAGATGGACAAGGTCATGGAGGAGTACAGGGACATTTTCACCTCACCTACAAGGGTACCTCTGCATTATCAAGTCAAACACTTCCTGGATCTGACCCCGGGCGCGCCGCTACCCAATGGACCGATCTATCAATGCTTTGTTCTAGAGAACAATGAGATCAAGAGGCAGATTCAGGAGTTGTTACAGAAAGGGCACATCAAGCCAAGCTCATCACCCTATGGGAGCCCGATTGTATTGGTACAGAAGAAGGACAGGACCTAGAGACTTTGTATTGACTATCGGGCGCTAAACAAGATCACTGTCCGGAATAGATACCCAATCCCACGGATTGACAACCTTTTGGACCAGCTTAAGGGGGCCAAATATTTCAACAAGATTGACTTGAAGTTTGGTTATCACCAAGTGCCTATCGAAACCTCCGATGTGTGGAAGACTGCCTTCAAATCTAAGGAAGGCCTTTTCAAATGGTTGGTCATGCCTTTCGAGTTGACGAATTCCCCCGCAACCTTCATGAGATTGACAGATGACATCTTGCGACCCTTCACTAATGCATTTGTGGTGGTGTATTTAGATGATATTTTGATCTTCAGCAAGAGTTCGGAAGAGCACCTCCACCATATTCGACAGGTCTTTCAAACCCTACAACAACACACGCTGTCTGCCAATTTGGAGAAGTGCACTTTGGCATGACCCAAGTTCAATATTTAGGGTACATCATTGATGAGCAAGGTGCGCATGTGGACACAGCCAAGATACAAGTCATTTGGGATTGGCCAGCCACAACCACTCTAACAGAGCTTCGCAGCTTTCTGGGTCTTGCCAATTTCTACCACAGGTTCGTGTTAGGGTTCTCTCATATCACTTGGCCTTTAAGTCAAGTCACCAAGGGCGGAGCGAAAGCAAAGCTTTTTGGTCTGAAACCCAACAAAAGTCGATTGCCAAGTTAAAGCATCGCCTCTACTTTGCATCAGTGCTCACACTACCAGACTTGTAATAGCCATTTGAGATTGAGACAGACGCCTCCGACTATGCTATTGGTGCAATTGTTACTCAGCAAGGGCATCTAGTGGCTTACCACAGTGAGACACTTTTCGACACAGTCTGAAAGTATCCCACTTACAACAAAGAAATGTATTCCATTGTGCAGGCCTACCATCATTGGAAGCATTACACTTTGGGGAAGGAAACAGTCATCTACACAAACCACCGACCCCTGCAGTTCATACAGAGACAAGTGAACTTGCAAAACAATCGCCCTCAATAATGGTCCACATACCTGCAACAATTCCATTTGAACATTAAGTACAAGAAGGGCAACACCAATAATGTTGCAGACTGCCTCAGCCGACCACCAGTCATGGCAATGATCACTGTGCTCAACTCCTGTGGGCACGAGACTTCGAGGTCGCTACATCTTTACAAGAGCGATCTAGAATTCGGCAGCACATACTAGAAACACTTGGAAGGTAAACAAGTTCCAAATTTTCACCTCCACGATGCATTGTTATGCCACCTGGGACACGTGTTCCTTCAAGCAAGCATGCCAAGATGATTTGCGAGGCGCACTACAGTCAGGTCACTAAACTTTACAGGGTAGAGAAAATAGTGGCAGTATCGCAAAAGTATTTTTATTGGCCTAACCTTCGTCGGGATGTTGGAAGGTATATTGAATCATGCACTGCCTGCGCCATTGCCAAACCAACCATCAAGAAGAAAGGCCTATATACTCCTCTTCCTACTCTTAGTCGACCTTGGGAATCCATCTCCATGGATTACATGTCGAGCCTCCCTTCTTCTAAGATCGGCGACGACTGCATTTTCGTGGTCGTCAATAGATTCTCTAAGATGGCCATTATGGCGGCCTGCAAGAAGAGTATTACAACAAAGGCCACTGCTAAACTCTTCTTTGAGCGTGTGGGTACACTTCAGGATCCCACAATCCATTGTCTCAAATCGGGACAGCAAACCCCTGAGTGCATTTTGGTCAAGTCTCTACTCGATGCTGGATACCAAACTCACTAAGTCCACGGCTTTCCATCCCCAAACGGCTGGCCAAACAAAGGTCGTCAACAGTATGATCGTACACATTTTGCAGATATACAACTCAAAGCATCCACGCGCATGGGATGAAAGCCTACCCTGTGTCCAGCACAGCTAGAACAGAGCTCTCCACAACTCAACAGGCCACAGTCCCTTTCTAGTAGGGTTGGGATTTTAGCCATTATGTCCCACTGATGTGGTCATACCATTTGCAGCTACTCAAGCAGGTTCGACTTATGTCCAGTCCGAAGTCGATAGGGCTAACAACTTCATTGAGCACATTCAACACATCCGCCAGCAGGTCCATGATATATTGGACAGAGCCAATGCTAAGTACAAGCAGCACCATGATCAGCATCGAATTCCGCATAAGCTCCAGGTGGGCGACAAAGTTTGGCTACATTTGCAGAAGGAGCGCCTCGTTGGACCCTGCCGCAAGCTTCACCCGCTCCGATATGGGCCATACACCATCACCAAGGTTGTGGGGGACAATGCCTTCAAGCTCAGCATTCCACCATTCCTTGGTTTGCACCCATTGTTCAATGTAGACCGCCTTTGGCCATAATTTCCACCATTGTTGGACACATCCGATATGCAGAACAACTCACACCAACAAAGTTGAACCCAAACTGCATGGAACAGGCCACAACTAATCAGATCATGGATGCACAGATCAAGAACACTTGCCAACAAAGGATCCAACTATATCGAGTTGTCAAAGCAAGCCAACTCCTTCACCAGGGCAAGTGGTTCACCAAGGACCAGGTTCAACAAAAATCTCCTCACCTCATGGAGGCTCTAAACGTAATGGGGACCATTGCTTCCTAAGGAAGGGGTAATGATCCAGGTGGATATTGGTGGCCACCTGCCTATTCCACCTAGACCTCCAGTCAATTTTCATATGTTTCCTTGTTCATTTCAGCGTTTACTATTTTTAGCAGTTTTGACCCCCTAAACGGTGGTTTTTTGAGGTCCGCGGCAGGCCCGTATCTGTAGGTAGGGGCCTATCGCAAATCCTGGAGTACTCAGAGAGACCTTTCCAACAAGGTATCGTACGCGCCAAACAGAGATAATATGACCAAGTTACAACGTCGGGAAGTAGGCTACCCAGCTAACGCCAACGGGGTCCACAATCTCTTGGTGTTCCATCTCTTGGGGTTAGGGTTTTGGTTGTTTAGGGTTTTCCCTTGTTGTTCAATAATAAATAGGCCCTTGAGCCTCATTGTAACACAGTTCATCGGCATGTAGCCGACACATCTCTTCTCAGAGATAAGCTACCATTGCCCGAGCTAGTTTATTTCCATTCTGTTTGTAAACATATTTCAGTATTCTGATATTAATGAAATGAAGTGCTTTCTCTGTTGCATCTCTGTATTTATGGTTATATCTGTAATTTGTTGTGTTCCTACTTAAGTTTGGATCAAGCTTTGCACCGGGCGTGCTAGATTTCGCTGCAACAGGTACCTTACATTCCTCTACTTAACACCCTTTTACTAAATATGTTTTTCCCTCTCCACACATCATCACAAGGGATTGCATGTAGCAGCTACCACTACCAATATCCATCTATATAAACATCACTGTACGTAACTAGAGGATTGTTGACTATTATTGTCTTGTATTTGGAGGTCAGTTGCTCAAAATCGAAAAGTAACACAATTCAATTGAGATTTATTTCTCATCGTGAATCTATTTTTTGTTTTGACATACTCCTAGAATCTGAAACACACAGCATCCTCGTCCTCACAATCTGTTCATATTAATAATTATATTTAGCATCAGAAAAATTTAAGTTATTGTAAATACATATTGTAGAAGAGAGTACTTACTCTTTATGTTTCTGCGTATGTGAAATAAGAAGTTTGAAAACAGTGTGAGTAACATCAGCCAAATGATTGCTAATCTCACTCAAAAATCGTGGAATGACTGCATTTGATGTCTCTGCAAACATTTTATGGAGAAGCATTTTGACAAGAGAATCCCAGTCTTGCACCTACAGTGAGATTAAAATAAAGTCATGTCAGCAACAAAATCAATCAATTTGTACAACTTTTAAAGGTAAACAATGGATGTGATCAGTCCCCCAAACATAAAAGATAATTATAGTCTATGAGAAAAAAACGATTGGTCTTTTCTACTAGAAAAGGCCTAATCTATTGAGCTTCAAGATGAGAGTAGCGAAGGCAATATTCACATGCTATCAGTCATCAAATTTTAGAAGCAATAAAATTGTAGCCAAAGATGAAAACAGAAACATTGTTTTCCAAGACCTGAGTATTGCATAATACAAGCAATGAATATCCACACAAATAAAACAATTTACATTAGAAAATAGCCTTGCCAAAAATCTGATGATGCTATCAAAATTCTATTTGGCTACACACAATTCAAGATTGAAAACAGTATCAGTCGACAAGTGCTCATTTAGGAAATAGGTAGCAAATTGTGCCTTATAATATCTAAACCAATGTTGCAAAACTCAGACTTGAGAAAAAGTCTAAGAGGCTCAACAAATCAGACTCCAGAAACAAACCGGGAAAAAGCAGACCAACTCAGAAAAATCTCACCACACATTAAAAAAATGCATACTATTTTATTTTTCCAATCAAATTAAAATACAAACACTCACAGATAAACACCAAGTTTTCCCACTATCGGCACACTAGAACAATCTTCTCATGGGCAGACAACTTTTTCACTTTTACAAAGACAACTTATTCACTTTTACCACATGGTAAAGGGATTTGTCACTCCCATAAAAGGAATGTAGCACAAAGGCCACTATATCAAATGAGAACAACCCTGTATATTTTATTTCCCCTTAAACAGAACCCAATATAAATTGAATTTACTTGAGTACAACATACATTCACTTTGACTTAAACATTCAGTGGCTTCATAAAAAATAACTCAACCTTACGATAGGCTTCAACACCTCTTCTCCTCACACACAGACTGTTCCTTTCCCACAAGCATATCAGACAGGCATGTGAAAGCCTCCTCTTTAATCACTGGGATTGGATGAACATAAATCCAAATTGCCCTCACATCAGCTCTGACATAGGTGGTGACTAATATACCACCTGGAAACTCACACGAAGTCTTCTGCTTCTCTACGATGTCGCATTCTATGTCATTTAGTGGCTCCAAACCATAAAATTATTGATTCACATTCAATAATGACAGTAAGCTTGTAAGCCTTGGATTTTGACCTTGTGAGTCTGTCGGTGGCTTCTAATTCACATGGGTCTTCTCCATTGGCCCATGACTACTCTACTAATTGGGCAGCTTCACTGTTATCATATACCACACAGAGATCACCTCTACCTACATTTTGAAACTGGCTCATGCCCAATAGGTACCAGTGTCTAGACAATCAAAATCACACACAAACATAGCCAATTTACAAGGTCAATCTGCACAATCCACTGCAAATTTTATGAGGTGATTAGAACACATCAAATAGCAAGCTAAGGCACATCATTCAGCATAAAAAAACCTCTTGGAATGAGGTTTATGTCTTGCATATTGAGAACATCCACAAAATAGTTTGTAATGTCCCCATTTTCAGTTTCCCTTATGATGCGGTTAGGATGGATTTCCAGGGTTGGTGACAGCTTGGTTATGGGAGCGAGATTTCATTATTAGTGGGCCCAGAGGGTTCTGGAGGAGTTCTACGGGGTCGAACAGGGACCGCAAACAACATTTCATCATCAGGGCCAGATCAACACAGTTTATTCTTAGTTCCACTGCATTCTAACAATTCCCGTAAAACAGGGATATTGTTGAGCATATCTTAATTAAATATGTTTAAGGTCTCATTTTGGGAAGAATATTTGATGAAACACCTTAGTGTAACAACAAGTTGGAAGGGGAACGAAAGGATCTACAAGATGGGATGGCGAAAAATGACTTTCAATGGCCTAAGAGATCATACAGGCAGACTTACCATTTCCCTAGATTAAAACTGACTTTAATTAGTCACTTAATTAAATAAAAAGGGAAAATGTTTAATTGAGAAAAAAGGCCAAGTGACTAAAATAAAACAAAATAAAGATAAGAAGAGAAGCTTCTAGAACGGGAAATAAAATAATAAAATAAAGTGCTTCTTAAAGATTGGGGAGGGATCCATTAGATCTATAAAAGGAGGGGAAGCAAATCATATGGGACAACTTAGAGTTGAGTAATTTTCTTATTGGAGAGGTTTGGGAACAAGGTTCTCATATTTTAGCAAGCTCTAGGGACGAAAATCCTTGGGCTTCCTATTGTCAGTTGGACGAAAACCCAACCCACCACTGAGGAGATTTCACCTAGAAATCTCACGGAGCTTCAGCGGAATTATTGGGGATCAGATCTGCACCACATTTGAAGATTGGAATGAGGATCATTCAGATTCTCAATCTAGGAATTAATGCAATTCCAGTTTGGGAGGCCAAATCTAGTCTGGAAGTAGATAAATTTTGAAGATGGATCAAGTTTGCAACAATTGAGAGTTTATCTCAGCTATTCTCCAGTTCTTTGTATGGCCATGTAATATTGACTTTTATATTAATATAATAAAAGCTAGGATTTGTTGCATATGTTTCATTTTGTATTTTGTTGAATATTTTATAATTGTTGTGTTTAGGGTTTCATTTAACAGTGCATATTTGTGTAATCTTTGTTGATTTTTCATGTACCTTGGACAAGTGGTTTCCCATGGGTTAGTCTCTACCTAGGGAAAAGTGTCCAAAATAGTTCTTTTTCTAAGTGTGACTTTATAAAGTGAAAGTGACTTTCTAAGTGGTAAAGTCAATGTTAAATTATAAAGTGAAAAGTGAATTTAGACATAAAGTACAATGTGGGGACTTTATTTAATGGGTGAGTTAAAAAATAGAAAGTGAAAATTAAACGCACATTTATTCTCATCCCTTGATCTAAATGAATCTGAGCCATTAGATCTTAGGGTTGCCCAAAAGTCATTTAGGGAAACAAAAGGGGGAAAAGAAAAGAGAGACTGCATTCATTCTTCATGAGCAGATTGGAGAAAGGAAGCTAAGAGCTGGAGAAAAGTTGTGAAGTAGAAATTTGTTGCAGCAAGCTGAAGGAGTGATTTCTGGGCAAAGTTGTGCACATAAATCAAAGCATAGAAGACAGCAGAAGGTACAATACGAACAACATTTATTGTTGTGAGTTGCACGTCGTTTGAGAAGTTTTTGAGAAAAAAATTTGAAAAAAAATCGTACAATTTCATACAGCGGTATGGAAATCCATACAGAATTTGTACGATACATTCTGTATCCGTATAGTACATATTTTCAGCTTCAAGTGGGCATGGAAATCAAGGCAAAGTGGGCACAGTTTTCAAAGAGTTTTGGGTTGAAAAGATAAGTTGCAGTTTGCTGTTTTTGTTTTGTCTACAAATGTATTTTTCTTGAACTTGAAAGATAAATAAATTCGAAGAGCTCTCTAACAGGTTTTCCCCGGAGAAGATTGAAGGGGTTTTGCCTGGGTCTAAGTTGACCAAAAATTTGTGTGTATTTTTATGTCTGATACTGGTCTGTTTATGTCCATATTTATTTTCAGCATGTGTTGACAGTCCCATGTGCTTTAATCTGACAATTTCATTTCCAGAATTCTATATGTTGAATGTATGTTTATGGGAAAGGGCATTTCACTGAATGGGAGTGATAAGGTGAAATTAAAACCAGGTTGGGATTGCAAGAAACTTTTTAGTCATCAAATTTCAACATGGTATCAGAGGTATAGGCTAAAAATTGCAGTTTGAACAGCAAACAGTGGTTTGAGACAACAAACAGTGGTTTGGACAACACACTGAATTTTTGGAACTGATATTTTGGGACAGCATGGTGAAATTTCACACAGACTGAACCTTTGGGACAGCAAGGTGTGCTGGAAAGTTCATTTCTCCATTTTCTTGGTTTTGTAAACTTTGGACAGCAGTCATGGCCATTTTCTTAAGGATAGAGGACAGATTGGATGGGATATCCAACTATGTCATTTTTTAGGACAGAATTCAGACAGTGTTTGAAGAAGCAACAGTTTAAGACGTAGTGTGGCAAGTGGTTGTACCTCCTACTGCTATAGATGAACTCGCTGAATTCACAAAAAATAATGCAAAGTAAAAAATTAAAAATAAAAATAAAAAATAAAAAATTATGGATAATCTGAAGGATCATGTGGTTCCTCAAGCGAGAGGAAACACATATGCATATCAGATATGGACAACCCTAACCACTCTCTATCACAGTACCAATGAGAGCAGGAAGATGGTACTCAAAGTACAATTGAAGAACATTAGGATGACAAAGGCTAAAAGTGCAGTTCATTATCTTGGCAAGGTCAAACAGGTAAGTGATGATTTGACTGTTATTGGTGAGGCAGTTGCACCCACAGAGTTTGTCGGGATAGTTGTAGTGGGACTTCCTTAATCTTGGGCGATCTTTGGATATATTGTTACCTCTAGGGAGAATCTTCTCAATTGGGACAGATTCTGGAATGATTGTGTGGAGCACGAGATTGTGTGGAGGAATCTTCCCAGTTAAATGCACATTTATTCTCATCCCTTGATCTAAATGAATCTGAGCCATTAGATCTTAGGGTTGCTCAAAAGTCATTTAGGAAAACAAAAGGGGGAAAAGAAAAGAGAGACTGCATTCATTCTTCATGAGAAGATTGGAGAAAGAAGGTTGAGAGCTAGAGAAAAGTTCTGAAGGAGAAGTTGGTTGTAACAAGTTGAAGGGGTGATTTCTGAGCAAAGATGGACACGGAAATCAAGGCATAGAAAACACCAGAAGGTACATTACGAACAACATTTAATGCTGTGAGCTGCACACCATTCGAAAGAAGTTTTCGAGAAAAAAATTGCCAAAAAAAATCCGTACAATTCTATACAACGGTACGGAAATCCGTACAGTCCGTACAAAATCTGTACAGTATAGTATGTATATGTGCAAAACATAATTTTAGCTTCAAGTGGGCACGGAAATCGAGGCAAAGAGGGCACAATTTTCAAGGAGTTTTGCGCTGAAGAGATAAGTTGTATTTTGTTGTTTTGTTTTGTCTGCAAATGTATTTTTCCTTAACTTGAAAGATAAATAAATTTGTTGAGCTCTCTAACAGGTTTTCCCCGGAGAAGATTGAAAGGGTATTGCCTAGGTCTAAGTTGACCAAAAATCTGTGTATTTTTATGTGTGTTGCTGGTCTGTTTATGTCCATAATTATTTTCGACATGTGTTGACAATCCCATGTGTTTTAATCTGAAAATTTCATTTCCAGAATTCTATATGTTGAATGTATGTTTATGGGAATGGGCATTTAACTGAATGGGAGAGATAAGTTGAAATTAAAATTGGGTTGGGATTGCAAGAAACATTTTTAATCATCAAATTTCAACAATCTTCGTGGGTTCTGATTAAAAATTAATAACATAAATTTTAAAAAGGAAATTCCCCATAATTTAACAAAGATATCCAAACCAGATATTACAGTGGTGCAGAACATGATTTTGGCCAACTATGGGTTAAAATCAAAATTGTTGTATTGTCGTGTTGTTCCTAAAGAATAAAGGAGCCAACTTCATGGGTTAAAATTTTCTTAATTTATTTTCCGGAGAATAATTGTTGCACATCATTTTTTGCCAAGTGTCGAAGAAGGAATCGATTTGCCAGAGAAATAATATTGTTTGCAGGCATTAGAGTTGGGAATCCTTGGCCAAGGGTCGACTATATTTCCAATTGGAGGTCGAATCATTCTAGAAAAAAAAAAAACAGAGCATCATCTTTTAGAAGGCCAAACTTGTTGAAGGCTAGAATAATTTGTTGAAGAAGCAAAAATTTAGAAGGCTAAACTTGTTGAAGACTAGAGATAATTTGTTGAAAAAGGCAAAATTTAGAAGGCCAAACTTGCTGAAGGCTAGAGATAATTTGTTGAAGAAGCTAAAATTCCTACGGTACCAAGTCAAGACCATCAAGCTCTCCGTTGAATTTGCATTGTAAAAAGTTCCAATCAAGATAATATAAGCTACTAATTTGCCCTCACATCTCTTGTTGAAGTGTTTGCATCATAAATGTTTCTTGAAATGTCTACACACTAATTGTTTGAAGAAATTCACTCAAAGAAATTTTATTAATTATGAAATCGCACTAGGATATTTGTAATATCCCCAATTTTGTGAGCATGAGAATCACTAAGGATTTTTTTGCCAATTTTGGTAATATTAACAAAAAAGGGGAAAATAATATTTTACTGGACAATGGCAGCGAACGATTATTTTATTAAAAAGGTGGCACAAACCTATTTACTGGAAAGTGGCCCCAACTAATAAAATAATATTAAAAAAGAAATTCTAGGAGTTGTTAAAGAAATTATAAAGAATGGAAAGGAGCCCATTTAGGGATCATCTTAACATACCATTTCTATTTTCAGTTGAAGAAGAGTTCAGTAGAGTTCAACCAGAGCATCTCAAGGGAGATCCTCAACCTAGCTTCAGTAGACTTAATTGTTTCCCTAGTCGGTTTTCCCAATTTCAGTGGAATACCTTGCCACCCTAGTTGGGTTTATTTGCTAGACTAATTTGCTTGCTTATTCTCTGAGGATCTTTATCATTATTGCTTGCAGGAAGCTCCAACATCAAAATTAATATTGGTTTCAGGAAAGTTGGGGCGTTTTTTATTATAAATCTGTTGCAGGTCCATAGAAGCCCAAGGGCCAATTTCATCCCCATCTAGTGAGTCGAACATCAGGGGTTCAAAGCAGTGTTGCGATAATCGCGATCGAGATTAAATCAGCGACAGTCCAAAATTAGAAAAAAGATGTGTAATATCATGTCTAGTGCTACATCGTGTTGGAATTTCTAAGTCTAACTGTTAGAAACCCTTCATGTACTTTCTGATTTATTTTTGCCTACTTGTTCTGTTTAATTAACAAGTTATTTACCATGTAAATACTGAAAATAAATACAAGTACATGCTCAACACATTACAGATCATCAACTGAAGGAAAAACAAGCACACAAGTGACACTGTTGTTTTTGGACCAATGTCCCCAAAAAAACCCAATGCGAGAAAATTGGTGCAGCTATCTGAGGGTTTTATTGTTAAGCAGTTTCAAAATACAATTTGGGTGCCAAACTGACTCACCCAACAGAAAATGATCTCGACAATAGTACCTCTCAGTCAGAGACAAATATTTTGGCTAACACCCCAGATGAACAATCCCACAGTTCTCAACTCCAATCTGCCCCACGAAATCTCCAACGTCTGCCTCTAGGCACTGCGTCGGCTCTCTGGCCCAACGTCACACCAATTCGCCCTGCGTCAGCCTCTAGAGCCTCTGCGTCACCCATGCTAGATCTCTCTGGCACTGCACAGCTTCTAGGCTCTACGCAATCCCGGCACTAGCAAAAATTCGCACCTCCTGGCCATAGGTGTCAATCCTTCCTGATTGACAAAGATGAACGGGCACTACGTAGATCAGGTCTGCTCCTTTTTGCCATTGCGCTGATCCTTCTCCCAACTCAAACTTGATGACGCAAGCACTGCATCACCCCTTCCTTGTTGATTTTCCACTAGGAACAACTTCTGTCGCTCGGGACAACTGTTTTTGTTGTTGTTGCTCTGCTTGGTTGATGCCCTCAGTTCTCTTATGATATGCAACCACGCTCTGATACCATGTTGGAATTTCTAAGTCTAACTATTAGAAAACCTTCATGTACTTTCTGATTTATTTCTGCCTACTTGTTCTGTTTAATTAACAAGTTATTTACCATGTAAATACATAAAATAAATACAAGTACATGCTCAACAAATTACATATCATCAACTGAAGGAAAAACAAGCACACAAGTGACACCGTTGTTTTTGGACCAATGTCCCCGAAAAAACCCAATGCGGGAAAATTGGTGCAGCTATCTAAGAGTTTTATTATTAAGCAGTTTCAGAATACAATCTGGATGCCAAACCGGCTCACCCAACAAAGAATGATCTCGGTAGCAGTACCTCTCAGTCGGAGACAGATATTCCAGCTAAAACCCTAGATGAACAATCCCACATCTCTCAGCTACAATCTGCCCCACGAAATCTCCAGTGTTTGCCTCAAGGGATTGCGTCAACCTCTCTGGCCCAGCGTCACCCCAACTCGCCATGCGTCAACCTCTAGAGGCTCTGTGTCACCCACGCTAGCTCTCTCTAGCACTGCAAAGCTCCTGGCTGCCTCTGCGTGGGCCCTGGCTGGCTCTGCGTCCCTCTCTCCTGACTTCTGCGCTCATGCTCCCATACTATCTCTGCATCTCTGCTACTCCATTCATTGCCCCTCAACTGCAACTCTTATCACTCCTTCAATTTCCTCAGCAAGCCCTGCCGCAGAAAATCGAATTCTTGATCAACTTAGTGTGTTCCCCAAGTGACCCTCAAGCCTCCTCTTATACTTTTCTCGTTGACAATTCAATGTCCGAGATTAAGTCCCTAATCAACGGCTAAGATTAACTCTGGCTTGATCCATGACTTTTGGACCCTTCTAACACAGTTTTATATTAATTCACATTAATATTTTATTTTCCCTAGGTTTAGGCTTAGGAACTCCATTAAAAATATTAATTATTTTAATATCTCTCAAACTGTTTAAAATCTGCCCAAACCATTTATGGGTATCAGAGATCTCATGTGCTTTAGCCTCTCCACCAATTTTTGTGCCTAGAGCACATCCGATGCTACCCCAAATCAACAAATCACACATAACAGTGAATTATATCCTGAATATTAAGTCCCGAGTCCCGACTCAACGTCAAAATATCAACAAAAAATATAATAAAGTATCTTATATCATTAGTCATAATATCATATACATTGAAATGAACCAAATAACTATTAGTATTGATTTCCTTTGCCCCTCTTACGAGAAAATGTAACATCTTTCCCTCTAGATGAAAAAGGTCCTAAGGTTTGCAGTGGACTCCGTTGTGCTCTAGAAGTTAAAGAACTAGGAGCTATAGGAGGTAGACCACGTACTCTACTGGTGACCATGGTAGGTGGTGTCACCTCCTCCTCTAGTTACTCCTCCACTAGTTACTCCTCCATCTCTACAGTTGCTACCCCCTCCACTACCTCCTCCTCTAACCAATCAAGGGCATCCAATCGCTCAAACTAGCAGGGGTCCTAGGAGGGGATCCTATAGAGCAACTACTAGGTCAAGGGCAACAATGGGGCAATAGACCACTGTCACCTCAGCGAAGGCTCCCTGCTCTCTACAGACTTTCACTGATGGGAGGAGACCCAATATAAGAGGAATCACTGGATGAATGGAGCAATAATAAGACAAGAAGTGATTCCCAAAGCCTATTCTTAAGAGAGGCTCAAACAAATGGTTTATTTCCTTAAGAAGCAAGGTGATAAGCTCTCTAGGAAGGGCTAAGGGAACCTTTGAGTTTAGGTTTAAGGAATATATTTTGACAATAAGATTCATAGACTCAAGGATCCCCATGAAGAAATGGCTTCTAAGTAATCCTTGTGGAATTTGAATTGTAAATTTGTGGGACCACAAAGCATCCAAGTGGACTCAAATTAGGTCAAGGGTATGGAGTTGATTAACCAAGGAGGGACTTGAACTAATTAGGGGAAAGAATAGGATCAGAGGACTAGCTTTCTTTTGATATCTGAATGCAATTATCCAAGTGAGAACACTAACCCACATCAGCCTAGGGCAAAAAAATGGTCTTATAACTAGGGCATGCTATATCTCGGGATTCCACCATCGGATTTGCTTGAAATTTTGAAGACCCCAAGAGAAAAGCCCAACGCAGTAGTGGACCAAAAATCGTGGGGTTTGAATTGCTACAATAAAATTCGTTGGATGCCCTAGGTGACCCTCTAGCGTTAGGCCTAGAATTTGGAAAAGTGAGGACATAGAGGTAAATATGACCACCAAGGGGATACAAGAATCAGTGCCTTATTGCTTGGGCCTAATGGAGTCAAGATACACAATGATTGAGAATTTTCGTGAGCTAAGAAGCCCTAATTGATCTTTGTTAGCCTCCCTAAGGGAAGCAACTAGGTTAATAGGGATTTACACTTCAAGTTTGTGAAGGAGACAATGATTCGAGGTCTTCAACCTAAGAGGTGCCTCTAGGAACATTCACCCAATCCCTCAAAGCTCAGCACATGCATTTAATCACTTGTTCAAGGTCCCAAAAGAATTTTGCATTACATTAAGCCATACTAGAACAATGATAACAAGATACATGCATTTGACAAGTAAGATAATAAGAATGGCATCAGAATTTTGACTTACATGAGAGAGAGAGTATATCAATTCATCAATTCCGCATTATAAAGAAGCCCCAAAGACAAATGCGAAAATCCAAACATCATAGTGCATCAAGGAAGCTCCAAAAGTTATCCCAGCAAAAAGTGTGAAAATCTCTCAAGAGATACCAATCCAATCCAAGTGATGAGGAGAGAAATGAATCATCCTCTCATTTATTTATACAATCCAATAGGGGATTCGAATAGCCCAATTTGTCTTATTTAGCCCCAAATAATAAAATAATTCTCAATAATGATATGACTTGGTGACAAGCCCACCAAGATAGCTCAATAATACAAAGAATAACCTCTCAAGAGGGAAAAATAATGAATGTAAGGAAATCTACTTTCGATTGGAGAGGTCATTCCTGACAGGGAACTCACTATCACTACCCTTGGAGGCCTCCCACCCGAGTGGCATATATTTAGAACCACTATTCTCAATAATGATCGAATTACAGGGTTTGAAGAATTGATGTCGAGATGCATTCAAGAAGAAACAAGAATGGTGGAGCAAGAAATGCCTTCCAATAGAAGCAACCCCGCTGCATTCTCCGCTCATGCCAAAAGGAGAAATAATGCAGGGTCTAAAGGTCATTTTAATGGAAATCCTGGATCTAAGGGAGGTTGGAAGGGCAGGTGCTTTCTTCGCAATAAGCTTGACCAGTATGAAAGGGAGTGTCCAAATAGAACGAGCACATCAGATCATGATGATCACAATCATTCTAGGGGCAACTCCAACCATAATGATTAAAGGAAGGGCAGGCACAATGGCAAAGGAAAAAGGAATGCGGGACATCATGGAAATGGTCGACCCTCCAAGAAAGCAAGGAACTCCAGGTATGAAAAATCAAATGTTGTTAACAATAGGCAAAAGGAGTACTATCTTATATCGGCCCTCTCCACTACCTCGCCACCAAACACTTTGGGGAATTGGCTAATTGATAGTGGTGCCTCCAGGCTCTTCACCAGATACAAGGAAGCTCTCTCTAATCTGATAGAGAAGGAGACAAACTTGGAGATTATCCTTGGAGACGATGTCACCTATCATGTGAAGGGAGCATGGAATGTTACCCTTCAATTGAATCAAGGTAACAATATCCATTTACAAGAAGTACTATATGTACCTGATCTCAAGAAGAACCTGGTGTCCATTTCGGCAATGGAAGACAAAGGATACAAGGTGGCATTCATCAATGGAAAGGTACGTGTTTGGAAAAGAAATTTTAAAGATGCTTTTACTCTTGGCTTCAGGGTTAACACTTTGTATCAAGTTGGAGGAAGTCCATTGGGAGCCATGTCTTGTGACACATCACTACAATCTGAACTATGGCACTGGAGGTTTGCCCATCTTCATTATAAGCCTCTACCCAGTGGCAAATAGATGGTGACAGGTATGCCTGATTTCAAAGTAGAGCATGAAGGTGTATGTCTGGGATGTGCTAAAGGAAAACTTACAAGGGGACCATTCCCCTCAAGTAATAGCAAGACCACAGATATATTGCAATTGATCCACTCCAACATATCTGGTATGATGCTCGTAAACTCTTTGGGAGGATACTTATATTATCTCACCTTCACAGATGATTATTCTTGCAAGACCTAGATCTACTTCTTGAAAAAGAAGGACGAAGTGTTCACTTGGTTCCATCACTTCAAAGCCTTGATCAAAAACCAATCCGAGAAGAAAATCAAGATATTGAGAACTGATAAATGGGACTGAGTACGAATCCAATGAATTCCATGATTATTGCAGAGAAGTTGGCATTAAGAGGGAGACTACAACACCATACACTCCCGCGCAGAATGGTGTAGCTGAAAGGAAGAATCGTACTATTGTAGACGTTGTTCATGCCATGCTTCATGATCAAGGGCTTCCGAAGTCCCTATGGGTTGAAGCTGCAAATACCATCATGTATGTTCAAAATCGTTGCCCTCATCAAGCATTGGACTCCAAGACTCCCGAAAAAGTGTTCACTGGTAAGAAACCTGATGTCTCTCATTTTAGAAATTTTGGAAGTCTTGTATATTTTCATTTGCCGAAAGAGAAAAGAAGCAAATTGGGTGCATCAGGGAAGAAAGGAATCTTTGTGGGCTATAGAATTTATGTGGCTAGTCAAAGGGAAGTTCAGATAAATCATGACTCATGATGTCACCTTCGACGAAGATATAGCCCTCAATAAGCTCAACAACCTTCCTATCCCAAGGAGGGACAAAGAAGATGACATCGGAAGATAAGGTGCAAAAGAAGATGAAACGATGTCAGATGTTGATGAACCTATGGATCCTATTGATCCTCCTCCTCAAGAGCCCTCCTCCAAGAGGAGACCCTCATGACTTAGACAAACTCTCGAAGATGCCGAGAGACACATTGTACCAAGGGGGACTTTCCGTGAAAGCAAGAAGCCGAACAGGTATCAAGGATACTTGACCGTCATGAGCACTATCATTCAAAATGAGCCTTCATCATTTGAAGGAGTCGTGAAGCAACAAGAATGGAACGATGCTATGAATGAAAAATATGAGTCAATTATGAAGAATGATGTCTGGGATGTGGTCCCTAGATCCTAGGACAAATTAGTTGTCACTTCTAAGCGGCTCTACAAAATCAATCATGGAGTTGATGGAAGTGTTGAAAAGTTCAAGGCTCACTCTAATGCTCGAGGCTTCTATCAAAAGGAAGGTGTAGATTACGATGAGATATTTTCGTTGTTGCCCGATACACCACATCCGCTCAATCATAGCCCTTGCTAGCTCGCAAGAATGGAACCTACAACAGATGGATATCAAGACCGCTTTCTTGCATGTTTCGATCAAATAGGAAGTCTATGTGGAACAACCCGAGGGATTTAAGGTTCATGACCAGGAATCTCATATATGGAGGTTGAAGAAAGCTCTCTATGGTTTGAAGCAAGCACGCTGGACTTGGAATGAGAGGATTGATAGCTATCTGATGAAGCTGAGATTCACTAGAAGTGAAGACGATCCGAACCTTTACCTTAAGGTTGAAAATGATCAACCTCTCATTTTGGTACTTTATGTGCATGACCTCTTTCTGACAGGTGCAGACCCTCTCATTCACAAATATAAGAGGGAGTTACTTCTAAACTTGAGATGAAGGATCTAGGACCAATGCATTATTTCCTAGAGTTGGAGATGTTGATTTGGGGTAACATCACATGTACTCTAGCCAAGAAAATAGATGGAGAGGCTAAACCACATGAGATCTCCAATACCCAGAAATGGTTTCGGCAGATTCTAAACAGTTTGGAAAATATTAAAATAATTAATATTTTTAATGGAGTCCTAAGTCTAAACTTGAGGAAAATAAAATATTAATGTGAATTAATATAAAATTGTGTTAGAAGGGCCCAAAAGTCATGGATCAAGCCAAAGTTAATCTTAGCCATTGATTAGGGCTTAATCTCAGTCGGTGAATTATCAACAAGAAAAGTATAAGAGGAGGCTTGAGGGTCACTTGGAGAACACACCGAGTTGATCAAGAATTCGATTGTCTGGGGCATGGCTTGCTGAGGAAATCGAATGAGTGATCAGAGTTGTAGCTGAGGAGCAGTGAATACAAAAGCAGAGAGACAGAGAGGGTACCGAGAGCATCAGCGCAGAAGCCGGAAGAGAGGGACACAGAGCCAGCTGGAGGCCACGCAGAGCCAGTCAGGGCCCAAGCAGAGGCAACCAGGGGCTGTGCAGTGCCAGAGAGAGCCAGCATGGGTGACGCAAAGGCTCTAGAGACTAACGCAAGGCGAGTTGGGGTGACGCTGGGCCAAAGAGGCTGACGCAGTCCCTAGAGGCAGATCTTGGAGATTTCGTGTGGCAGATTGGAGCTGAGAGTTGTGGGATTGTTCATCTGGGGTTTTAGCCGGAATATTTGTCTTCGACTAAGAGGTACTACTGTCGAGATCATTCTCTGTTGGGTGAGCCAGTTTGGCACCCAGATTATATTATGAAACTGCTTAATAATAAAACCCTCAAATAGTTGCACCAGTTTTCCCACATTGGGATTTTCCGAGAACATTGGTCCAAAAACAACGGTGTCACTTGTGTGCCTGTTTTTCCTTCAGTTGATGATCTGTAATGTGTTGAGCATGTACTTGTATTTATTTTCAGTATTTACATGGTAAATAACTTGTTAATTAATCAGAACAAGTAGGCATAAATAAATCAGAAAGTACATGAAGGCTTTCTAATAGTAAGACTTAGAAATTCCAACATGGTATCAGAGTGCGGTTGTGGATCACAGGAGAAATGAGGGCATCAGCTGAGCAGAACAGCAACAGCAGAAACAGTGGTCCCGAGTGACAGAAGTTGTTCCTAGCAGAGAAGCAGCAAGGAAGGGGTGACGTAGTGCCTGCGTCATCGAGTTTGAGCGTGGAGGAGGATCAGCGCAGTGGGAGAAGCGAGCAGACCCGACCTACGCAGTGCCCAGTCATCTTTCTCGGTCAGGAAGAATTGACGCCCATGGCCAGGAGGTGCAGATTTTGCTGGTGTTGGAATTGCACAGAGCCTAGAAGCTCTAACCTTCAGTTTGCTGAGGCATAGGAGGCTGTGGGTAAGTTGCAAAGTGAAGCTGGTGGGATATTGTGGTTAGAACAATACCTAACAGGGCAAGACCAAGGAGGAAGGAGTTGCTGCCGAGGATTTCTAGCCAAGAAATCCGGATCAGTGGTGTAGTTGTACTAACGATTGGAGTGGGGGCATCTCGACATTCGCAGAGGGTTTCCAGGAAGGAAATCGAAACACAGAGGGAGTCACACTGAGAACTTCCAGAAGGGAAGTAGAGGAGCAGCGAAATGGCAGTGAACGGGGTAAGAGACCAGGACAGACTGTACACAGCCTCAAAATTCCTAGTCTGGAAGGCCAGAATCTTGTCTGTTCTAGACAAGAATCATCTCAAGCACTTCTCCTTGAAGACGATAGCAATCCTAGTTGACCTAGTTGAGAACGACAAGTACAAGGACGCAATGGCGAGGGCCGAGAGCATCATCCTTGACGGGGTCAAGGACCATGTATCACCACATATTGCCGAAAAGGAAACGACAAATGCGATGTGGGAGGCCCTGATGAAATTGTATTAGCATACTTCTGTGCAGAGGAAGATGTTACTAGAAAATCAGTTGCGGTCATACCAAATGCAAAAAGGAGAACAGATCGACACCTTCCTCGATCGATTGAAAGAGGTCCAGGATCAGCTGACTTCCATAGGGGCCACGTCGGATCAAGAATTAACGGTAAGGACAGCCCTGAACGCAGTCTCAGAAGACTAGGAGGTGTTTTTCCAGAGCATACTGGGTAGGTCGACCTTTCCAGATTGGGAGGAACTATGGGCGGCTCTTCGTCAAGAAGAGATCAGAAGGCTAAGTAAGGCGGGAAGCAATGGCAAAGGGGTCATAATCAAGGAGGAAGAGGAGGATGTTGCCCTAGCATCTGAGGGAAAGAAGGAGAAACTGAAGAAGAAGGACCTCTCCAAGTTCAAATGCTTCCACTGTGTGGAACTGGGTCACTATGCGAGCCAATGTCCAAGGAAGAAGAGCAAGGTAGAGGCTTCCGAGACCAAGGTTGTGCCAGCAAGGGCTTAGAAGGAAGTGGAGACAGATGATGATTGTGCCATGAGTGCTCACACGCCACTTGAGAGGAATTGGGGAGACATCAAGCTATAGTCAGACGGATTACAAGTGATGAGAGGCAGGATCCTTGAGGTACCCAGCCTCTTGGATTACACCTTGCTACGGGAGCGCCGAAGAATAGCAGCAGTACTGGCGGATGTCAGTAGAGACAGATGCGGATGGAGCAACAGAGGGAGCTACAATGCAGGATTCCCAGGACAGTGTGAGGCAGCACTGCGAGATGCATGGAGTTGTTGCAACAGTGCAGAGATCAGAGAAGGAGCACTTGTCAACAGCAGAGGGAGTTTCAGCATCATGGGTGTCTCTAGCCTGACAGAGATGTCAGATTTGGGAGATCAGTTACTTACTTCTCAGTAACTGAGTTGCAGTGCAGCAATTAGCAGTGGCAGTGCTATGGGCAACACGATGTAGCATGATGAGAGGGGTTGTCATAAGGATGCAGCAATGGCAGTGGCAGTGGCAGGGCCATGGGTAGCAGTACATGATGCAGCAGTACAAAGGATGTTGGGCAGCAGACCTAGCATTAGCACCGAACCAATGCCGGATGATCAAGGTGATGCTCAGTGAAGAGTATTACTAGAGCACAGTCCTCGCTAAGAGGGAGTGTTGATTTGGTGTAGCATTGGATGCGCTCTAGCCACAAAAATTGGTGGAGAGGCTAAACCACATGAGATCTCCAATACCCAGAAATAGTTTGGGTAGATTCTAAATAGTTTGTGAGATATTCAAATAATTAATATTTTTGATGGAGTCCCTAAGTCTAGGAGCACTGATGTTCTTGGTGAACTCCCGTCTCGACATATGTTTTGCAGTTAACACGTTGAGCCAATATATGGTTGAGCCTCATCATATACACTGGATTGCTGCCAAGAATCTTCTGAGATATCTTCGAGGCACAATCACCCATGGACTGAGATACACTGCCGGAGATGTGAGGCTGCATGGTAACTGGTTATTCTGATGTTGATTGAGCTGGCAGTGTGGTGGATCGCAAGAGCACTTCTGGATGTTGTTTTTCTTTGTGTTCTGCTTCGATATCCTGGATGAGCAGGGAGCAGAAATCGATTGCCTTGAGCACCATTGAGGCCGAATACATAGCTGCTAGTATGGCCACTTGTGAAGTTGTCTGGTTGAGGAAGCTTTTCAGTGAGTTGTTTCGACATGTGCGGGATACCACCATGATCCTCTGTGACAACAAGAGTGGAATCTAATTATCAGATAATCCCGTGTTTCATGATTGCCCCAAGCATATAGATATCAAGTACCACTTTATCCAGGATATGATACAACGAGGGCCAATAAGGCTCCATCACATTGGGACTGATGAGCAAGTCGTTGATATTCTGACAAAGCCCTTGGGGAAGGTCAAGTTCTTGGCCTTCCAAGAATGACTTGGAGTCGTGGAGAGACCCTCTTGTGAGGGTCCTGTATGAGATGGACATTGAGTTATGGGAGCTTTGGGGGGCTTGGGGTACTTCTTGGAGCGATGAGCAACCATAGGGTGAGTGGATCAGCCTTCCCCTAGTGGTTTGTTGTGTACAGGGTGAGTGGTTCAGCCTTCCCCTGTGATACCCCGTGGCGACACGTAGGCAAGATGAGTGGTTCATCCTTCTCCTGCTGAGACATCCTACCCATGCAGTCTAGGACTCATGGGAAGTACCTCTCATATGGCCAATGAGTAGGGAAATGAGGATAGAGACCATAGTACTACCGATGGACGCATCATGTACTACCCATAGTTTTAAAAACCGGTCTTCCTAACCGATTACTGGTCTAACTGGCCGATTAGCAAGCCCACCGATCGAAATCGGCCAAAAAACCTGGTTCATTAGCCCCTTTCGCCAATTTTTGCCCTAAACCGGTGCTAACCGCCGGTTTAGGACAGAACCAGCGGTTTGTGGTCAAACCGGCCGGTTTTGTCCCAAACCGGCCGGTTTATTGCCAGGGCGAATATAACCCCCACAAAATGCATTTTTGTGTGTTTTGACATTGTTTTGAGGGAAATTTGAGGTTGTTTTACTCCAAAAATAGTCCCTCCAAGAAAAACATGCCTACCCTCTCATTTTTCTGACACATTTCAACCCTAACAATGTTGGCAATTAATGGTAATGTTAAATTATTTTAGTAAAAGTGACATTTCCTTTAATTTTCATTTTCATCCTTTTACTTAAATTTTTAACATTACTATGAAATGACTTAGGAAGTTTGAGAGGGGTTTCAACCTCATTGGATTTCATATGGAGAAGCTAGAATTTTAGATTTCACTCAAAATTCAGCAGACTTAATGGTTTTCAGAATTTCATGGTTTGGGGGTAAACAATAAATGCAATCGAGCTCCAAATGATGAGCAAACCCCCTGATCTAGATCCCATTGTGTTGAACGATATTGATCCAACATCAGAATGGGTGGAGGAGACTGAAGAACCTATGTTTGAGGCTGATTTTGATATTGACATGGCTTTAGCAAGGGATGAAGCAGATTATGTGGTGGCATCAGAACCCAATGGAAGGCACTAGTCATGCAGGTCAACAAACTTGTGCTTCCATTAGGTCCACTTTTATTGTTATTGGTGGCATTGATATTGAGGTTGCAGTTTAGGTGAGGCATTCTCAGACTCTGAACCAAATGATGTCCATGTAGCTCCTAATGATGATCTTGTGGCTAGTAGTGGTGATGAACTTGATGATTGATCATGTGTACACTGTAGACTTGTAGTAGGCCAATGGCCTCATAGCTTGCAGTTGCAGCATTGCTTTTGGACTTTATAGGCCATTTAGAGCCTCATTGCTTATGTATTTTGCTATTTTGTTGATGATATGTATTGCACTCGGTGCCATTCTGATATATTCACCTTTACATGGTATATAAATGAGCAAACTTTGCATATTTTGTCTCTATTGTCTTGGAATCATGGTTTTAAATCTTAAAAATAGTTTTGTTTCATTAAAAATTAATTATTTAATGTATTTTTCTAAAACCGGTTCGTTTAGACCAAACCAGTCCCGATTAGACCGGTTCTGGTCGGTAAACCGGTTCATTAGGTGGACCGGTCCGGTCACTGGTTCTAGATTTAAAAACACTAGTACTACCATACTCCCTATGCTAGGATGACCGATATTGATCTAAGATCGATTGGAACTGACTTTGGGTCAGTAAGAGTGGTATGAGACACTCTCTTTTGATTGGAACTGACTTCGGGTCAGTAAGAGTGGTATGAGTCACTCTCTTTTACTTGGGACTGACTTCAGGTCAATAGAGAATGGTATGATACATTCTCGATCACTTCTTCATAGTTCAGCAGAGCAAAGCAATGCATTGATGGTAGAGATAGTACAGATTGGCAAATGGATTAGCAGATGGAGTTCTCCCTAGTTGAGAGGGAGTGTTAGAATTGGCAACGAGGGCCAAATTCCACATGGGTCATATTATTTATGACCACTAATATTTTTCTTGGACTCCTCTCTCCGAGACGTGTAAGATTGATCTAAAGATCATCCGATTCCAACATGTACAAATGAAGTTATGAATTTATTTTGATTATGGACAAATTGTCAAGGTCGGCCAGCAGACTTATGTAGGCTCAAAAGCCCAATCGCCACGTCTATTCATCCTTAACGTTTGCTATAAATTCATGATACCTGAGCCTCATTTGGACATCATTCATTCACTCACATCTCTCTCTCTCTCTCCTTATTTGATTGGGTACGCATTTTCTGGGCAGCTTTCTCTCTCACACATGCAAAGGAAAGGAGGACAATTTTCTGCTTTAGGCGTTGACCAGTTTGACCGAATTTCAGAAGCTGTTTTCTTGGGCTGCTTTGACTAGCATTGACCTTCCTTGACTGCGTATTTGGGTGAGGAATTTCTGTTTGGGCAGGCTGCAATTTTGGGCACGAAAATCGAGGTTGTTTGACCCCTGCATTGACCAGCATTGAATGCACTAGGGCTGGCCACAGGGTTGACTTTTGTTGACTAGTTTTGACTGGACTGTTTTGGGCTGATTAGACTTGCTGTTGGAGGCCGAAGTTCACTGGGTTTGACTGAGCACAATTGAGGAAGAATTCTGCCCTGTTGGCCAGCATTGACTTTTCTAGTTAGGGCTCTTTTTCTGCTGTCATAAGTTATGAGATTTGTAAATTTTACAATCTCTCTCTCTCTTCTGAACTATTGAAGAATATAAGAATTGATCAAGTGTTTCCCCACATTGGGGTTTGTCCCTCGCTGGTGCCACATCTTGTGTCCTCTTGTCTTGGCTTGTCTTCTACTGTTTATGTTTATGTTCTATCTGCATTTTACTATCATGTTGATGTGATTGCTAAATTGGATATTGATATTGGGCTAATAAAGAAATTGAAGTAAAATTGCTCTAAAGCATAGAACATACCATTGTTGCCTAAAATTAACATATTGACTATAGCCATGTTGACCAATCATTCAAACAAGATATTTTCTCACTAGAGATGGGTGAAGCTTCATTGATTAGCTTAAAAGCTCTGCTTATTATAATAAATTAGATTAATATGATCAAACTCATAAACAACAATGAATGATTCAGGACCATGGTAGAAAAAAATGAGCATCATATTTTCAGAGAAGAAAGATCTAAACAATAAATTTGTAGACAATCCGGATAAAAGAAAGACCATAACATAAAATGTGAGTATCATATTCTATACCGTTGAAGACCACTTTGGAACAAGACGCATTATCCTATCAACATCCATGCCTGAACCTGATATAGATGAACAAAAAATTAAATTAATGAAAAACCCACTGATATGCATTATTAGGTATTAAAGAAACGCATAGGCTATTTGATCATCAGCTAGACTCTGTCAAAGAATTCATTTGTAATAATCAAAAGAGAGATTAAATCATTTCGAAAAGGATGCTATTCAATCATGTCACTGACTTGAGAAGGTATTTGCATGGCTTCTGCATGAACTAGTAACTATAGCAAACTCGTTTTATGTAACAGCTGTCTATAATATGCTACTGTAATCCAATCTATACTGACGACTTTATTGATGATTTCTGTTTGAATTGACACCTTTGATAGTCCAGAATTTAAGACTACTGCTCTCCTGAACTTGCTATTTGATTGAATAGAATCAAAAAGATCATTTTAGAGAGGGGACAAGACCTGAATGTGAAGCTGCGCTGCCAGAATACTTTAATGATTCTCCTACTTGTCGAGGATGCTTTGGAAGAGATGCATTCTGAACATTATCTCTGCAATCAAACCAAAATAAATTATTCTTTGTTAGTTTGTTTTGACATATACATATTATCCATTTCTAGATTAGCATGTTTGTTATGCAAACTTGAGTAACAATATTAAAATTAGCAGTTTTAACTTTTAACCATAGATCTTCAAATTAAGAATACATACCTAATACAGTCAAGAAGAACAGATATCACATTGCATGGATGTGTTTGGCCCCGGAGCACAGCAACAATGGCATCACTGGCAGCTGACCGCACCCTCACATCCCGGGAATAGACAAGTTGAACAAGTGCAGGCATCACAAATGAAGGATCTTAAATGAAATGAAGAATCTCTTAGTTAGGCCCTATGAATCAGCAATTCACTAACAACCACACAATAAATTGGACATGTAATCATGAAATGAAAAGCCAACAAATTTCAGAAGACGTTAAATTCTAGAAGTTGAAGAGAAGTTTAAACTCTACAAAACGTGGACTTGACAATTTATTTTTCAGAATATACTTCTAACTTTATGTTGCATATGTTGAACCAAGCATTCACAATTGGTTTTACATAGATAAAGAGGTTAGTTAAGGCCCAATAAGACTGACTAGAACAAAATACAGACCAAGTTGTGCAAAGAGTTTTGAAGCCTGCAAACGATTCGTAAGCTCTTCATCGCCAAGTCTGTCCAGCAAATGTTTTCCAATATTTTCCCTGTGGAGAAATCAAATATTGTCAGATATATAATGACAGTGACCTGGCAACAAAAATGGACTGCAATAGGGCAAACAACTAAAACTTATATTTAGATAAAAATGTGAAAAAGAAAGTTAACTTCATAAGCTTAGATAAGCTCATTTGTCACCTCAGGGAAGGTGCAAGTACATGTCCTGACTCTGAACATATAGCCATCAGTTCCGAAATGACATCAAGAGCATTTCTCCTGGTAGTATTATTGTCAGAGTCAAGACGTGCAAACAGCTCTCTGATTCCCTCAGCATCAGGATTGCTGAAGGACCAAAATAAGTGAAAGATCAACAATCTCGAAACATCAGTTTCTCTTTAATCACCTTGTCATAAACAAAAGCTGAAAAAGTTAATCTAGGTGAAATATGCACAAATAGATGGCAAATTTAATACAAAGGATACATTGCAAAATATTCAGCAATAAGTAACACCACAGCCCTTGCAGCAGAATCACGTTCATCCAAAAGATCTATAAGAAGAGGTATTACTGTTTCCATTCCTGCAAAACCAGACTGAGCATTTCCTGAAATACCAGTTGGTGACCTGAAAATAATTGCCCTCAAGATGTTCACAGCAATATCTGTCAAATCTTCGTCTGTATGCTGAAGCTGGAATACAAGGAAAAAGATGGCTTAGATACAACTAAGACCATCAGTGTGCATGCATATAAATTTCTTAAATATCAGAAAGTTGAGTACATGGAATCATTTGCAATAAACAATATGACGCAGAGAGTATGAATCAGCAATTTACTAACAAAACCACTAAGATTCTAAAGCATCTGCTACATAAATTAATGTCATCGTAGAAAACCTGAAGCATAATATAATAAACCTACCTAACAATAACAAAGAGTAATACATCTATAGCTTAATCTACTCACAATGACAAAAAGGTTGAAGTGCAAAATAGGTACTTGACATATGATAGACTTGGATCAAGCTTTTATTTCTTAGAGATATACCATATGCCCAGCAACTTGCTCATTTTACTTCTTCAAATTGCTTCTTAAAGACTTCGACTTGATGATTCCTTATGCCTAGCATTTTCAGCCTTCTTTAAATAGTTTGGCCCTAGTCAAGAGACATAATAGGAGACCCTTTTTCAGAGACCTCAAAGTCACATTTTTTCTTGTAGATCTCCGGGCTACCGTGATCTTCAACTTCCCTTCTGAACTGTTGGAAAACACTGAGACAGGGGGGTGAATCAGTATTCCTTAGCAATTAGCACTTTTAAATCTTTTCAGAGCATTAGTTAATCTTCAATTATCACTAATGTTTGCAGTAACAGCAGTGAATAAAAGAACACAGGAGGCACAAAAAATTTACGTGGAAAACCCCCTTCGGGTCAAAAACCACCGAACGCTTTTCTAATAATTCTTTAATCTTCAACTCCAATTGAAAAGAAAGCTCCAACTGTTGGAAATAATACTGAGAGGGGGGCTGAATCAGTATTATCACATCAATAAAACTTTTTCATTTCCATATTCAGATTCATATATGCTACTTCCACAACTTCTTATGATTCAGTTAGTTGATCCTTAATGAGTGCATTAGAACATTATCAACCATATTAACAGTAAACAGGGGCAGTAAAATAGAACAGATCATCACACATAAGCCACACACATGAACACCATGATATAAGGTGGAAACCCAATGTGGGAGAAAACCACCTGCTGCAAGTCATCTCAATCTTCTTCTTAATAAGAAAATCCTTTTACAATATTTCTGTACTGGTGCAGTCTTATACCAATACGCAGGCTTCTACATGCAGAGAGCTAGAACTCCCATAGATCTTGTACTAGCCGATCCATTTACTAGTACGCAGGCTGCTACCTGCTACAATGATCTTGTACTAGCTAAGATACTAGTACGTAGGCGCCAGCCTACAATCTTCTTTCCTCCGGATACCACGTTTCATACATTTTCAGACTGGATACACCTGAAGCACAATACATAATCTGAAAGGCCACGTTTCATCCAATTTTCATACTGGACCTTTTAATATCATTAAAGCACATAATCAAACAATCTTTTGAATCACCCAATCACCAGATTAATACACTTTACAAGGATAGTATGTATGTCAGCAATCAGATCTAGTCCATCAGATCATATAAGGATAAGCCATTATGAACATAACCAAATCAATCACTTCTTAGAATGCTGCAAGTGTCTGCAGCTGCACAAACTTCTTCTTGGCAAATCAAGTATAAACAAATCTTCAGAATTACCCAAGCATCAGATCAATATACATGACAGTTATCACCCGATCTAGTCAACAGAGGCTGATATCAAGACCCAAACAGAGGATTTACTTACTGCTGCGCACACGGAGGCTAAACATTATTACTACATAGGAAACACTTAATATTGCACACCCATAACCCTTTAGTAAACAGCAGAGGCGGCTAGAGCATAGTTAAGAAATGAATGCAGCTTTGTTAAAGGAAACTTCTGTCTTATGCGTGTCTACGGCTGCACAGTTTCCTTCTCGGAGAATATCTGCACTTACTACGACGGGTTGCCCATTTCAAGCCTGCAATCCTTCGCTCTAATCTCTAATCTGCGCGCTTTCTCCTTGATTTAGATTCTGCAATTTCTCCACTCAAGAATTCCGATCTAAACTTCCTTAAGATCTTCAATCCTTTTTCAATCCCTTGCCAAAGGATCTCTTTCCTTCTTATATAGTCACGCTTTTGATAAAACCATGAGACGAAACCAGAGGATCCGAAAACCTGGGGCTCGCTTGCTTTGACCGATCTCTTAAGGAATGACTTAAGTGATAAAAATAGCGGAAAAACGATGAAAAAGGTCCGAACAACAAAAGGCGGACTTTAAACTTAATGCACCCATAACAATAGTATATCAGGTCCGCTCCTTATTGCTATCGACGCATGCATATAACATCATCTATTGCCGATGGTCGATCCAATGGATCGGATGCGATACGGCAATTAACCTTGCTTTATAAATGTATCGGGTCCGCATGCTTTCATCGCTGTCGGCGATTGGATGTGGGAAGCCTTTATATATGAGCGATTGCCGCGGATGCGATATTATTATAGACTCCCTTTAATACCTCCATCGGGTCCGCCTCCTCTTATCGCAATCGGCATTCGGGTGAGGCAGCACTGCGATATATGCCGGACGCGATATTATTATACATCAATTTAATGCCACCATCGGGTCCGCGTAGTTATCGCAATCGGAGGATTGGGGTGGGCGACCCTTTATACTGCGGATGCGATATGATTATAGACTGCCTTTAATACCTCCATCGGGTCCGCCTCCTCTTGTCGCAATCGGCATTCGGGTGAGGCAGGGCTTGACCGATTGCCGCGGATGCGATATTATTATGGACCAAGTTTAATGCCACCATCGGGTCCGCTCACAATCGGAGGTTTCAGCGGTGTCACATAGCCGAACCCCCGACGCGCATATATGCCGAAATATATATTAACACATATAACTATGTTTATCCGCCAAAAGGGGAAATGCCTTTGATTATTGTAAAATGCATATATATGGGATTTGGGCGCCCAACAACTCCCGATAGTGTTAATACATGCATATATGGGTTTTAATTGCCCAAACAACTCCCAATAGTGTTAATGTATGCATATATGAGTTTTAATCGCCCGATAGAGTTAAAGCATGCATATATGGCCTGATGACTCCCGATAATGATTAAGCATGCATCCAAGGGTTTTATACGCCCTATTCCTCTCGATAAGCTCTTTATATATGAGAATGTGCCTCTATTGCTCCGATAGGCCCCTGATGGCTCAATGGCTCCCGATAACTGCTTCTGTTCTCCTGATGGCTCCCGATGACTCTGTCTGCACTCCCAATAATTCTGTCTGTTGCTCCCGATGGCTCCCGATGGCTCCCGATAAGCTCCCGATATGCTTTTCTGGCTTGGTAGTGTCTTCCAAAGACTTCCTTGCATATGTGAGTGCCTTTCTTACTCCGATAGGCTCCCGATAGCTGTGTATGCTCCTCTTCTTTGGCATATATGTGACATATACATATATATGGCTCCTCTTGTCTCTTCTTGGCTCCTCTTGCTCCATCAGCTCCTCTTTGCTTATGGCTTGGCTTTCCTAATGAATCTGCTCTACATCCCATGTATTATGGCCCATCTGATATCTCTTTTGTAGTTCTTCTATGAGTTGGTTGCCATCAAGTACAACACATGCATCATAATGCCAACACCAACTTCCTAAAATCTAGAAAAGCTTTCTTCTCCAGCTCCCACTGGATGGACGCTCCAACGCCCAAGATTCTTCAGTAGTCAACTGAATGGATGCCCCAACACCCAATGAGCTACAACTCACCCTAGCACCACCCTACCACCATGAAGTTTTCACAAGCTTGAACATGTTGGTGACTTCATGCACCAGCCTAGCACCACCCTACCACCCTATAGAAGAATAAAAGAATAATGGACTCCCGTACCAGGGAAAATGATCCACTTTACAATGATATAGAATGATGTAGAAAAAGAAGACACACTAGACCATAACCCCAACTATGACACAACCACCAAATGATGATCCTAGACCTCCCGACACTACCTCTTCAACTCTTGGCAGATAGACACTTGTACAACTTTTACATTACACTTGTATGCAGTGCTTCCCACTTGAAGACTTCGTGTGGTGAACTTCTTGTTGTTGTCTTGCACCTTGATTGTTGTTCTTGTCATGCTACCCTTTCTCACTCTTCAGAACATTAGATTATGCATTGAGTCTTCTCTTGATGAATATATAATACCTGCAAAAAGCCTTCAAGGAAATACCCATGACATGATAATAGCAAAACTTACCTCATCCTGCAAAGCATATGTCAGTGCTAAACAAAAACAACAAATTAGAATACAAAGAACCTAATGCAATTAAGAGATGAACATGCATATACAGAAGATACTTACCTATAGCTTACCTCTACTGCATCATTTTGCTCTTTGCTGCCCTAGAAAGTCTGGTCCTTTGCACCCCTTGACAACACTTGATCTAGTTTTTCTTGCCTTCTAGGAGCACGATATTTAATATGATGTATCTCTGCGATTTCAGATCCCCAACATGTGATCTTCGGTCTTGTAGAAGCCCTCTGAGTCTTCTTTCCAATGCCACAAGTCTGACCCGATTTGGACTCTTCAAGGCAAAGTTATGCCCAATCTCTCACAATGACCTAATTATGGACTAGTTTAGTAGAGCGAACTTGTACGACGTGCCACGTGTCATTGTTTCCTCCTTCGGCTCTGAAATTGATACACAGAAAACTAAAGTCCGTGCACTATCTGCCACTTTTTACAAAATTCCAATCCTCTTCTTAGAGAGAGAGTTATGACGATTTTCCCAAGGTCACTTCTTTGAGATGAAATTCAGCAGCCTGCAAAAACCCTAACTTCCACAGATCATATCTCCAAAAATATAGCGAACCAAGATCTGAAATTCGGTCACGACGTTCATCAGGATTGCGAATCAAATGGGTTTTAATTTCAGAATCTAAGACTTCACAGAAATGAAGTTATAACGAAAATTCCACGATCACTACATTTGGAGGATATATGAGATTTCTTTTTATAGAGTTGAGAGGAGCTTCTATAGAGAAAGTTGGAGGGATTTTAGGGGCTTAAAAAAAATTATTAATTAATGACTATTCAATGACCAAAACCAATTATGAGTGCCATGCCACAACCCCATAGGGTTTTAGCCCACTAACTGGGGTTACTAACTTTAAACATGAATATCTCTCAAACCGTGAAGAATTACTTGGCGTGCCATATATCAACAGAAACATCTCGACGAGTAGAATCTATCTAGAAGATCCTTGACTCAAAATAGAGTAAGTTGTCAAGTCAAAATTCCCTTCCAAGATCAGAGTAGCCCCTGGTGTTGCTTGGGTTGACATCAATGACAACCTCAAATCATCTTTAGATCGACAATGATGATTCCTTATGCATAGGATTTTCAGCCTTCTTTAAATAGTTTGGCCCTGATCAAGAGGCATAATAGGAGACCCTTTTTCAGAGGCCTCAGAGTCACAATTTTTCTTGTAGATCTCTGGGCTACCATGATCTTCAACTTTCCTTCTGAACCATGTGACATAGTCATGGATCATGGGAGAATCGGCTCCTTTTCTTTTAGATCAATCAAGTCGGCCTTATTTGCAATGAGGGTTTCGATCTTCTTTTATATATGGAGCCTTAAAATCAGTTGGAGAATTCGGCTTCCAGAGAGATCACCTTAGACTTGGATGTTATCAAACTTCAAAAATATAGTAGCTTTGAACAAGTCAATATAAATACAATCATATTACGAACAGTGATCCTGAATGACAAATATAGACTTCCAGTCTATCACGGGAACTTGGCTTCATCACAGAGATATCCAACCTATGCCACAGTCTCGAATCAAGAAGGATTAGAACAATAACCTTAGCCTTCAAACAAATTTCATTAGTCAAATCGTCTGACCTGAGGAGTCTCAATTTGATTCATCAAGGTTCAACCTTCGAGCTCGCCATATTTCTACAGGAGATAAGAATACCACAAAGATAGCTTGCATGAATCACCACAAAAATTCTTTCCTCTTGACCATTAACACTACAAGGCTACACCACAAGAGTTAAATCATATCACCGAGCTCGAACTAGCCACAGTGATAAGCCTCGGATCATGTCATAGTTGCTTGGTCAATGATGAGACAACTCGGTCACCCTTTCGATCAATCAAGGATGTGTCACATAGGGAGACTCGAACCTACTCTCTTCACAGAGGTATACAAGCTCTGAACCTTTCTCCATCTTGTCAATAATTCGGATATCAGAGAGAACTTATATCTAAGGCAGCTTGGATGCTACCAATCTTGGTTTTAACACGGCCTTACTCACAGACTTTGCTTCAACCGCATAGTGACATTCCACATGGTTTCGCACATCCATAGTGCAACTTTCAAAATATATATATATATATTCTAGTCTCAGAACTTCGCACATCCCTGATTAGGCTCAAACTTTTGATCATACCTCAGGTCCGCAAGACTTCTCAAAGAATTTTGTGTCTCAGTCATAAAGCAGGCCATCACAAGCTTTCCAACTTCTCAAATCTCCTCATTGTTTCTAGAGACTATTGAGAAATCATGGTTAGCTAAATTAGGGTGATTTCTCTTACTTTGATAACTGCTTGAAATGTTCTTTTACTTCACTTGATGTACTTTGTAGTTAGCTTCTTCTTTACTTGATTATTATAGTGTTCTTTTCATCAAACAACTACCAAACTATGAAGATCAATGAGACAAGAGAACACAAAATATAGGTTGCTAGCCAACGCTAAAACCTCTCCTCTTGAAAGGAAAACCCACAAGAATTCGTGTCTTCTTATAGAATCTTCAAATGACGAATTCTAAGACCTAAGACCCTTTTCAAAGACCCCTCCAAGACCAAGTCAACCTCTTATTGATGAAGTTGTTTCTCACAAACTCAACCCCAAGTCAACCTGCTTCAGGACTTCAGATTTTGGCCTCTTCTTCAGAAATTCAGTTGTTGCTTCAAGACTACAATTTTCGGCCTCTACTACAAAAACCCTAATTTGGCACGTGTGAGAAAAGATGGCAAATTTGATCTCCTTCTTCCTTCACTTGCTGAGCTTCTCTTTCCTTGATGATTTGGCTTTCAATCTTGATGTTTCTTGACACTATATTTGACTCCTTGATGTGACTGCAATAGGGTCTTGCTACAATTTAGAGATGCCTTAATTCCTTTTTGCATGTGTGAGAAATTTAGCCCTAAAATAGTTCTCCAAAAACTTCGCTTTAGCTTTCCTCTTGTTTTCCTCTTCTTCGTTGGCTATACTTGTCTTTCTCGTGTTATATCGAACTTGGATAGATACATCTTGATGAGGTCGAGTTCTTCTCTATATATAGGCTTCTTATGGAGGTCAAACAACCCTTCATGAGGTCGACTTCTCTCTGCTTAGGCCAAATTATCTTATGTGTTAGTTTTTGGTAGCATCCGATGTGCTCTAGCCATGAAAATTGGTGGAGAGGCTAAGGCACATGAGTTCTAAAGAACCCAAAAACCGTTTGGTGAAATTCCAACAAGATTGTATTTCATTAAAATAATTAATATTTTTAATGGAGTTCGTAAGTCTAAACTTAAGAAAATTAAAATATTAATGGGTATTAATAAAAATATAGTTGAGAATGATCTAGAAGGCAAATCAAGTCATGTTTTAATCTTAGCCATTGATTAGAGACTTAATCTGGTTGTTGAAATCTCAACGAGAAAAGTATAAGAGGGAGGCTCGGGGTTCATTTAGAGACACACACAGAGATTGAGGAAATCGATTTTCTGAGGTAAAAAGTTCTCAGGAGGAAAATCGATTGGGGAGATCCTACAGCAGAGGGGCAATGAGAATCTGGGAGAAGGAATATCCAGAGAATACAAGGCAGATAGAGGACAAAAAGACGTCCAAAGGAGGGCTTACGCTAACCTACACAATGTTGATGTAGAGGCAGCACAGTCAGTGTGGGGAAATCAAGTTTCTGCTGAGGGAACTCGAAGTTCAGTTGTCGGAATCCAGGGTGTGAGATTGGAGGCAAGAAAATCGATTTCTCAGCCAACAGAGGATCGAGAGCATAGAGGCAGCGGAATACCCAGGAGGGGTGACGCAAAAGTTGCCCAGGGTGATGCAGTTTGACGCAGAGGCCATCCGAAGGTGACGCAAAGCCTCCAGAGCTAAAGGATCAATCACTGATTCTCCAGTGACAGGGTGAGATCATTTAACCAATCTTTTGTCCAGTATTTTCTCTGTAAAGGATTGCTAGTTGAGCATCCTAGATTTGTACTCCGAGTTTTCTCCTGCATAATAATAAACCCTCAGAGTTGTTGCACCGGTTTTCCTGTATTGGGTTTTCCGGGGACTATTTTGTCCAAAAATAATTGTGTCCTATGTATCTTGTTCTTTGCTCAGTTTCCTTCTTTCATGTAATCAAATTTAAGTAGTGTAGGTTGCAGAAGTAATTTTCTTATGTTGGGAATCACAATTGTCATTAGACCAAAACCCGCAGGTGTTAGTCAACAATTGCATCGCCAGATATAAGGATCCACAAGAGGCAGTTAGTCCATGTCGCGAAACACACAGTGAGCGTTGGTTTATCCAATGCCCAACAATCTCCCCCCAACGCGAGTCGAACTCGTGACCTATGCTCTGATACCACTTGTTGGGAATCACGATTGCCGTTAGACCAAAACCCGCAGATGTTAGTCAACGATCGCATCGCCAAAGATAAGGATCCATGAGAGGCGGTTAGTCCATGTCGCTAAACACACGGTGAGCGTTGGTTTATCCAATGCCCAACAGCTTCAGTATTCAGAAGAATAACTTGATGAATGTAATTAAAATCAAGTAGGTGAAGTAGATTTAGATTTGCTGCCGTAGGGGTTCGTTGAGGATTAGGACTTTTCACATGGTATCGGAGCATTGATTTTGAAACAGGGAAGAGCAAATCCAGCGCTAAGCAGAGAGGCCAAAAGCTGCACTTGGCAGCAATTCGAATCCCCTTGAAGGAATTGCTTAGTCCTTGTTGGGAAGGAGAGATTCCGAGGAAATCTCTCTCTGAGAGAGTCTACAAAGGCGTATGATTCCTAGTTCGTGAGTTTGTAGAGGCAGAGGGAGTGACACAGAGCCTCAGCGCAGTGCTTGAAGGGCGCAGTTTCTGCCGGGACAGAAATCCATTGGAAAAGAGCGAAGACACATAGAAGGGGAATTTTCTCCTTGGATAACTTTTTGCCAAAAAGATTGAATTTCTCACTTGCTGGGCAACTGAGCAGTGTTGAGCAGTGACCAGAGGAGTCAGTTCGACAATTGGGTGAGATGGCATCACATGGGCTCAGAGATCATGACAGGTTGGAAGGAGCTTCCAACTATGTCATACGGAAGACCAGAATATTAGTTGTTCTAGAAGAATACGATCTCGAAGCCTATGTCAAGAGTGTTGTGGTTGTTCTTGCTGACAATGATCAAAGGAAGAAGTACAAGGCCGAGCAGGAAAAGGCAAAGAGGCTCATTCTTCATGGAGTTCGAGATCATGTGGTCTCACACTTGCAAGACAAGAATACAGCCCGAGAGATGTGGGAAGCCTTGTCTTCACTGTATGAAGGCTCTTCTGAACAGCAGAAGATATACCTAGAAGAGAAGTTGCAGCGAACATTGATGCAGAAGGGAGAAAGAGTTAACTCCTATCTACAACGTCTTCAGGACACCAGAGACCAGCTTGCTGCAGTGGGGTCCACTCCTCGGTCTACCACGATGGTAAGGATAGCCCTGAATGGAGTCTCGAATGAATGGCAATTGTTCGTCCAAGGCATATTGGGTAGGGAAAGACTACCTTCATGGGAGGTTATGTGGGCAGCCCTTCAATAGGGGAACTACGGAGGGACCTCGTAAAGGTCAACCTTAATGGCAGCGATGGGAGTGGCACGAAGACCAAGGAGGAGGACGAGAACGCAGCTCTACCATCAAAGGGACAGTAGAAGCAGAAGCGGAAGAAGGACATTTCGGAGGTGAAATGTTTCAGTTGTGGCGAGATGGGCCACTTTGCATCCTAATGTCCTTTGAAGCAAAAGGATAAGGATGAGAAACATGATCCTAAGGCTGCTCCAACAAAGATTGACGAAAATGAGTTTGCCATGAATGCCCACGCATCTCCAGGAGGGAAATGGGGCAATATTGAGTTGTAGTCGGGAGGACTACATGTGGGCAGGATCCTTGAGGATTCCACCTCTTGGATCAATTCCTTGCTACAGGAGCCCGAGATTCAACAGTAGCGACATGAACTTAGTGTCAGATGATGCAGTGGATTGTTTGAAGGATAGATGAAGTAGCCCGAGACCAGGAGTTGATCAGCACAGAACAAGGTTGGCAACAGTGCAGATGGCACAGTGCAGAAGTCAGTAGTCGCGCAGAAAATTTAGAGGGTCAGAGAATAGTAGCAGTCAGATTCCAACATTCATGGTATTATGTTGAACACAGTGATTTCAAAAAATTTGGATGCTTTTCTGTTGGTGAACAGCAACAATTGGAAAATGACGCAGTGCAGAGCTAGCAGTGGCAGTGTTAGCAGCAAATGCAGAGGGAGTTGTAGTACAGATGCAGCAGTGGCAGTGTTAGCAACAAATGCAGAGGGAGTTGTAGTACAGATGCAACAGTGGCAGTGGCGGTGGCAAAGTCATGGGCAACGGTACAATACGGGACCACAATGTTGGTGGCAGCAACAGTGCAAAAAGGAGATGCTTCAAAGACAGAGCAGCATGTCATTGGACATTGTTGCTAGAGCACTTTCCTCACTAAGAGCGAGTGTTAGTTTTTTATAGCATCGGATGTGCTCTAGCCATGAAAATTGGTGGAGAGGCTAAGGCACATGAGTTCTAAACATCCCAGAAACCGTTTGGCGAAATTCCAAACGGATTGTATTTTATTAAAATAATTAATATTTTTAATGGGGTTCCTAAGTCTAAACTTAGGAAAATTAAAATATTAATGGGCATTAATAAAAATATGGGTGAGAATGATCTAGAAGGCGGATCAAGTCACATTTAATCTTAGTCGTTGATTAGAGACTTAATCTCGGTCGTTGAAGTCTCAACAAGAAAAGTATAAGAGGGAGGCTTGGGGTTCATTTAGAGACACATATAGAGATTGAGGAAATCAATTTTCTAAGGCGAGAAGTTCTCAGGAGGAAAATCGATTGGGGAGATCTTGCAGTAGAGGGGCAGTGAGAATATGGGAGAAGGAATTTCTGGACAATACAAGGCAGAGAGAGGATAGAAAGATGTCCAAAGGAGGGTTGACGTTGGCCTACGCAGTGCTGACATAGAGGCAGCGCAGTCAGTGAGTGGAAGTCGAGTTTCTGCTGAGGGAATTCGAAGTTCAATTGCTGCAAGCCAAGGTGTGAGACTGGAGGCAAGAAAGTTGATTTCTCAACCAGCAGTGAATCCAGAGAAAAGAGGTAGCGTAATACCCAGGAGGGGTGACACAGAAGCTGCCCAGGGTGACGCAGTTTGACGCAAAGGCCATCAGAAGGTGACGCAGAGCCTCCAGAGCTGAAGGATCAGTCACTGATTCTCCAGTGACAGGGTGAGATCATTTCACCAATCTTTTGTCCAGTATTTTCTCTGTAAAGGATTGCTAGTTGAGCATCCTAGATTTGTATTCAGACTTTTCTCCTGCATAATATTAAAACCTCAGAACTGCTGCACCCGTTTTCACATATTGGGTTTTTTCGGGGACTATTTTGACCAAAAATAATTGTGTCCTATGTATCTTGTACTTTGCTCAGTTTCCTTGTTTCATGTAATCAAATTTAAGTAGTGTAGGTTGCAGAAGTAATTTGCTTCAATATTCAGAAGAATAACTTGATGAATGTAATTGAAATCAAGTAGGTGAAGTAGATTTAGATTTGCTGCAGAAGGGGTTCCTTGAGGATTAGGAATTTTCACATTATGCACGTTGACTTGGTCTTGGAGGACATTTAACTCTTTTAACTCTAAATAAATTTCTTTCACATGATACAAAGTGCCCAATTGGGTCTTTCATATATGACAATGACTCAATTGACTTCTTGACACTATGACAAACCCTAGAAGCACTTAACGGGTGCTTGACCTACAAATAAATTGACCTTGAGCATGAAACCCATGCTACAAAAATAATAATAATATTTTTTCTTTCTTTTTACAATATACAAGAATCAAGATGTAATATCCCGTTTCCAGAATATCTTTCAAACCCAGGCAGACTCCAACCAAACACGTCCAAATGATATAGTGATCGAGAAACTCAAAGTGATAAAAAAAACAGCGGTACAACATATAATAATGTGAACATGAAATATAAGCAGATACTCAAGAAATGCAAAGAGAAATGCTAAGCCATTTTATTATACTGAGTAATGGAAAGAGTACAAGAGGTGATCAGACAGGTAGCACTTCAACTTACACAAGGCAAGTGAAGAAATACACTCAGAATAGCAAAGGAATGGCCTCTCTCTAAACTGTGTTCAAGCTGCTGGAGAACTGTCGTGCTGCTGCTACTGATGGAAATCAAATGAGGATTTGGGGTTGTTCCCCTCCTCAGAAAATGCTAAAACTCTGGAATCAGACTCTACTCAAGAAACCCAGCAAAACCCAGAAAGCTTTTCTGAAATAGCCGACCCCCGAAAATCACCCCCTTGAGGATCTACGTTGTTCCTCAAGGCTCTGCGCTGCCACTGAATAGAATCCTCCAAAACGCCACCTGAAACTCTACCAAAATCCTCCAATATGCAAGGGTTGATCCCCTGCTCAATCTCCCAGCTCAAATCCTCCGCAAACCCTCAATCCGGAACTCCCACCAAAAGAACTACATCCCTCTCTCAAGACTGCGCAGTTATCCAAAATGCTCAGTTCCTCCTCCCTCCAAAGATCAATCCTCCTGAAAAAGACTGTTGAAAACTACCTTGCCCGAGCAGGCACTCGAAGTCCCCCAGGGCTAAGGGTGAGATCTTCGAACGGAGACCCTCGATGCACTAAACAATGCTGCAAACCAGCTAAATAGCCAGCGTGCTTTAAGTCGAAGTGACTAGCTCAAATGCACATAATCGAATGACAAAATGAGGAGGCTCCCCTCTCCTTTATAGCATTGGCATCTCTCAATCCCAAGGCCCACCTCCTCCAACGCAGTCCCTCTCTTGCCACATGTTCCTTTCCATCTGCGCAATCCCTCCAAGTGTCTGCGTGGGCCCCCTCTCTGCGTGATCCTTTGGCCCCCCTTGGCTCCCCTTCAAGTCACAATGTTTTGCTACTAGGGAGTGACTTTATTCTAAAGGTGAGTTATGTCCCCCTTTTTCCCACCTTTTTATTTATAAATAACTATAGAAGGCAAAATTGAGCAAAATCGAATATTCCAATTAGCCATGGCTAATTAGGAATATTACACAAGAGTACATTTGATATTTATGAAGACCGAACCTAGTTACATAATTCAACACTCCCTCTTAACTAGGGAGGTATTCATAATACATACAAGGTACTTGGACATTCTCATACTGAAGAATTCTCATAAGAAGAGTCAGATTGGTAAGCCATCTTATAAGCTATCTTATCAGCTTATATCAGTGCATCTCATCATATCAACCAAGAATGTCACATAGCAAGGCCTTGACTAATAGCCCTATCTCTCCACTAGATTAGAGCACAATGTTGGGGAGACCAATGATTTAAAGACACCTTCATCATTGTCTCTCAAGGCACATACCCCATCTGAATGTTCACAAGGTATGTCCTAGGACCATTCCCATCTTGGATTTACACATCCTCGTGGAATTTCCTCTTTGACTACTCTTGCTTATTGGATGTCTTACCTCATCCTCAAAGAGTATCGAAATTCGAATACTTACACAATGCTCCATTCTTTGTTTGTAACATGAAGACAAGAATGATGTGTCTATCTCTCCCTCTTAACTAGGGAGGATCTACTCATTCCTATAAAGGAATATACCCAAGCTCCCTCTTAACTAGGGACTTGTTTCCAACAACAGTTATCTCCTCTTTGGTGGAGATTATGGTACTATAAGTTGCTTGTAGGGCTCCTTCTTTTCGCATCGCCATATCACGGACGAACTTCAACTTCTTCATCATGGAGCCAACTTCTTTTAGAACTTCTTCATCGGGCATCGGCCACCTTCTCCATCACTTCCCATCAATAAAACATAGTGTTGAACCAATAGTCATGTCATCCTTCTCTTCATCGGGAAGTGACCTTCTTGTCCACATCTGGCTATCCTTCATATAGCTACCTCTTCCAAGTCATGTTTCTTTCAAGATCTTCAATCCAATCTCATGAGTACTAGTTGTACATGATTTTCTACAACCCTTTTATGGTATCCCTGTTTCAACCCAACCAGTTGTTTTCTCAAAAAACAAAATGAACTTTAAATCAAAGTTACCTATTTATGATGGCCTTTCATCATGACATTAGTTTCTACAACATCAACATCTTGCACATGTATGAATCCATCCCCAAGACATTCATTGCCAAGGTTCTCCTTTTCCAACATATCAAGGTCTTCATACCTTCTCCATGGAGATGTCATAGCTAATCCTTCTTGTTATCAGCAGTGTTCCATGAGGACGCATCCCCCAGGGTCGGGTGCATGCACCCCTCACACCCCTCGCACCCAACACACCTGGGACGGGCGGACTTCTAGGGGTGTTTTTCCCCACAGACCCCTTTTGGGGAGTCATGGGGAAACGCAAGGGGTGCATTTCCCTAGTGTGGAGCATGTGACTCCCCAAAATGGGTGCTTTTGGCCGCCCCCCCTCAAAATGGGTGCTTCTGGGCGTCCCTTTTGAGGGGAGATGCATCCCCCCTCGAATTTGTTTAATAACATCTAATTTAAGAAAATTGAAAATTCACATATTAATATGAAAATTCCTCAGTGTCCATTTTTACTTTTCAGTTTTAACTTTTGAGTCGTGACACTAGATATTGATGAACTCATACTACTTATTGACTCCTCACTCTTAACTATTTTTGAGTTTGATACTTTGAGTTATATGCATTTTGAATTTAGTAATTTACTATTTTAGTGTTCAAACTTTAGTATCAAGTATATAGCATATAGTAATATACTAGTATTTTTTGCTTTTAATTTAGATTCTAGAATGATACATTTCTGTCACTGATGCTTTTCTACCAGCAATTGCTGCAAAATAACTTCGTCCCAGCTGAAGATCTGCTCTACAAGGAAAAATGTGTTGCTCCCTTCTGCATTTAGAAAGCTTCGATCTGGAGATCGAATTTCTCTGTCGACTCACTCAAAGAAATCGACTTCTCCTCAAAACTCCAACCTCTTGGCCGAAGGACTGCGCTACCTCTGGGGTTTCTAATTTCTGCCTCTACAGTAATTTCGAACTCCCTCTTCCTTTCCGCAACTGTGCTCTTCTGCTCACGATCTGTGCTCTAACACCATGTGAAAAATCGGTTACACGATTCCTACTGCAGCAAACTAATAATATTTCACCCACTTGTTAAATTACTTGAACAAGTTACTTGCAATTTTCTACGGCAAATACTGAAATTCATACACTATAGCCTACACAAAATAAAATATTGCGGAAACTAAATACTGCACTGGAGAGAAATAAACACACACATCAACACAGTTGTTTTTGGACAATGTCCTCAGAAAAACCCAATGTGGGAAAATTGGTGCAGCAGTTGAGGGTTTTATTATTATGCTATGTTGCACGAGGACCTGTCCCCGCCATAATTCATGACATTTCCTCCGTTCCAGTGATCTGGGGACTTTGGAACTCGTCGGAAACATTCCAAATTTGTGAGGGACTCCACCGGAGACTTGGGGACTTCAAGGTCGTCCCCTAGCCGTCCCTTGAAAAATCGGAGATTTTTTGGGGACTTCCAAAACGTCCCTCAATAAACTAGGGACTCCTGGACATCCCCAATATAATTTTAATTTACAAGTTAAAATAAATATTATATTTTTCATTTTTTATTAAAAATAATAGAAAAATAAAAAACTTAATTCATAATTGTAAATAAAAAAAAAATGAAATCATTTACCCTAGCGCATACCTAAAAGTTAAAACATAAAACAATTGATTTCATTTACCATCTATTGTTAGTCGCCGATAGGGAGAGAGCCGGCAGGGAGCACGTAGGTTTTCAAATTTCTTCATGCACGCAGAAGGGTTCAGTAACCAGTGTTTCACACACGCAGGCTTCACGACAAGGTTCACGCAAGCTTCAGTGTTTTGGGGCAGCCTTCACGCCCAACAACGAGCAACCTTCACGCCCAGTTGTTCAAACTTCAAACTTCACGCCCAGCATGCCTAGCCTTCATGCTCAACAATGAGCAGCTAAGCACATTTTTGCGTTTTTTGAGCCAAAAGTTAGAAGTCGAGCCAGAAAAACACAGGTTAAAAGGCTGCAAAAATTTTAACTTTAGTTTATGATTTATCTGTCATCACTAGAACCCATAAAAGATATAAAAAAAATTGGGTGTTTTTATTTTTTAATCAGAGTTTTGAGTTTCTTGCTTGGAACTATCAATAAACTTGGAGCAACAGTGCGTTTTGGTTGCCAAGTAAGTTTTAATTTTTATTTTTTATTTTTTATTTTTTAACAAGTAGTATGGTCTAATATTTTTAATTTTTTTCCTTAAAAAATAAAATTTTAGAACAAATCTATTGTATTTTTAAATTACAAACCTCACCTTTAAAAACAAATCAAATGGACAGCAGTACTTCAGCAATTGCTCAACCTGAGGGTGAAACATTAGTAGGGGCAACAAAAAATTATGTTTTCATCAACACAAAGAAACCCTTGCTTTAGTTTGTCACAAAAATCACTAAGAATAAAAAGAAAAACAGTGGCGGTTCAGAGGAGTGGACATGCAACCTTAGTGGTCATAATTTCAAGGGAAGCTACACTAGGGTTTACCATCATCTTTTGTCTATTCCTGGAGATGGAGTAAAGGCATGCACTTGTCCATTGGAAAAGAGAATTGAACTTACTAAAGTTCACATCGCTGCCACAGGTGGCATTGTAGAGATGGAGAAGGACAACTCTATTGCCTTCAAAAAACCAAAAATTTTAAGTATAGAAGAAGAGTACTCCCAAAGAGAAATCAAAGAAAAAGATTCACTTGATTTAGGTTCCAGTAAATCTAGTTCAAGTAAGAAAGGCAAAGTTGTTGTAGCAGAGTGGTTCAATGTGCAACGCAAGAATGAGGTAGAGGATGCAGTGGCTGAATTCGTCTTTGCCAATGGAATATCATTTAGTGCCACCTGTTCCCCTCAGTACAAAGAGATAATAAAGAAATTCATTCGTGTTGGTCCATCATTTCAGCTCCCCGACCATAGTTTCAGGGGAGCGCCCCCCCCCCCCCCCCCCCTCTCGAACCCGCTCCCGAATCACGCTCCGGGTGAGAGCGGCTCCAGAGCAGCTCGGGAGCGTGCTCCCAAAATCGCTCCCAGACGGGAGCGATTTTCTGGAGCGCGCTCCCGAAAAAAAATTTGCGCTCCCTGCCATTTTCGGGAGCGTTGTAGGGAGCGATCGCTCCGTCGCTCCCGGAGCGATTTTTAACGCCCGGGAGCGATCGGGGAGCGATCACTCCCGATCGCTCCCGGGCATTAAAAAATCGCTCCGGGAGCGTTTCGACAGGCGCCGAGAGCGATCCGACAGAAAAAATTTCCGCGGACGCCAAAAAAAAAATGATTTTTAAAAAAAAATGGTTTTAAAAGCCCAATGGCCTAAAAGAATTTCATTATCACTTCATTGAACAAGAGCTTGGAGCAAGAGCAAGAGCAAAGGAGCGAGGAGCAAGTGCTGAGGAGCGAGGAGCAAGTGCCGAGGAGCGAGGAGCCAGCCTGCAGAGGTAAGTAACTTAGTAATTTAGTTAGTTTAGTTAGTTTACTTTAGTTATGTAGTAATTTAGTTAATTTAATTTAGTTTATTGAGTTTAAAAATCATGAATTTCAATTAAATTAATAAATTAAATTAATTAATCCCAATAAATTGAATTAATTTCCAGATTCAAGAATCAAAACCCTACAAACATCAAACACCATGGACCTGGCTATATTTCTTGGCATTTTCCTCTTCCGGTCCCTTTTATGGTTATTATGGTGCTGGAGAGTAGGAAATGGAGGGGCCAAACTGAAGAGGGGGATCAAGAAGTTGGAGAAAGTCAAATTGGTGAAAACCCCGGTGAGGAGGAGCTGGAGGAGGGTGAACATGACCCTCAAAAAACTAAACAAGACCAAACTCCATTGTGGAAATATGTTAACAGGGTTGAAACAGGGAGAGGGGGTGGAACCACTAAATTTCATTGCCCCCATCGCAACACTGATTACACAGGTTCATACACTCGTGCTAGAAGACACCTCTGCGGGAAAAGGCCATGGGATGGAGACAAGCAAATAGGAATCAAAACTTTTACAACAGTGTCAGCAGCGGATAGAGCCAAATACATAAGGGAAGAGGAGGAAGCCCAATACAAATCAAAAAAATCAAGGGGTTTCTTTGAACCAAGCTCACAATTACAAAGAACTCCTTCAGCATCCTCCCAAGGCAGTGGATATGGAGGCACAGGGTCATCATCTTTAAGGCGTAGAACCATATCAGATTTCCTTGATGAGGGGTGTAGGAATGATGTGGATTCAAAGGTTTACAAGTTTCTTTATGCATGTGGGATACCATTCAATGTTCCTCGCTCACCTTATTGGCACGAAATGGTTTCTGCCATAAATGATGCCCCTAAAGGATACAAGAGCCCTGGGTATGACAAGGCAAGAACCGTTGGCCTTGATCATGAAAAAGCAAAAATATCACATTCTTTGAATAGAATGACAAGTTCTTGGACTGACCATGGGGTGTCCATTGTATCTGATGGATGGACAAATGTAAAAGGCAAGCCATTGACAAGTGTTCTTGCTGTGTCTGTTAGTGGTCCCATCTTTCTAGCTGCACATGATTACTCAGACAAGTTCAAGACCGCCATCAACATTGCAGAAGCATTACTTGAAACAATTGAGTGTATTGGCCCATACAATGTCATCCAAGTCATCACTGATAATGCTCCTAATTGTAAGGCAGCGGGAACAATTATTGAGGATAAATACCCCAACATATTTTGGTCTGGATGTTTGGTTCACACATTGAACCTTCTGTTGCATGATATTGTCAAGAACAAAAATGAACAATACCAATGGATTGGTGATTTGTACAAGAAAGGAAAACAAATGATAAAATTTATTACAAATCATAGCAATACCCATGGCATTTTCCGCAGTCACTCGAGATTGGAGTTGTTGAAGATTGCGAAGACTAGATTTGGTAGCTATTACCTCACCTTCAGGCGCCTTTTGAAGGTAAGAGAGGCATTAGCTAGCATGGTATCAAGTCCACATTGGCAAGTATTAAAGGAAAGGGCTACAAATGTAGCTGACATGGGAGGTTTTGAAATGGTGGAGGAGGCCGCTCTTGATGGGCAGTTTTGGACAAGTGTGAGGTAGGTATTGGATTTCACCAAGCCAATTTATCACATGATTCGGTTTGCAGATACAGACAAACCAGTGATTGGCGAGATGTACGAGCAAATGGATACCATGTTGGGGGAAATAAAAGATATTGTTCATAATAGAGATCCCAACTTGTACAAACTGATTCATGATTGTGTGTGTGAACGGTGGAATAGGCTTAATCTTCCACTACATTGCTTGGTGTATATCCTTACGCCAAAATACTACTCTACATCTTGGTTGGGCCAACCTACAGCAGGGGGTGGGTTAGGACCAAACCCCATTTAGATCCAAAGGTCACTAAAGGATATTTGGAAACATTAGAAAAGTTGGTACCTGACAGGGAGGAATGTGCCGTTGTGCGCTTAGAAATAGGCAGATACTTCAATGGCACTGGTTTGTATGGTAACTTCCATGCAATGGACGACAGAGATAGATTTGATACTCTCACATGGTGGGAAACATATGGCGGGCATGGACTTTTGCCAAAATTGGCAGAAAAAGTTCTTTCACAAGTTGTAAATACTTCTTCTGCAGAGAGGTGTTGGAGCACCTACAGCTACATACATAATGTGAAAAGAAACAGACTCAATGAAAACCGAGCAGAAAGCTTGGTTTATGTGCACTACAACTTGAGGTTGTTGAGTCATTACTGTGATCGGGCTTATGAGGATCCCACATATAAAATTTGGGACAATCACCCAAAGGATGACAATTTGGAGGATGGCATTGTACATATTGAAGAACTGGAAGAGGAACTTGTAAGGGATGAAGATGAAGCAGCTGCAGCAGCCATGCCACCTCCACCTCCACCATCCAGTAGCAGTGCTCGAGGTCCGAGTCTTGTTCCTTTGCTATCGCCACCTCCATCTACACCCTCACGTGGAGGTTCTAGTTCTAGTCGTTGGTCTGTGCGGGAGACTCCTAGAAGACCACCACGACCTGCTTATACTCCTGGAGACTCTCGTGGCAAGGGCCACATGTAGATTTACAATTTACTTGTCTTTTTTAGTTTCTATTAGACTTTAGTTTTCATAACTATGAGTTTTGAGTCCTTGACTCTTGACTCTTGACTCTTTCATATCATAATGATATTTTTTGTAAACAATATATCACTGTGACAATGAAAATTTGAAGTTTGAAGTTGGGCCTTGGCAATTATAACTCATTGGTAATGATTGTGAATTATGAATATGATGCTTCATGAAAGACTAAAGTTGTTTCATTTCATTTCATTACATTACGAGCTTGTACACAAGCTTCTAGAGCAACCCGATTAGCTACTGCACCAGGTGCATTTCCCCAACGATGTCCCAAAGTTCCCCCACCAAACTGTAGTACGAAATCATCCCCAAAGATCTCGGTCAGAGCAAGCATATGCCAAACGTGAATACCTCCTGAAGCTACGGGCAGATGCTTCATGAAAGACTAAAGTTGTTTCATTTCATTTCATTATTCATGTTTCATTTTATAAATTTATAACATTTCATATCATGTTAACAGTTAGAAGTTAGGACTTAGAAATATCTTAGATATTACTTCTTATAATGGTTAAACTTAGCTTACAAGTACAACTTTGGTGATCAATGATGATAAATGTTATTGAATTTTCAATTTTGAAAGCTTGAAGTTGAAACTTTAAGATTGAATTTGATGAATCATGATTCATGAGACTCAAAATGTTGCAGTTGTAATATGTATTTTACTAACTTGTGGACATGGTTGATGACAATTATAATTTCTAGATGATTGATGTGATATGGTTCAATGATCAATCTATGTTTTTTTATGTTTTTTATGTCTAATTCATCATTCTACATGTTTTTGTTGACATATCTGTATCAAAAATTAAAAAATATAAAAAATATATATATTTTTTAAAAATCGCTCTCGGATTCGCTCCCAAACCAGGAGCTTTTGAAAATGGTCGCTCCCGCTCCCGCTCCCAAGCAACATGATCCCCGATTACAATAAATTGAGGACAACATTGTTAGATAGAGGGGTCACAAATATGTAGGCAATGATGGAAGGCCTTAAAAAATCATGGGTTGAATATGGGTGTTCAATCATCATGGATGGTTGGACAAATATTCAACAAAGGCCTTTGTTGAACATCATTGTCACCTCTCCAACTAGACCATATTTCTTAAGGGCAATTGATTGTACTGGAAAGAAGGATGCAGCCTTTCAGTATGAGGTATTAAAAGATGCAATTGAGGAGATTGGTCCTACAAACGTAGTTCAAGTTATCACAGATGTTGCACCAGTTTGTAGGTCTGCAGGGTTGATGATTCAAAGCAAGTACAAACATCTATTTTGGACTCCTTGTTGTGTGCATGCTTTAAATAATGCACTCAAAGACAATGGTAAAATTTGTTGGATCCCACGCATTATTTTAGATGCAAGAGAGGTGCAAATGTTCATTTTCAACCACCATGCCTCTTTAACTATTTATAGAATTCATGCAAAAAAGGAGTTCTTGAAACTAGCGAATACAAGGTATGCCACCTACTATCTCCTTCTTGACCACATGCTAGAGGGGCAACATGCTTTAAAGGCCATTGTTATAAGTTCTGAGTGGTCTGGTCTACATGGTGGGAATCCAAAACAAATCAAGGAAAGAAAGTAAGGCAATTGGTGTTGCATGATGATTGGTGGGTTGATGTGAAATACATTGTCTCATTCACTGCTCCAATATTAAAGCTAATCAGGTATGCAGATTCAGATTCCCCTTGCCTTGGGGAAATATATGAGTCAATTGATATCATGATTGGAAAGATCAAGTCCATCATTCGTCAAAGGGAGCCCTCTTTGGGGTTATTTAATGAACTCCAAAGGTTGATTGAAAAAAGATGGAATGGGTTAAACACACCTCTTCATATGGCCACTTATGCACTTAATCCAAAGTGGTACGTGGAGAGGGAAGGCAAAGTTCCACCAATAGATGACCCTGAAGTGAAACAAGGCTTTATTGATGCCATAGAAAAGATGTATACATCAGAACAAGCAACCATATTTCGAGAACAGTTTCTTGATTTTGCATTGCTCAGTAGCCCCACTTTCTCTAGAGTTGCAAAGAAAGATTTGTTGGGTATGGCACAAAAAGTCCCAGTGGACGGTGGACGATGTATGGGGACAAAGCACCAGAAATATGGACTCTTTCTATGTGTTTACTATCTCAGGTTCCTAGTTCTTCAACTACAAGAAAGGAATTGGTCTACATTTAGTTTTATCCACTCCATTAAAAGGAATAGGCTTACCTCTAAAAGAGCGGAGAAACTAGTTTCTGTGCACAACAATCTTTGCCTTCTTATAAGGAAGACTCCAAATTATTTACAAGGACCTACAGCACAGTGGGATGTAGATCCTGAGGATGCTTCACAAATTGATGATGATAATGATGGGCCATCTGTCCATACAAGATTGGTTAGGTGATATTGAGTTGCAGTTGCAAAGCATTGATGATGATGGGAGAGAAGATAGTGAGGCTCAAGCATTTTCAAATGGACTTGATGCAGAAGATATGAATCTCTAAGTAGCTTTAGCCTTCATGCTATTATGGATATTGACTCATACTTCCTTTTTTGTTGTCTTGAGACATTCTGATTTTTCCATTTGGCAACTACACTAGTGGCTATATTATTTTAATTTTTGCCATGGTTTTCTGGACTCTTAATTTGAGATTTATATTTAAATTTTAATGACTTGTTCATGTTTACAACGTTATTAAATTTTAGTACTATATATTTTTACACTTTAACTGCTATTTAAATTTTGAAATGATTCATCATGCACCATAGAATGATTATGTAGATACTAGACAATAGTAGATTGTAGGTTGTAACTTGTAACTTGTAAGTTTTTAACAAACTAATAGTACTTCTTAAGTTATGTAATGATGACAAAAATTGTTTTTGTGATGCACAATGCCCAATTATGATTAGATATTATTAGTATTAGACTTTAGTCTTTAGATTTATCATTTTAGTATTTTACTTTGTAATTTAAATTTCAAAATAGTAATAGTTCTAATTTTTATATTTTAATTTATCATGTTGATTCATGTTTATGTTCTAGTTGCCACACTTGCAGTCCCCAACCGATCGTCCCCTGAAAATTTGGGGGTGCGCTCTAGCCGTCCCGGAAACTTGTCCCCGCATCCCCCTGTCCCCACAGCTAGTGCAACATAGTTATTAATGCACAAATCATTGGATGCCCAAACTGGCTGTGAGAAAAAACTAACAAGGAGATAGTGAGAAAAATCTCACACTGTCTGACGATCTGAATCTGATCCAGGCTCTGGATGACTGGCCCCACGCTGGCTCTGCACAGCCTCTATGTCAACCTACGCAGATCTGTGTCAACTTCTCTGGGGCTTGCATCACCTCCTTCCCAGAATCTCTTGTTGCTTGGAACCTCACTCCTTTGGCCCTCTGATCTCACACCCCAACTTCTGGCTCTGGAATTCGACTTCCCAGCTGAATCTCGAACTCCCTCTGAAGCTCTGCGCTGCCTTTGCGTGGCACTCTATTGCCTCTTTGAACCTCTCTCTATCTTCTCTGCCTTGCACTCCCTGGATTTGGCAAAATTCCTCCGGTCTACCATCCTTGCCCCTCTCTCACAGCTTACACTTTACTGAATCACTTCCGGCAACTCACAACTACTACTTAGGAAATTGATTCTCTAGCAAAATCGAACTGCTCAAGTGTACTTGTCCAACCACATCGAACTCCTTTTAATCTCTCGTTGGAGCTCCAACGGCCAGGATTAGAACGTAATCAATGGCTAAGATTAACTTGGAGTTGATCCTCATCTTCTACTAGAAGATTCACACCTGATTTAATTAATACCCTGTAATTAACCAGATTTCCTAAGTTTAGACTTAGGGAACCATTTAAAAAAGTTAATTATTTTAATTAAATTATCTCTAGGTGGAATTTCTAGAAACGATTTATGGGTTTTGGAGAATACATGTATTCTAGCCTCTCTAGAAAATTTTCTGGCTAGAACACATTTGATGCTACAAAAATCAACAATTGCTTCCTCAGGATCTTCTATACAAAGTTCCTTCATCATAGGAACCATAGTTGCCAACCACCTCATATTCTTCATGAGGTCATATCACGTTGATTTCATCTTGTCAAGATGTAGAAGAGTTCAAGGTACATTGTATTCATACCTTCATGTATCATTCATAAGGAAGAGTCCCATTTTATTTAATCATGCTCATGAGATGGAGCATTCAACCATTTTATCTGTAACTATATGATGACATGACTTTATCTATCAAATATATACATACATCGTCCTTCTTTTGGTCATCTAGACTTCCTTCTAGTGGCTTCCTTTCCTTGCTTGAAGATGAAAGTACTTCAACTAACTTTATATATTGCACATCTTTGTCATCATACCATCATCCTTCTAAACTATGGATCCCGCACAAGGTGGAATGTAGACTATCACTTGCTTCTTCTAAGTAGAGGTGAATCTTCTAACAAAGATTCCAATGGAGGACCTTAATGATCCTCATTTTGCAAATGCTTCTTTCTAATAATGTTAAGGTGTGACAAACTTTTATCTTCCTATCTTGCTAGATGACTTGCTTCCATCATTGCTACTTCAGTTATCCTTCTATGCTTCTAATGAAGATGCCATGAGATATTTTCTTTCTAACATGTATGATGACTGCTTGAACCATATAAACTTCTACTTTGGCTATTCTTTCATGCCTCTATGATGATGTCATGCCTCTATGATGATGCATCTCAATTTTTGTTACAATGCATCCTATCATACTTGTGATGCTTTCCATCATAACTGCTATCTCCTATAAATTGAAAAGAACTAAGTGTAGGAGGTTATTTCAATCATTATAAAGGTATTTCACTTCCTCCTTTGTTTCCTTCTTTTCAGGTTCTTCTACTTCTTCGATGACATGGGCTTCATTTCTTCCAATAAATGCTTGATACAAAGTTCCCTCATTCATCTTGTAAAGCATTGAGTACTAGGGTGGTCATCTTTGGATCAAACATTGTTTGTCCAAGTTCTCGTAGTTGGTCTTTAATTTGAAATACCTTCATGAGATATGAAGCTACCCCTTCTTCCCTTGACACTTTCATTTTGTATAGCTCGGTTCTTAACGATATGATTTCCCCTGCAGTGCTCATAGAAAACTCCACCAATTTGTCATAGATTTCTTTAGATGTCTTCAACTTTTCTACATAAGAGATAAGAGAATCCTTGATTGACTCTATGAGGATCCTTTGAGCCCTTATTTCTCCTTTCATGTACTTTAATAGTGCTTAAGATTGCTCTTGTGATGGTTTGGTGATTGAGCCCTTTACATATTCAAAAACTTCAATCTCCATGAGAATTAAATCTATTATCTTCTTCCATGTAAGGTAATTCGATGTCCCAGCAAGTTTATTGTTCTCGTTGCAGAAAGAAGTAATTTGGTTTGTAGATTGAGGCATAAAGTATAAAGTATTCATCAAATGAAGATACCTCCTCGATGTTGTCTTCCACTAGCTGCTTCCTTGATGATGTCTTCCACTAGTTGCTTCCTTGATGATGTCTTCCTTCTTCAAGAATGACAATGCTTCTTCTTAATTATAAAGAGAGATGATCCTCTTCCTTCAAAGGTGTTTGAGAAGTGATCCTTTCTTCAATGTGAGGGAGATCCCTTTGATTTCTTTGGTGATGATGAAGTGCTTTTTCTTGTTTCCTTTGACTGATGATTGTAGAATGTGTAAGCTTCCCAAGAATGCTTCAAGGTAGGGTCTTTGAGGTGTTCTTCTTCTTCCAAAAGTTGTGATGATGTGATCCTTGCGATGTGATGGATAGTCCTCCTTGATGCCTTTAGTTTTCCTTGATGCTCCACTTATGCTCGGTCCTTATGTATCGTTCTTCAATTCGATGATCTTCAAGTTGCCTTTCCTTGTTGTTATCACCTTAGCTCTGATACCATGTTGAGAAATCATGGGCAGCTAAATTAGGGTGATTTCTCTTACTTTGATAACTGCTTGTGATGTTCTTTTACTTGACTTGATGTACCTTATAGTTATCTTCTTCTTTACTTGATTATTATAGTGTTATTTTCATCAAATAGCTATCAAACTATGAAGATCAATGAGACAATAGGACACAACATATATGCTGCTAGCCAGGGCCAAAGCCTCTCCTCTTGAGAGTAAAACCCACAAGAATTCTTCTCTTCTTATAGAATCTTCAAATGACGAATTCCAAGACCTAAGACTCTTGTCAAAGACCCCTCCAAGACCAAGTCAAACCTCTCCTTGATGAACTTGTTTCCATAGTTTTAAAAACCGGTAATCGGTCTAACCGGCCGGTTGGAGGCCTGGCCGGTCCGAACCGGCCTAAAAAGCCCGGTTTAATACCTATTGTGACCAAAATCTGGCCCTAACCGGTCAAAACCGGCCGGTTTAGGGCAGAACTGGCCGGTTTGTAGCAAACCGGCCAGTTCCATCCTAAACCGGCCGGTTTATGGACAACCCGCCGATTAATGAAAAAGGTGCAGTGGTTTTGTGGTTTAGGGGTGGTTTAGGGGTTTTGGGGTTGTGCATTACTACCTTGACTTGCCAAATATGATAGAATTTTCATTACCATTTCCATCCTTCGGTTATCCATGGGTGTCTTTCTTTCTTTAAGAGTGCAATTAATCTAGCTGAAACAAAAACATTTTCTAGAACATAGATATTACTACCTTGATTTGTTATTCATGGTGCAATTTCCAGCACCATTGAATGCTTTTGACCTCGACATTTAAACTTTGTTACAAGGCTACAGCTACAGATACTTGAAGTTTATTCAAAACATTTTGGATACAATACCACTTGATACAACATATATTAACATATTTATCTATCTATCCATCCCTCTACACAAACACACATATATCCATTTTAAAGGATGGTACTAATTTTAAATCAGAGTCCATGAAGAAATAGAGTTAGTTGTCAGAATCTAGCAGGCCTATATGCAAAAAAAAAACAATAAAACTGCAAATACAGATATGAACTGCAATAAAGAAAAATTTGATATCTGCGGAGCTCAAATTATAAGAAGATCCAAAAACTTAAGACTGTTAGAGGCACCGGAACACTCAAGTGGACTGCACCTGTAAATATGAATATATGGAGACATCTCCATTGAAACTTTGTTGAATACATTGTTGAAGTGCAAAAAAAAGGTTACAAAAAAGCATCTGGAAGGCCCCTATGTACACAAAAGAGAGAGAAACCTCATATTTGAGGCCCAAGTTACTGTTGAGAAGTACCTAGGCTCTAATTACATGAAAATGACATTCATTATTGAATTTTGAAACATAATACCATAAAGGCCCACGGAAAAAACATTATTACAACATTATGAAGCTTAAATATACCTTAAATACATGAATTTGTTAGTGTGAACAAAAATGTTGTGCTTAGGTGCACAACATGCAACTCCCCAGGAAGCTTTGTCCCCAAAGCTAAAAACTGGAAAGGTGGGAGTCCAAGATTAATAATTTTGATGACAAGCAGAACTTGAAAGATGTAATTATGCCACAATACAAGTCCAAAATGCATAGTATAATAGCTCAAAAAATGCAAAAACATACCTCTCAATTTCAAAAAAAAAAAAAAAAAACATTACAATTCTGAAGTTCATCAGTTTACACCACCTTTTGGACTCCCAAATAATCTGTGATTCAAAGAATATGGAATTTGGTTAGGCATGTGTATTTGCAAATATAAACTAAAAAGGTAGAGTAGGGTGACCCCTATACTTATAATCAGGCTAAAAATACATAAGAAATGAGCCTCATTTCTTATGTATTTTGCTATTTTGTCGATGATATGTATTGCACTCGGTGCCATTTTGATATATTCACCTTTGCATGGTATATAAATGAGCAAACTTTGCATATTTTGTCTCTATTGGCTTGGAATCATGGTTTTACATCTTAAAAATAGTTTTGTTTCATTAAAAATTAATTATTTAATGTATTTTTTAAAAACCGGTTCGTTTAGACCAAACCAGTCCCGGTTAGACCGGTTCCGGTCGGTAAACCGGTTCATTAGGTGGACCGGTCCGGTCACCGGTTCCGGTTTTAAAAACACTGCTTGTTTCTCACAAAGTCAACCCCAAGTCAACCTACTTCAGAACTTCAGATTTCGGCCTATTCTTGAGAAATTTAGTTGTTTCTTCAGGACTGCTATTTTCGGCCTCTACTACAAAAACCCTAATTTGGCACGTGTGAGAAAGATTGTGAATTTGATCTCCTTCGTCCTTTGCTTGATGATTTTCTCTTTCCTTGATGATTCGGCCTTCAATCTTGATGCTTCTTGACACTATATTTGGATCCTTGATGTGACTACAATTTAGTCTCGTTGGAATTCAGAGATGCCCTAATTCCTTTTCGCATGTGACAAATTTAGCCCTAAAACAGTCCTCCAAAAACTTCGCTTTAGCTTTCCTCTTGTTTTCCTCTTCTTCGTTGGCTATACTTGTCTTTCTTGTGTTATATCGAATTTGGATGGATGCATCTTGATGAGGTCGATTTCTTCTCTATATATAGCCTTCTTATGGAGGTCGAACAGCCCTTCATGAGGTCGACTTGTCTCTACTTAGGCCAACTTGGTGTTGGAGGAGAACTTTTGACTCTTCTGACTCTAAATAAATTTCTTTTACATGATACAAAGTTCCTAATCGGGTCTTTCATATATGACAATGACTCAATTGACTTCTTGACTCTATGACAAACCCTAGAAGCACTCAATGGGTGCTTGACCTACAAATAAATTGACCTTGAGCATGAAACCCATGCTACAAAAATATAATAATAATTTTTCTTTCTTTTTACAATATACAAGAATCAAGAGTAAATTTCATATTTATGAAGACCGAACCTAGTTACATACTTCAACAGAGACATCTCAGCCTCGATTCGGCCTTGAATCCCAACCTCAACAAAGGGTCTCAGCACTCTTCTTAGCACTCTTATTTCACTTCAGCCTTCCACAAATTCATCACAGGACTTAGAACAGAACTGCCCAGAACAGACCTTTATGAACATGTCCTTCTTTAGGTTCTTCACACTGCTCTTTGATCTTCCCAAGCTCCGATACCATGTTAATTTTCTAGGGCACAAGCTAGAACAATTTTCTTTAGAATGATAACTACTTCTAATGATTATATTTGCTTTAATTTCACATAACTTTTATTCATATCATTAAGCAACTAGACAAATGAAAATATCAACCAATAAACATGAAAGAGCAGTAGAAAAAAAATAAGCATGATACAAGAGACACAGAAATCAGGCTTGAGGCTAAGGGAAAACCCAGAAAACTCTTTATGTATGTGATAGAGAGAGTTCAATTCATCATTAAAACAGAAACAACCATATCAAGATAATAGCTAAACTAGTAACCAAGAACAAGAGAGACCCCAAGCCAAGTGTCAAGCCCTCCTTCAGATTTTGACATAATTCGAAGTGCGAAAGATAACCAAGACATAATTCGATGTGCCATAAGAGGAGGAAGGCTCTCCTTTATATAGACTTCAAAGAGGGGTCGAATGGGTGCCTCTAAGGGGCCCAGCCGACCTAAGCAAAAGGGGGCCGATTTCGATATTTTTGGAGGCAAAAAATTTAAATTCAAAATTTATACGTTTCCACATGGTGAAAGTATTGACCATGGTTAACATATTTCCAACAATAGTTAGGTATAATAATACTAGAGTTTGTTAAAAAAATTAAAATAATATATGATAAAAAAAAAGTTATTAGAATGATAATAAGAATCAAAACTAAGTAGAAATTAAAATGTATATATCGATAATATTTTATTTAAAATATATATGAAGGAGATCAACGTCAACATGCCAAAGTCATGCCTATAAAAATAAATAAGTGACATGTGCAGGTAAAGAGAATTCCACTTATGATAGTTTGAGGACAAAGCATTCCTTATGAGGGTGGCAATGTAACAAACATGATAATAAATAATAAGTAATTAAAAGGTGTAAAGATGTGTCTTATCAAAGAGACACATCTCTTCATATGAAAGGGCACCCCGCCTAGTATTTATAACGGGGCCCCTCATTTGCAACAACAATCCTATTATACTATCATGTTATCAATATATACATTATTTTTACAATATACTGTGTACAAATACATTTAAACTACCAACTAAACATTGTTGTTTACTACATCTTCCAGATGAAATTGTTTTGGGTGAAGTGATTCTCGGTTATGTAGATTTCCATGGAAAAAACGACCAATTTTGAAGGCAATAAACCGAAAGTGGAAGGAAGCTATAACACATCGTTGCCCAAATGATGTTGAACGAATTCACAAACCTTCAAATATTCTATCAAAAGCTCTAATTTTGTCCCATAATTATCCAATCTGAACCCGAGGCAAGTGCAATATTTGGGTATGCACACTATCGGAGGGGAACAGCAACAATGGCGAAGAAAGAGAATTTAGAGAATTATCAACTCAAATACCGAAGATTATAAGAGAATTACGGGAACTTGAGGAATGATAGCAAGGTCTTAATCTTGAACCTGAAGATAGAAGAGCCCAAACTAAGGAAGTAGAGGAGAGAATACTTCAAGTTATCGAGCAATGGAGACATTTTCCTCGTGGAGCCCCCAAAAGAAATGCAAGTGGAGTTAGAAAGAAGAATAATAGATTGGGCGAATGACGTCAATGTTTTCCTAAGAAACTTCCATTATTCAAGTGGTTACAAGAAGTCGTCATTCTATTGTTGTAGCAATCTCACATAACATTTCCAGAGGGGAATATCAAGTATAATAATTGCATAATTTGCCAAGAATATTTTTTGTTTGACAAAGTAGCACATGACCCTCGGTGCAACAGTAGGTTCCACCAGAGATGCATCTATGAATGGAAAACAATGTAGCTAGTTTGTCCATTATGGCAATGAGGCATAAAACCAGGCCCTGGAGTGTACAGTATGATGTAGGCAAAGAAATTTTATAAGATTGGTTTTTAAATAAAAGTTTAAATATACAAAAATAAATAAATAAATAAGAAGATAAAGTAAAATAAAAATTATTAGAATAATAATAAGAATCAATATAAAGTAGAAATTAATATATTATTTAAAAATAAAAAAGAAGATGAAGAAGAAAGAAAGGAAAAGAAATGGGTCCGCAAAGAAGTTCAACATCAACATGTTGAAGTCATACCTATAAACATAGATAAGTGATGTGTGCAGCTAATGTGAACCCTACTTATGATGCTATGAGGACAAAGCATTACTTAAGAGGATGGCATGTAACAAACATAAATACATATTAAATAACAATTAGTTATTGAAGGGACATGTCCCAAAGGACATCATTATTCTAAAGGGGTACCTTGCCTAGTATATAAGTAGGACCCTCATTGTAACATTCAATCACTCATTCTATCATCTTACACATGCACATTTTATCATTCTATACTACATTTTCTAAACCCTTGTCGATTGTATCCCGATGTCAATGTTTGCAACATTGGTTGACATTCCTCCTTGAATATTGTAATCCCTTGAATCTTCCATTATTTTCTACAGCCATGATCAACTCATCTTGATCATCAGTGTCTTCATCATGGTCTTGATTAGGCCAGAGATGAAAGTACAATTCACCAAGCAAGATATTAAAAGTGGCACCATCATTGGCAACATTGAGGTGCTCCAAAGCTTCTTCCTCCTCCACTTGTTTATAGGGAAACTCTTAAGGGTATGGAACTCATCGCGGGGCTGACACCAAGGAGACTCTTCATGTCCCACCATGTTGGTTGGGGCAAGGGTGTTTGATACATTTTGCTATGATGAATGGTCTCCCACAGGTGCCTTCTTCTTGAGAGATATTTCCTTATTGAATTGTGGCGTAGGAGGGAAATTTTAACGAGATCCCCTTTCTCTTTCCACCATTGCTAGCTTGTTCATCATTGCCATTTGTCCTTGGAAAAGCTCACTAGTAACCTTAGCAAATTTTTCAACAAATTCTTACAAGGCATGATCCACCCTGGCACCAAGATTAGCCTTACGTTCAATTTGAATCCTAGGATAGGTGAACAAGTCAATATTAGCTGCATTCAAATTTTGTTCTATCTCAGCAGCCAAGATTTTAGCCTCATCCCAAGATTGTGGCTTCTTATCTATAAGAGAATATCCCAAATGCCTGTGGAAAGCTCATACATATCAAGGATAGTGTAATCAGTTTGTCTAGACTCTATATAGAGCACAGACTTCCTTGAGTAGATTTTTGAAACGTTGAGTGAATTCCTTTAACAATTTCATTTTTAGCCTTCTTATCTTCTATGAATTTCTCAAGGAGCATGATACCATCCTTGACTATGGCCCATCTTTCACCGGAGGCTTGGTGAAAGGTATCCCAATCTATGATGCTACCTTACGATAAACTAGGGAACCAATACCTTGTGTTTCCGTCTAAACTCAAGGCAAACAACATCATGACTACATCCTCATCCATTATCAACTTCGCACTCACTACCCAATAAAACACATGCATATGCTTTTGTGCAGTGATAGCATTAAAACCATTGAATTTAGGCAACTATACACTATACTTCTCTGGTAATGGATGTGGAGCATCAAGGAATTTGCTAACATTTAATGGCCTAAAAGAAGCAATGAGTCAGGGCTTGTCCATGGTGTTAGAGGTGGTATTATCCATAAATAAGCTTCTAACCACAAGACTCTTTCGGATCACAGGGAATGTAGTTGCGTCAATAGTTTTTCGGGTAGTCTTATTATTTCTTGGAGCCATGGTATCGTCAAAAGAAAAACCAGAGGTTCTATTAGGATTACTTTCATTAGTCGCCAAAAGAGAAGCTATTTTGTTGTCTTAAATATTCTCTTCAAAGGGGAAAGAAGCTTAATCTTCAAATAACAAGGAGATTGACTCAAATCATCCTTGGCAACGACGGTAGAAAATCTTGCCTCAAAATCTAACAAGTCTTGTGAGAGGGCTCACAAGACACGAACTAGACCAAGGGACAACAATTAGGTGGAAGCCATTGTCACCACATCACTTCAGCTCCTACTCTTTAGTGGATTTTCACCACAGGGGAGGCTTCCTAATATCAGTCACCTAATAGGTATTCTTAATGCTATTATTTGAAGGTGATGGATCGACAAGCCTAAGAAAGGCAATCAAACAAAGGACAATACTCAATCCCATTAGACAAGGAATAGCATGCCCTTCATGAGGCCTATCAAAGACACATATGACCTACATTTAAGGAATGATCAATGATAATGGCTTACAAAGGAGCATGATACCATCCTTGACCATGGCCCATCTTTCATCAAAGGCTTGGTGAAAGGTATCCCAATCTATGATACTACCATATGATAAACTAGGGAACCAATACCTTGTGTTTCTGTATAAACTCAAGGCAAACAACATCATGACTACATCCTCATCCATTATCAGCTTGGCACTCACTGCCCAATAAAACACATGCATATGCTTTTGTGCAGTGATAGCATTAAAACCATTGAATTTAGGCAACTATGCACTATACTTTTCTAGTAATGGATGTGGAGCATCAAGGAATTTGCTAACATTTAATGGCTTAAAAGAAGCAATGAGTCAGGGCTTGTCCATGGTGTTAGGCGTGGTATTATCCATAAATAAGCGTCTAACCACATGACTCTTTCAGATCACAGGGAATGTAGTTGCGTCAATAGTTTTCCGGTAGTCTTCTTATTTCTTGGAGCCATGGTATCGTCAAAAGAAAAACCAGGGGTTTTAATAGGATTACTTTCATTAGTCGCCAAAAGAGAAGCTATTTCAGCATCTTAAATATTCTCTTCAAAGGGGAAAGAAGCTTAATCATCAAATAACAAGGAGATTGACTCAAATCCTCCTTGGCAACGACGACGGAAAATCTTGCCTCAAAATCTAGCAAATCTTGTGAGAGGGCTCACAAGACATGAACTAGACCAAGGGACAACAATGAGCTGGAAACCACTGTCACCACATCACTTCACCTCCTACTCTTTAGTGGATTTTCACCACAAGGGAGGCTTCCTAATATCAGTCACCTGATAGGTATTCTTAATGCTACCATTCGAAGGTGATGGATGGACAAGCCTAAGAAAGGCACTCAAACTAAGGACAATGCTCAATCCCATTAGACAAGGAATAGCATTCCCTTCATGACGCCTATCAAAGACACTTATGACCTATGTTTAAGGAATAATCAATGATAATGGCTTACAAAGGTGCATAAAACCAAGAAAAGGCTTGGGAAAAATTGGTATGATCACCCAAAAGAGCCACAAACTTTCAACAAGCCCTAAGTTGAAGCCTTGATACAAGATTAGGGTTTCCTAGACCTAGGGCTTGTGATATCACCCCTAAAGAGGCAAATTTAATAGTGGAAAAGGCTATATTTTGATGTAATGAGATTCAATACACGTGAAACACCTCACACCAAACCAATGTCCCCCCTAGTTGAATTCATCCGTATGCCATAGCCTAGTGGCTCGCCTTCAAGGGAAAAAAATGAAAGAAGAGAGAGGAATAAAATTTGAAACGGATATTTAATGAGGATTGATTATCTATGTGGAAGCCAATGGTCGTTCCTTGAGTGATGGAGTCTAAGGGAAGCCTACTATGGAGATATAAAACCCTAGAAGGGAGTCGGTAAGAAAAACTTCAGTTTTCAAAACCCTAGCTATGACTTTATGAGGGGATAAAATCAAGTGGAAAGTTCACTTGGAGGTCCCAAAGGGATGTCATTCATTTCCTAGTTAAAGCATACAATATTTCACCAAAATTCCATAGAAAGATATGCAATTTAAAAATAACATAGAAACACTACCAAAAATTATTGCATACAATAACCATCAAAAGTTAACCAACAATAAATATACTCACAAGATATTCATGAACAAATTCTTCATTATCCCAAAGTGATGTCTCCAGACCATGAGCTGAAAAATTATCCACAAAGATCACATCTCCACAAGAATACAAGGCTACAACAATTAGGCTAAAATAGTCCACAAGTGATGATAATAATGAAATATGAGGTGACCTTTATTTATATAAGGCCTACCTCACCTAATATTAGCCTAAGAACCCACTAAAACAAGTTCAACAATAAGTAACCCTTGGGTTAAAAGCCAATAGCAAGCTTAATGCACATTATGTCATAAATGACCCACACTTGTAAGCCGTAAGCCTCAAAATGATGACATCATTGTGAAAATTCCTACATTGGAATCCCTACTCCAGCAAATTGATGTTACTTCTCCTACTTGATTAAATCATACAAGTTCTTTACTATCTTCTACGGTAAATTTTGAAGTAAATACATCTACAACCTTCACTTAATTAATATATTTGCAGAAACAAAATATTGAGCAAGAAAGAACAATGCAACACATAGGACACAATTATTTTTGGACAAATAGCCCCCTAAAAAGCCCAATGCGGGAAAGCCAGTGTAGCAACTCTAAGGGTTTATTATTATACAGAAGAAAATTTTGAGTAAAAATCTAGGATGCTCAGCTAGTAATCCTTAAAAGAGAAAATACTGGACAAAAGGCTGGTGAAATGATCTCACCTTGTCACTGCAGAATCAGTGACTGATCCTTCAGCTTTGGAGGCTATGTGTCACCCTCTGCGTGGCTTCTGCGCAAAACTGCACCACCCCTCCTGGGTATTACGCTTCCTCTTTGCTCTGGTTCCTCTGCTGGCTGAGAAATCGACTTTATTGCCTCCCAGACTCACACCCTGGCTTCTGGCAACTGAACTTCGAATTCCCTTAGCAGAAGCTCAACTTCCTTTCACTAATTATGTTGCCTCTGCATCAGCACTGCGTAGACCAGCATCAGTCTTCTTCTGGACGTCTTTTTGTCCTTTCTCTGCCTTGTACTCTCCGCAAATTCCTTCTCCCGTATTCTCAATGCCCCTCTGCTACAAGATCTCCTCAATCAATTTTCCTCCTGAGAACTTCTCACTTCAGAAAATCGATTTTCTCAATCTCTTTGTGTGTTTTCCAAATGACCCTCAAGCCCCTTCTTATATCTTCCTGTTGGACAACCAACGACCTAGATTAAAACATAATCAAAGGCTCAGATCGTTTTGGCTTGATCCATGGCTTTTTCTAGAAGTTTCACCCCTGATTAGATTAATACCCATTAATATTTTAATTTTCCTAAGTTTAGACTTAGGAACCCCATTAAAAATATTAATTATTTTAATAAAATCACTTCTGGGTGGAATTTCCCAAAATGCTTTTTGGGTTCTTTGGAATACCTATGCCCAAACCTCCTTGCAAAATTTGAGGCTTAGAGCACATTTGATGCTACCCCAAATCAACACTCCCTCTTAGCGAGGAATGTGCTCTAGCAATACACTGCCTCTCTGCATACTGCTCTGACTCTGAAGCATCGTCTCTGCGTTGTTAATGCCTAACACGATATCCATCAACCACTGTGTTGTTGCTACTACTGTATTGTTGCCTTTGACACTGCCACTACCAATGCTACATATGTACTGCAACTGCCTCTCAAACGTTGCATCTGCAATGTTGCTAGCACTGCCACTACTAACACTACAACTCAGTGGTTGAGAGAAGCAACGGAAAACACCCATGACTGGATAAGTATCCAGTGGATACTCCTCGATGTTGATATCTTGATTGCTGCTAGTCTCACTTTGCCTCTGAGGCCACTGCATTATTGAAGCTCTGCATTGTGCCTCCTCGCATTGTTGCCTCTCTGCTCTGCGCTGCTCAGTCACTGGCTCTCCTAGCCACCGCATCTTTCGAATCAACACTCAATGGCACCAACTGAAACTCCACCACCCCGCTACTCTTGATCATGGGCTCCCGTAGCAAGGTGATGATCCAAGAGGTGGGCTCCTCAAGGATCCTGCCCATCTGCAGTCCTCTCGACTACAGCTCTATATCAGCCCACCTCCCTCCTGGAGGTATCTCAGCTGCCATGGCGAACTCCTCGTCAATCTTTGCGGCTACAACCTTGGGATCATGCTTCTCATCCTTGTCCTTTTTCTTCAAAGGACATTGGGATGCATAGTGGTCCATCTCACCACATCTGAAGCACTTCACCTTGTTGAAATTTGGTACCGGAGGACAGGTGGTTCCCTAAGGCTTCGATCTTTGGCCTAGGGAAAAGTGTCCAAAAGAATTTAATTTTTCTCCTAAAGTGACATTATAATTTTTATAAAGTGAAACCTAATTTAAAATTGACTTTAAGTGATAAAGTTACTAAAGTCTAATTTTAAAGTGACTTTAATAAAGTCAATGTAAAATTAGAAAGGAAAAGTGACTTTGGAAATAAACGACTAAGTGGGTCTTTATTAAAGTGGGGTGAATTAAAAAATAGAAAGTGAGATTTAAATGAGCATTTAATCTCAGCCCTAGATCTCAATCTATTTCAGCCATTGGATTTAGGGATCACCCAAAAGTCACTTAGGGTTAGATTAAAGGAGGAAAAGGAGAAAAAGGTCATTCATTCTTTCATGAGCAGATTGGGAGAAGGAGAGCAAGAGAGCAAGGGAGATTTCTGGACAGGGAGGAGGAGGCAGCAGCGTGGCACACATTCCAAGGCAACATTCCAGCAAGTCCGTACAGTTGAGTTAGCATACAGTGAAACGCAGATTTTTGGGCACGATTTTCAAGGAGGCCATACAGCAGTTTGCACACAAATCAAGGAGTAGAAACCTGAGTTTGTTGGCACGATTTTCAAGGAGGTCATACAACAGTTTTCTGCATAGAAATCGAGGAAATCGTACAGCAGAATTTTTGGCAGCTTGCACGATTTTCTAGGCAGGTCGTACAGCAAAATTTAAGGCTGAAAATTGGCACAGAAATCGAGGAGGACGTACAGCATTTATTGTTGTTCAGATTTTTCTATTTGCAAGTTTTTCCAGTTGGCTGTGAGGCATGGAAAACGAGATAAGTTGTAAAAATTTGCTTGCTGATTTTTTGCTGAATATTTCTCACTGTAAAAGCATTTTTCAGAAATAAGAAGGAGCTCTCGAACTGGTTTTCCCCAAGAGTTGTAGGTGGTTTTTCCAGGGTCACCTTGAACAAAAATCACTGTGTTTAAATGTGTTGAATGGCTGTTTATATGTGCTGATTTTTATAGTTCTGCATTTTCCAGCATTCTGTAAAATTTCCAGAATTTATGTTTTCAGCAAAATTTATTTTTCAGTTGTTAAATGTATGGATATGGGAAAGGGCATTTAACTATTTTGGATAAATAAGGTGAAACTGAAAACCGGGGTGGGAAATGAGAAATTTTTACACACCTTGGAGATGACTTTCTTACGTCTCTGTTGCCCCAGTTGTCCCTTCAATGCAGGGATTGCGTTATCCCGTCAAGTTTGACCTTGGGTAGGTCTCTCCTCAGCTCTTCTTGTTTTAGAGCTGCCCACATCTCGTCCCAATTTGGCAATGTTGCCCTGCCCAGGATACCCTAGACAAAGATCTTCCCATCATCTGAGACGGAGTTTAGAGCCAATCTCACTAACTCCAAGTCTTGAGGAGTATGTCCCATAGCTGACAACCCATCACAGGTCTCCTTCAGTTTTGTAAGGAACGGATCCACTCACTCCCCCTTCTGCATCTAAGCAGATCTCAGCTTCTTCTCTAAAGTACATCTTTCGTTGCTCGGAAGTTCCCTGATATAATGTCACCAACGCATCCCACATTTCCTTAGCGATTCCTTTGCTTGTAGCGTGGCACACCCCTTGATCCTTGACCCCATCTAGGATCATCCTCTTCGCCTTAGCCATCTCAACATTGTACTTTTTCATTGGATCTACATCTGCAGGTTCAACCACCACATTATCAACGTACATCTTAAGGGCATGCTCATCAAGCAAGAAAGTCATCCTAGCCTTCCAGATGGCATAGTTGGAAGCCCCGTCCAACTTGTCCTGATCCCTCAAGCCACTGGTTGCCATCTCCTCTGAAAATTGTCGAACTGCTCCCTCTTTCTCCCTACTGCGTAGCTCCTGGGTTGACTTACGCACTCCCTGATGGAGCTGGTAAGTTGTTGCTCCTCTGCTGCTCAACAATTGAGAAATGTTGATTTCCTCGGCAACAAATCACTGAGGAAGTATTCCCTCACTATGCTCTATTGCTTCTTTCTTCTGACATCTTTTCAGCCTCGCAAAGTTTCCTACTGAAAAATCTGCATCCACCAACTGCTCCTCATGCTGAGGCTCACCGTTGCTCCTTCTGCCATTGCAAAAATTTGAACTAGAAGCTCTTCTCCATCAACTCACTCGGAAAGAGAGACTACCTTGAATTTTCGATCCTCCAACTAGAACTACGCAAACCCTCTGGGGTTTTCGACTTGCTACCTCCTGCAACTTTTAGATTTCCCCTTCTGCTCCGCGTTGGGGTTTCTGGTTCTGCTCCTCTTGTTTCCCCTACACTTACTCTGATACAATGTGAAAATTCCTACACTGGAATCCCTATTGTAGCAAATTGATGTTACTTCTCCTACTTGATTAAATCATACAAGTTATTTACTGTCTTCTACGGTAAATTTCGAAGTAAATACATCTGCAGCCTTCACTTAATTAATATATTTGCGGAAACAATATACTGAGCAAGAAAGAACAATGCAACACATAGGACACAGTTATTTTTGGACAAATAGTCCCCGTAAAAACCTAATGCAGGAAAACCGGTGCAGTTGCTATCAGGGTTTATTATTATGCAGGAGAAAATTCCGAGTAAAATGTAGGATGCTCAACAAGCAATCCTTTACAGAGAAAATACTGGACAAAAGAGTGGTGAAATGATCTCACCGTCACTAGAGAATCAGTGACTGATCCTTCAGCTCTAGAGGCTTTGTGTCACCCTCTGTGTGGCTTCTGCGCAGAACTGCATCACCCTAGGCAGCTTTTGCGTCACCCTTCCTGGATATTACGCCGCCTCTCTGCTCTGGATCCTCTGTTGGCTGAGAAATCGACTTTCCTACCTCCCAAACTCACACCCTTGCTTCCAGCAACTGAACTTCAAATTCCCTCAGCAGAAACTTGACTTCCCCTCACTGACTGTGTTGCCTCTGCGTAGGCCAGCATTAGCCTTCTTCTAGACATCTTTCTGTCATTTCTCTGCTTTGTACTCTCCGAAAATTCCTTCTCCCGGATTCTCACTGCCCCTCTGTTGCAAGATCTCCTCAATCGATTTTCCTCCTGAGAACTTCTCACTTCAAAAAATCGATTTTCTCAATCTCTCTGTGTGTTTTCCAAATGACCCTCAAGCCCCTTCTTATATCTTCCTGTTGGACAACCCCGACCTAGATTAAAACATAATCAAAGGCTTAAATCGTTTTGGCTTGATCCATGCTTTTTTCTAGAAGTTTCACCCCTGATTAGATTAATACCCATTAATATTTTAATTTTCCTAAGTTTAGACTTAGGAACCCCTTTAAAATTATTAATTATTTTAATAAAATCACTTCTCGGTGGAATTTCCCAAAACGCTTTCTGGGGTCTTTGGAATACATGTGCCCAAACCTCCTTGCAAAATTTGAGGCTTAGAGCACATCCGATGCTATCCCCAATCAACAATCATGCTCTTTTTGGGCTCCAAATGTCATGTCATGGTGAGATGAAGGTTGAAAATGTGTCTGTGTGCCAAAATCATCCATCATTTGAGGAGTGTCCCTCAAATCATCCTCAAGGGTCAGAAATCCAACTGGGGTGCCACCAAATCATATCTATGGGTCTCCAATGGTCAACGCAAGGCCTCGTCTCTCTAGCATGAGGGCTCCATCAAGTGCAACAAGCCCTTCCTAGTCATCTCATGGAAGACCATCCTCATTGGGGCTATGTATCATGGCATGTCCATCAAGTAGTGTCAAGGCCAGCTTGGGGGCATGCTAGGTCAGTGGTGCAATCATAAAGAATCCTGTGTTGGATCAAAGAAGATCAACATCCTGGGTCATAGGGGTGCTCTAGGGCATGTATCATCTGCTCTTGTCATGATAAGGCCCAACGCTCAGACGTAAGTGGGCAATGTTGCATCTGCTAAGTCATCAACCTCTCTGAAAGGCCTAGGTACCTGTGGAGTGGGTGCCCTCAAGGTCTGGGATGTTGTTCACCACCTAATATAATCAAGCCGAGGAGCAGAGGGACAAGACAGGGTGTTTAGGTCACTGTTTCGGTTAGTTTTGGAGGGGAGCCGCAGCTATAGCAAGCTGCTTTGCTACGCCGGAGGCCATAGCAAGCAGTTGGAGGAGTTTAAGGGTGACGTTAGGGAGGACAGTCCCTTAACAAGGCAGCATGGCATGGTAGGGCCTTCTCCAAGGTGGACCGCAGCCCTAGAAGGGCTTATCTGCTGACTGCGTGGAGGATTGAGGGTTGTATTGTGTGCCCTAACCAGAATTGCAGGAGCAGCAGTGCAGACAGTAGTGACAGCAGTGTTTTGTGGAGGATAGTCGGTCAAAAGATTTGACCAGTTTGGATCGTGATTGTAGCAGCATGTTGGTGCCATTTTAAGAATCTTCTGAGGATGTGAAGAGTCTTCCTAGGAGAAAAATTGACAGTGACGTGATTGGGTGCCATTGATCTGATTGGAGAGCAGTGCGTTGGCTACCCAAAGTAGCCCTAGAGCAGCATACAAGGACATTGTTGATGCGTGATTGGGTGAAGTTTGGAGCCTTATAAGTAGCTCTTTGATGGACGAAAGAGGCTACTAGAAGGCAAATTGGAGCTCAGGGATTGGCGAGCTTAGAGAGGAGTTTGATGAGCCTGTGTACATGCAGCAGAAGTGACTTGCAGAGTTGTTAGGTGGCAGCCCTCTTGGACTCTCGATGTGTAGTGGCCTTGATGGACTAAGGCACTACTAGTGAGCAGTACGGGAGCGAAGGACCAGCAGGACAAGATACGACATCAAAGTTGCAACGAAGTTTGTCGTTGTATCTTGTATACCATAGACTGTTGTAATGTTCAGATTTGGTTTAATATAACGAAGACTGGGATTGTACAATTTTGTTAAAAACCCTGTATATTTCTGCACATGTGATTTACTGCTTTATATTTCCGCTGTGTAAAGGAGTTTATGGTTGAGATTCTTGGTTTGGTAGCGTCAGTGATTTTAAGACTCTAACCTAGACCCAAGGTCGTGGAAATTCAACAGATAGACCCTGTAAAGAGAGTGGTTTGAAGCGAGTAAAGGGTAGCCGCAGGGTTTTTTTTACCTGTCAGCGGTATAAGTTAAAAGTGGGCCGAAACTTTCCCAGACAGCAGTGGGGTCATGACTCATTCCACACTGTCACAAAAAAGCCAAAAATGTATTGCCATGGCCCATATCTAGCAAGGCGTTGCAAAGCATGTTGATTTCATCAAAGGGCTGGGCATGAGTAAAAAAAAAATATTTTCTTAATTCAGCAACTACTTGGATGAATAATCTGAAACTGAGGCAACTGCAAACTGAAACCAAAATTTCTTTCACCAAGAAACAGAATTTCTGAACACTTATAAGCAGCGTGATAAACACAGAGACAAAAACGCAGTCACACAAATTGACACAATATTTTTTTCTTAGGAAACCCAACTGGGAGAACCCCTTTCTTTGTTGTAATATTTATTGATAGAGTTTGAGCAATTAGATCTCTTACAAGGCAATCTATTTCACTTTGAGAATACACTTGTTCTCACTGTTAGCCTAGCTTGAAACACCCTGCATACACTTGATCTAGCTCCTACTTGCTTGCGTCCTGCCTGGCCCTATTTCCCTGCGTTGCTCTCCTCCTATTTCCTAGCGCAATATGGCCCATATTTTTTAGGGCAGACCTCCTGAATCCTAGGGCAGAATTCCACAAGAAAGGCTCTCTACAATCTGCATACTGGCTCCTCCAAGATGTGCTGCCACAACAAAGATCTCTCACACACACAAACTCGTGCCAACAATAATGATACATACATGTGCCTTCATCCTCCTTTTATTGATTGTGTCCACACTAAATCTGGCAAATACAAATTTAAAACAGCAATTGTGATTGACTAGTTAACTGAGTTTAACAGTTTCTCTAATTCGTCCTTGCTTCAATCATAACCTGAAGCTCCCAACTCGTCCTCTTTTAAATTCGGAATGCCATTTGATCATGTAGTTAACTGAGGAAGGCTCCATGTGATTGAAGCTCCATCACTATGCATGAACTTGCCATCTCCATGAATCCCTCCATGGTCAAAGGAAGACAAATTGTGGTCTTTCTAGCTAAGGCACGAGCCAGAGAAGACCTTCCTTCGCTACCATTTTCAACAATAAGTACCCTTGATGAGTTTTTAATGATGTCATAAATTCTCTGTGAAAAGCAAATAAAATCCTCTTCTAGACTAGTTTCCCCCTGTGGGTTTTTCCAGGGTCAGAGATTGACCAAAAAGAGTGTCAAAATTTATGTACGCTTGTGTTGTTTATTTTATCAGCTGAAAAGTTAAAGGCAAATTTAGTTGTAGCCTACCAGTGTTTTGGTCTCAATTTCATATTCATGTTTAACTCAGCTAATGTCAAAGGAAACATGGGATTGGGCATTAAACAATGATCAGGAAAACAAATTGAAACCGGAGGGTTTACAGGACCTTAAACTTTCTACATCAGCTTGATTCCTCTATGCTTTTTTCTCTTGGTTCTTTCCTATAACTTATGCTTTAAAAGAGATTAATTTTACAGGCATAAATTTGGGGATCACAATACTGCTCTACCAATCCACTTGAGGGACAGACGGTCACTTGGAAGACATACTATTGTGCTGAACAAGCCCCTCTAGGGGGAATCTTCAGCCTTACTGTGGGTTACCGGTGGCACTATCAATATAATGGTAGGGGCTCCTTGAATGAGAAGGTACTCCTAGTGAAGCTAAATTCCCTATAGGTTAGTCTAGACTGGTTTGAGTGGGATAGTTTCACCCCCAACTCCTCACCCATCCAGTTCCAAAGGAAGAGTTCACAGAGAGGGTTGTGATCGCAGCCATGCCTACCACCCTTGAACATTGGCACTGGTCTTCATATCCTTCCACCACCCTTGTCTTCTTTGTCTGTTAAAAATCATTCCAGTCATTGGGGTTACTTGTAACATCACCTTACTCTATATTGTTTAAGCCCTAGTGATCTATAGGGAAGCCCCTCTCGAACCCAGAGACTAGCTGGCCGAAGGACGTAAGGTAGGTCACCAAGGTGACAGAGGGTGATCTACCCAATTTCCACTTGGATTGTGCAGCGTGGTTTGGAGCTTTCATGACTACAACACACAACTCACAGAGGTAAGAGTCTTCTTGTATGAGAATACATGCACATAAACATACAAACACTAGGGCTGCATCAAAAGTTGAGGAGAGAAAAACAACAATGCTGGCAAATAGCTCCTTCAATGACGGGTACCCAGGCAAGCCAATCTTTTGCAAGTTAAAGAGGAGCATTAGATGCTGGGAATAAAGAGAAACTCTGTTGATTTAATGTTTGTGGCAGACCCCTAAAATCCTTTAGGAGAATGTAGGTGTCAGTCAAGATGTGTGCATGTCAAAAAAGGACCTAATAGATTATAGAATGCATTTTCCTTTTGTGAAAACAACATTTTAAGCACCAGGGCCAAAGGCTTTTCTACAAAGGCCTTAGGGCATGCAGGATAGAGGAAAACAATTGCCCACAAATTAAAAAAAATTAAAAACAGCAATTGACAATCATGTAACACAGCCATCATCTACCTCAGTGGCCACGTCAAATGAACAAGGCAAAACACAATTAACAGACTTAATTTCAACAATATTATGAAGATCTCCAGACAGCCCCTAATAATGATTCTTAAAGGACAGCTGTATAGGAGACTACCATTTTCGCTATGATAAAATGAGAGGATTTACGTTCATGCACTAAAGTCTCTATATATGAGTACTTCTATTATGTAAAGAAGACATCTACTCTATATACTTGATTAATGGGAAAGACTTCATCAGTGCACTGAATGTTTTGTGTGGGAGTTGTTTCTTCTTCTCTTGATCTTTGATCTTTGAAATTGCTGTTGAATAAGAACATATTGCAACAAAAGGATATGCTCTTAAGATTAACCTTAGTCATGCAAAATTCACAGTTGAGAATTTCAACCACATACTCTAAAATTTTCAAAATATGCAATTCAACCATTAAATAAGCATAATATCATCAAGGCTTGTAATGAATTTACCAGGGCTTGATTAAGGGGTGTATAAGTTCAGATACAAAACATCCAACATGCATTCCTTTAATATTAGATAGGAGAAAAAATACAACCTGAGAAAAGAGAAGATTGAGAAATTGAGATCCGGCTTCTCCTACTGCAGTTTCAAAAGTATCAGAATCAAGGCGCCCCAATAAAAGTGACATACAAGCAAGAAAAAATGTTCTTGTCTCCAATCCATTTCGTTTCTTCTCAGGATCTTCTTCCTGATAATCATTTTGTGTATAGTGCTGCTTGGAAGAGGCATAAAAAGACAAATTAGATTTCCCAACATACAGATCAATACTTCAAACATTGATTTCTACTATCTATCAATTTATATTCCTCTTCATTATGCTATTTCTGGCACACAGGAAGTATGCATAGATATGCAACACCAATTCCACAAACCAGTACTTCAAGAAAAAAGAATAATAAGTACACCAACAGACTCCCTTCATGATAAAACTTTCGTTTACTACTAATTTTGGCAAACACTTATTTCCTCATAGAGTCAAAATCTATGACAAAAAAGAAAATGGGATAATTAAAAACAGAGATAATGCAGAATTGATTAAATCCTAAACAACAATCTCCTTCTGCCCAAAGGCATAGCAGAGTTCAGTATATTCAATCAAATTCAGCCACAACTAATTTCTTGATGATTGATCACACAAAAATTACAAATTCTGGAAGTGTTACAGAAGACATCACTTGGGATCTCAGACAATGAATTATAGGCTCTTGTGCACTTCATTGGCACTGTATGATTTCCCATCTTTTGGAAAGGCCTATTATGACAACTATATTTATATATTTATATATTTATATTGCGAGCTTTCTTTCTGTAAGTTCTGCAAGCTAATTTTGGAAACATTCAAGTCTTAGCATTACACCACTGCAGGAGACTACCTATAGTACACGCATAGCATAACTGCAAAGTACATGTCAAACAATCGGTGCCACTTCTAAAACTAGAATAATGAAATTGAACAGGTCTTAATGTGCAGCTGGCAGCGTTTGGCCAGAATGACTTCAAGAGCACATTTCTTAGGAAAAATGAGACCATAGCTGTCCTGTGTTTAGCTTTGACCTTGTTTATCGGTGCAAACATTGAGATTTAAGTGCTCATAAATTCCAAGAACATAATCCAATGAAAGGAAAATGTTTGAGTTCATATTTTTGCTCCAAAGTTTGGCAACCTTCATGGTAAACAAATTCAAGATTGTGCAGTCAACTGTTGCAAATACACTTTTTGCTGTACTATCTCAGCAATTTTCTCCTGTGTTTACAAATGTCTGCAACAGAGGAAACGGTTGTTACAATGTACCATCCCGTCACGTTCTTCAAATTGTTCTTTTGCAATATTATTGTTGAAGATTGTAGCTTGGACAGGAACTTCTGCACAGGTTTTGTGTCAAACGTGCATGAAGTCATCCGAAGTCCTTTCTATTTTGCAATTCACTTTATTAAAGTGAACAGCCTTTTAATTTTAAGTTATGAAAAGCCTAACAAAGTGTAATTTTATTACACCAGTGATTTAGATAAATCTCCAACATTGATCACTAGTGAGATTGGGATTTAATGTCAACCGTTGATCTAAATGAGTGGTTAGGATTGCAGAGACTTAGTCATTAACTCAAAATTATAAAGAAAGGCAAAAGTGAAAGGAAAACACACAGCGACTCAGTTGCACAAAGTAAAAGAAAATCTTGCTCAGTGTGCAAGCCAGAAGAGACGGGAAACAGGTTTCCAAACAAGGAAATCGACTTCAGCAATTTGAGGGGACCGTACGATCCAGCAATGGAGAGTGTTGTACGAATTGGCTGCAGCAGCAACAGAAGTTCAAGCCAAAAAACTCGGGTGTATGGTCCAGCAGCCAACTCAGCCATACAAATTCTGACGGGAGGCCATAGATTTTGGATCAGCAGGAGGCCATACAAGAGAGCCATACAAGGCTGTATGACAGCCAAGTTTTTGCTGTAGCTTTTCTTTCTCAGTGGGCAAGCTTTTCCATGAAGAAACACCTGCTTGGTATATAAGCAAGCCTCTCACTCTCATTGTATCATCATTCTTATTCATACATTTAATATTAATAGTGTTGATAATATGCCGAAATATCGGCGATATTCGGAAATATCGCGATATTTTCGGCGAGCCGAAATATCGCGATATTTCCCGGTTTTCAAAATCTCGCCCGATTTACGATATCTCGGAAAATATCGCGCGACGACTGAAAATATCGCCAGTGAGGTTGAAATCAGTCCGCGCGGTCTGTATAAATTGATTTTTGGGTTTTTTCACGTCATTTTGTTTTCCTGAGAGCTGGAGACGGAACGTGGTTGCTGCGAAGGAGGGTTTGAAGCCATTATTGCAAGTGCCAAGAACAGGTATGATCTCATCTTCAAAATTTGAATGCCATTAAATAGTAGACTGTAGCATGACTGCTCCAATGGTATCCGTAATCTAAACGATTAAGAAGCCAGGTGACACACAGAGACTTCATCTTCCAGAAAGGGGGGCTCATCGAGCTTGAGGTTATTTATATTGATGGCATTATCAATACCAAAATGAGACTGCAACTCATCTCTTTCAATATCGGGCCGCCCTCTGCTCTGGAAATTGTCAACTTTTGCTACGTTAATAATCATAAAATTACATATAACAGATGCTATTCAGCATTCAAAGAAACCTTTTTCAGGCCAAATGTAAAGACATCACATTGTCAATGACTGTCCACTCTGTAAAACTTCCATACACTTTTACCATATACGTGGTTCAGGTTTGTCTTGCTCAGACGGAAAAAACTAAATAGGACTGAAAATAAATGTACATAAAGTCATAATAGCCTATAGGTATCATAGCATGCATTTTAACCCAGTGGGTTAGCTTGAGTGGTTGTGTGCTATGAATTACAAGAGGTTGTGGAGTCAAGTCTCCGCACGCTGAATCTGTGAATATTTTGGGCTTTACTTGATTTCCCCATTGTGTCACGTTGCTAAGTGCTTGATGGGTGTACTGGGATTTCCCCATTGTGTCAGGTTGCTAATGTTGCAATCGGGCAGTTTACCCTGGTTAACATCCTTAGAAATTTAGAATAAGAGGAAGTGCTTGATGGGTGTACTGGGATGTGCATTTCATCCCAAAAAAAGAAAAGAAGAGTGTGCTATAACTGGCCTTTTATACAGTCTTCGCAAAACATGTTAAGCCATTACCAAAGAAGACAAGACACCTCCAGATCTAGCATTATATGAAAGGCTGATGAATATATTCAATAATGTGCCCATTGTTCTCTTCTATTATGTTCCACTACCCCATAGCTAATAGTCAGCCATCCTCTGACAGACCATGTGGTACCTGATTCCTTTCTTGATATATATGGTGAAAAGAGATTTCATTGAATCCTGTCAGGAATTATAATACATTGCCATTTGGCACAAATTTCTGTTTCCTCGCATTACATTCTTGTCTGTCAAGTTGCTTAATAGTACCCTGTGCATAATGAATGAGCACAAATATTTAAAAACAAAAGTATATGACACAGCTGGCATGTCTCGATGCCATATTAAACATGTTGCCGCCTTGTGGAAGGTTTTGACTCTTGAGGACTGTTTGTGCTGCTTCTTGAAGACCATTCATTGCCAATTATCCCAGGGCCAAGTCTGTTGTCTCTTTAAGCTAAACAAAAAAAATTCTTTCCTTTTTTTGCTACATTATCAGAAATATTTAGGCTGTATTAGAAATAAAATTTCTTTCCTCCACTGATCTAAGAGATAAGGATGTTGTTTTGTAAAATGATGTGGTTATTAACTTATTTGTAATTTCGTATTACTTATTAAGTTACTAATTCCAAATTTTTTTTGGTGCTGTAGGTTTCCTTTTGAGTTAGCCCACTACAAAATACAAATATGCCAAAAACCTTGGACCCATTTTGGGAGTATGGGATCCCTGATGGTGGGACAAATCGTGCATATCTTGCATGCAAATTGTGTGGGACCAAGATGACAGGTGGGGTTACACGACTGAAATACCATCTTGCTAGACTCACTGGACATGATGTTGGCATTTGTATAGTTTCTAGTCCGGAGCTTATACAAAAAGCTCTTGAGGCAATTGAAGAAAAGGACAGAAAGAAGGAAGAGGCGGAAAGAAACAAAGCTGAACGTTCAGGTAGATCTTTCGGGATATCTTCTCCTGATTTTGGTGTTGAGGGTAGTGGCCCTACTGGCCCTAGTGGGAGGGGCTCCACAACTGGCACACCATAACATGCTAGTGCTACTGCTAGTGTGAATGCGAGGTCATCATTTTTTGTTCCACGAACAGGAGCTGGAGCACAACCTAGCATAAAATCGCTTGTTAAAAAAAAGGAGAAGCAAGAAGCAGATAGAGTCATGGGGAGGTGTATTTTTTGGAGCGACTTACCTCTCAGCATCACAAAAACCAATCCATTTTGGCAGCCAATGTGTGATGCTATTGCTGTTGTGGGCCCAGGGTACAAAAGTGCCACATATGAGGAGTTGCGGGGGGCAATTCTTCAAGCAGAAAAACAGGACATCAACTCTAGATTGGCGGAGTTGAAAAAGACATGGGAAGTCACTGGATGCACAGTGATGTCTGATGGTTGGACAGATAGGAAGGGTAGGACCCTTCTAAATTTCTTGGTACATTGTCCTAAAGGTACCATGTTTATTAAATCGTTGGATGCATCAGAACATATCAAAGATGCAGCAACGATATGTGAGTTGTTAGATGGGTTCATTCGGGAGATTGGTGTGCAGAATGTGGTGCAAGTCATAACAGACAATGCAGCTAATTATGTGTCTGCCGGCAGAATGCTTATGGAGAGGCATCCCACATTGTTCTAGACTCCATGTGCAGCGCATTGTCTTGATTTGTTGCTTGAGGATATGGGGAAACTCTCCTTCATCAAGGAGGCAGTTGATATGGCTAGGAGCATCCCCAAGTTTATTTATAACCATGCTTTTGTTCTTAGCCTTATGAGGAGGTTCACTAGAAACAAGGAGTTGCGGCGTCCTGCCATCACACGTTTTGCCACAACCTTTATTACTCTTCAGTCTTTGCTTCGATGTCAGTTCGAGTTGAAGCAAATGTTTGTGTCTGATGATTGACGTAATTGTAGATACAGCAGGAGACCTGATGGAAGAGCCATTGCAAAAATGGTGTACTCTGAGACATTTTGGCGTGGAGTACAAGAAGCATGTGCAGTTAGCGAACCTATAGTAAAGGTTCTTAGATTGGTGGATGGAGAGAAGCCTGCAATGCCTTATTTGTATGAGGGCATGGATAGGGCCAAGGAGGCCATTCGTTCCTATTATGCAGACAAGGGATCTGCTGGCCTTGATAGGCAGATGATGTTATGGGATGTGATCGATAGTCGGTGGACAGGGATGCTTCATCGACCCATTCATGCAGCAGCACTCTTCCTCAACCCTGCATTTTCATACAAATGCAACTTTGATTTTGATGGCGAGGTGATGGAAGGGCTCCATTCCTGCATTCAGAGGATGGTACCTGATTCTGAGCTTCGTAGCAAAATCAAGCGCGAGGTACAGTGTTATCAGGATTGTGTTGGCCTATTTGGCTTTGATGATGCCATTAGGGAAAGGGCCCTCTTCATGCCACGTAAGTGACAAGTCATCACTCATTAGAAATTAGAAATTTGAATTTAATTATGTTTTAACTTTTAACTTTTAACTTTTAAGTTTTTGAATTTTTTATTTCATTATTTTGTTGTAGATATTTGGTGGCGAAGCTATGGTGCAAGGGCACCAAATTTGCAAAAATTGGCTATACGAATCTTGAGTCAAACATGTAGCTCTTCAGGGTGCGAGCGCAATTGGAGTGTATTTGAGAAAATACACGCCAAAAAGCGCAACAGGTATAACTTTGAACTCAAGCCTTCAGTTGAGCAATTACACTTATTGTAATTTTTAATTTTTAATTTATGACCTTCAAGTGTCAAGAGTCAAGAGTCAAGACTCATTACTTTTTTTGACACTCTTACAGGTTGGAGTTCGCACGCCTCAACGATTTGGTGTATGTGCATTACAACATCCGACTTCGAGTGAGGCAAATAGAATCACCAGTGGATCCAGATGCCATTTCCTTAGACAATATTGATGTATTGTCTCCGTGGAGGGTGGAGTCTGAGGAGCCCATATTGGAGGAGTCACCTTCATGGTTAGAGCCAGTGGCAGATGATCCATTAGAGCAGGGGCAGCAAGAGGAGGACTCGGAGTCAGAGGAGCAGCAGCACTTAGAGGAGGAGCAGGAGGAGCAGGAGGAGGACACTGCGGGAGCATCAGCATCAACACCATCTGCTATAGATATAGGAGAGCATAGCTCCATGCCTAGCACTCATTATTTGACATTAGGTGCAGAGGCAGTGTCAGGGCCTTCTACTACTAGGGGCAGGCCTGGCAAACAGCCCATCATGTTTTCCCGTAAAAGGGGGAGAGGGCAGTAGATAGATAGCTGCTAGTTTTATTTGTTATGCTACATGTAACTCATGATGATGAGATACTTTTATTATTATATGTGATGTTATTTTGTATTGGTTCTCCACATTTGAGTCCTTGAATGGACAATTATCAGGGATTAGCACGATTTGGTATCGCCTTTGATATATCATTTCTATTTGACATCATATATATCAGTGTTTTCTTCATATTTATGTGCCAATGTGTTTATTTCATGTTGTTATTGCTTTATATGTTTAAAAATCTGAAAAAAAATGAATATATTATGCATTTTTTATGCTTGCCGATATTTTCTGATATTTTCGCCGATATTGCCGATAAGATATTTTCTAGACCCTCGCCGATATTTTCCCGATACCGATATTATCAACACTGTTTAATATATAATCTTGTATTCTCAATGGAGATCTACATATTCCAAGTCTTCTGAAGTATTTAAACTGAAGAACGAACTTTGTTCGTTTCATTTGGTATCAGAGGTGTTTGATTCTCTGGCTGCTCAGCCGTTGCACAGAGAACCAGTTTGATCCAAGTCTTTGGCCGTCGAAATTCATCAACTTCGTTGTCTTTGAAGCTTTTCGCTACAAGCTTTGGAGTTTCTCCATTTTTGCCAATTGGCCCTTGGCCATTAAAAAAAAAAGAGAAAGAAAAAGCATATATATAAATATTAAAAAAAAACTGAGAAAAAATAAAATCTAAATAATAAAATTAAATATATATATATATATATATAAGGTTTATAAAAAAAAAAATCAAGAAAAAAAACATTAATTAAAAAAAATTATTGAAAAAAAAAGAAATTATATATTAAAAAAAATAATAATAATATAATTAGAAAAATAAAAAATAGAAAAACAAATTTTATATCAAATAAAAATAAACATTAAACATTATTCTACGGTCTTCGTCCACAACAGAACATTGTAGCTATCAAAAGGTCCCACGCAACTGGAAATCCCACAGTGTTGTCGATAGAATTGACACTGATGCCCACTGTGAACCCCTGTCCTTGTCATTGTTGCAGACCGCCATCACCAAAGCGAACGCCGCCACAACACAGTCGCAACAATTCAATGGGCATATAGACGTTGCCAACCATCGCTGGCCGAGCGCCGACATACCTTAACTATCATTGTTGCCATCTGCCTATTCTCTGTGCACCCGTTTGACCATTGTGCGTCGCCTTCCGTACAGTTGTGGTAAATGTAAGCTACCAACTGCCATAGATTCACACTGTCGTAACCACTAATAACATACAAGCCACCCAACCACTGTCCATACTTCTCCAACCATCGTCGTACATTTGCTCTAATGCTAAAGTGTTGAAGTTCATGTAAATGCTATAATATATATAATCTATGTGATTCCAGCCACAATCGAAGTCGATTATTTCACACTACAATTGATTCCTTAAATTGAATTTGTAGTGTAAAATAAATTGTCAAACCATTATTCAACCTTACACCCATTCCTACCATCGTGTCCATACATGACATTAATCATTAAAAAAAAAATAGTCAACCATAATCCATTTCACCCAAAAAATTACATTGATCGTACATCTTCAATTGAAATCATCGAGAGTAATTGTTAAGGAAGGAAAATTATTATAATAATCAAATTATTATGATAATTAAAATAAGAAAGGGGCATTTTTGAAATATAAGAAGGAAAGGTTCTACTAAAAGAGAGTAAAAGTCTAAATATCAAAGGTGAAAAGAAAAAGGGGTTAGTCAATTCAAGGGAGTCAATTTCTGGAGGAATTCAAAATTGAGGAAAAAAACAAAAATGGAGACAACTACTAAAGAGAAAGAAATTGAGTCAAAGTCGGAAATGAAAGAGGGAAGGTTTCCTAAAACTTTTAGTATATGTGTCGGTGCGCTATTCAAACTCAAAGGATCACTTGCAGGAAATGATGTTATCATCTTTATTGAACCTAATCAAAATAATAATTATGTTAGTACTAAATGTGCTAACCAATTAGTGATTCCTGAATCAAATATAATCGAAACGAATTTTGTTGACACAAGTGACAAACAATACGACATAAACAATCTACAACTAAGTATTGGAGACTATACTTTTGTATTGCAATTCACCATTAAAACCTTATTTTGCGACAATAGTGATATAATTCTGGGTTCACCCTGGATTGAATCACTAGGATCTGTTATCCTAAATATGAAGAAGTTTTTGACATTCTCAAGAAAGTAAAAAAGTAATACAAAATATGCAAAATAAAATTGACAAGATCACTGCTGACAAAAATGAAGAAGTTTCTCAGCTTAAAGACCATAGTAAAAAATTACTGACACAAATTAAGAAGATTAAGATGGATAAGAAGTCATTAGAAAACAAGGTACAACAACTTATCGAGAAGGAAGCATCAAATGTAGGAATTCAAGTTCACGAAAAAACAACAGATATCGATCAAGTGAATGTCACAACTCAGGAAGAAGACACACAAGTTGAAGAAAATACAAGCTTAAATGTTGCAGTTTAGACCAGTGTTGATAATATCGGTATCAAGAAAATATCGGCGAGGGTCCAAAAAATATCTTATCGGCAATATCGGCAAAATATCGGCACATATCGGCAAGCATAAAAAATGCATAATATAATCATTTTTTTCAGATTTTTAAACATATAAAGCAATAACAACATGAAATAAACACATTGGCACATAAATATGAAGAAAACACTGATATATATGATGTCAAATAGAAATGATACATCGAAGGCGATACCAAATCCTGTTGATCCCTGATAATTGTCCATTCAAGGACTCAAATGTGGAGAACCAATACAAAATAACATCACATATATAAAAGTATCTCATCATCATGAGTTATATGTAGCACAACAAATAAAACTAGCAGCTATCTATCTGAAATCACTGCCCTCTCCCCCTTTTACGAGAAAACATGATGGGTTGTTTGCCAAGCCTGGCCCTAGTTGTAGGAGGCCCTGATCCTGCCTCTGCACCTAATGTCAAATAATGAGTGCTAGGTATGGGGCTATGCTCTCCTATATCTATAGCAGATGGTGTTGATGCTGATGCTCCCGCAGTGTCCTCCTCCTCCTCCTCCTGCGCCTCCTCTAAGTGCTGCTGCTCCTCTGACTCCGAGTCCTCTTGTTGTCCCTGCTCTAATGGATCATCTGCCACTGGCTTTAACCATGAAGGTGACTCCTCCAAGAGGGGTTCCTCAAACTCCAACCTCCACGGAGACAATACATCAATATTGTCTAAGCTAAGTCACATGACACGAGGACTCGAGACACGGAGGACACGTAAATACAAGTATTCAATACGAAACACAACGACCTGGAAACAAGACACGGGGGACACGTTTTATATATATATATATATATATATATATATATATATATATACCAAAATATAGTTTTTTATCCATATTAAATTGCAAGTTGCAGCTTATCTAATCAAATTAAAATATAATTACTTCTCAAAGTTCATAGTTCACTTTAAAAAATAAATAGAATCAAAATTTACTATTTAGAAATTAGAATGTGATATGCTTGGTCTTGATTCTTGAATATTCAATGTTCATTGTTCATGTACAACTTACAAGCACATAAGAAAATAACTAAAGTCTAATCCTATTGATTTCCTCTGCCCCTCTTGCGAGAAAATGCCACAGCTTTCCCTTTCCCTCTAGATGTAGACGCTGGTGCTGGTGGAGTTGGCAGTGGAGTTTGCTATGCTCTAGAAGCTAAAGAACTAGAAGTAGGAGCTATAGGAGGTAGACCACGTCCTCTACTGGTGGCAGGGGTAGCTCGGGCAGGTGGTGTCACCTGGAAACATTACAATCTCCCAATCCTAAAATCCTAAAAAACTGATAAGTCTGCTGCATTTTGAATGAAATCTAAAATTCTACTTTCTCCATATGAAATCCAATGAGGCCGGAACCACTCTCAAACATCCTGAGTCATTTCATGGTAATGTTAAAAATTTAAGTAAAAGGATAAAAATGAAGATTAAGGAGAATGTCACTTTTACTTTAAGAATTTAACATTACCATGAATAGCATATCAATACTAGGGCCTAGAACGCTCAAACCCTCCTTGGCAGCAACCACATAGCTCTCCCCTTCCTTCTCCAGCAATCAGAAATGAAAATGATATGAAAAAAAACCAAAATCGGATTTTTATAGGCCGTGCAGAAATTTTTTATAGTCACCGGGCGATATTTTCGATTGTCGCGCGATATTTTCCGAAATATTGGCGATATTTCGGAAATCGCGCGATATTTTCAAAAGCCGAAAATATCGCGATATTTTGTCGACGATATATCGGCTCGCCAAAAATATCGCGATATTTCCGAATATCGCTGATATCTCGGCGATATTATCAACACTGGTTTAAACAATGAACATCCCAAGTGAATGTTTTGTAACCAATTCAACATCTTCGCTAGAAGAAAATCAAAAAATTGCCACAAGCCCAACAAGAGAAAGTCCAACCAAAAAAGTTTCATATCGACATCCAAATCACGAGAGTAGACAACTCAATCAAGCTACGTATATGCACCATTCAGAACAGAAACAACAAACTGATGTTCCAAAAAATATTGAAGTAACCTCAATCTAGTGTTATAATGACAATTCGTTATAAAATTTCAGTGATCAGAATATTCCACAGAAGATTAATCTAGGATGGTATGATCCCTTCTCAGTGCGACAGTTTTGTTTGTCACTTAGAAAATCATATCAACTTGTATCAACGAAGATGATAGTGCCAAGAAAAGAAGGCATTCGAAACCGAAAAAGAGATCAAGCCTTTTGCATCAACAAGCTTTGAGGACAAAGATTTTTTGAAAAGGAAGGCAAAGTTATGAATAAAATATATAGGAAATAATGTAAATGATAATAATCATAAATAATGATTAGTTAATTAGTAATTAAGTTGAAGAGGCATGTCTAAATGAGACATGACTCTCCATGAAGAGACACCTGCTTGGTATATAAGCAAGCCTCTCAATCTCAATGTATCATCATTCTTATTCATACATTTAATATATAATCTTGTATTCTCAATGGAGATCTACATATTCCAAGTCTTCTGGAGTATTTAAACTGAAGAACGAACTTTGTTCGTTTCAAATACTAACCCAAAGATCAAGAAGAATCAAGTTAGAAAGACACTTATTGATAGCCTAATCACATAAGTTGTCACATTAACCAATAAATTTATCAGCGTTGCTTTGAACAAAGACAATATTCTACCTACATTACGAAGAATCTCAATTCCAGCACAACTTCATTGCAAATCAAAGGCATCCTTTGAATCGTAATCAAAGAAGTTTTGTCAGAGAACCTTGTTAACAAGCAATACCATAGCAGATTGACCTAGGATGGATTCATGCACTATGCAATGCAAGAATCTTGTTTAAAGCTTCGAAAGTCTTTTCATTGAGGTTCTTCAACTACATTAAGGACAAGGCATCTAAAGCAATGCAATGTCATGTACATAATTGAGATTACAACAGTATAATATTGTTGATTTGGGGTAGCATCGAATGTGCTCTAGCCACGAAAATTGGTGGAGAGGCTAAAGCACATGAGATCTCCAATACCCAGAAATGGTTTGGGCAGATTCTAAACAGTTTGAGAGGTATTAAAATAATTAATATTTTTAATGGAGTCCCTAAGTCTAAACTTAGGGAAAATAAAATATTAATGTGAATTAATATAAAACTGTGTTGGAAGGGTCCAAAAGTCATGGATCAAGCCAGAGTTAATCTTAGTCGTTGATTAGGGACTTAATCTCAGTCGTTGATTTGTCAATGAGAAAAGTATAAAAGGAGGCTTGAGGGTCACTTGGAAGATACATCGAGTTGATCAAGATTTCGATTTTCTGGGGCAGGGTTTACTGAGAAAATCGAAAGAGTGATCAAAGTTGCAGTTGAGGGGCAGTGAATACAGAAGCAGAGAGGCAGAGATAGTACCAGGAGGATCAGCGCATAAGCCAAGAGAGAGAGACACAAAGCCAGCCAGAGGTTCACGCAGAGCCAACGAGGGCTCAAGCAGAGGCAGCAAGGAGTTGCGCAGTGCCTCAAAGAGCCAGCGTAGGTGACACAGAGGCTCTAAAGGCTGACGCAGTGCCTCCAGAGGCTGACGCAGTGCGAGCTAGGGTGACGCTGGGCCAGAAAGGGCTGATGCAGTCCCGAGAGGCTGATGATGGGGTTTTCGTGGGGCAGATTGGATCTGGGAGTTGTCGGAGTGTTTATCTGGGGTTTCAGCGAGAATATCTGCTTCCGAGTAGAGAGGTACTCCTGTCGAGATTATTCTCTATTGCGTGAGCCGGTTTTGGCACCCAAATTGTATTCAGAAACTGCATAATAATAAAACCCTCAGATAGCTACACCGGTTTTCACGCATTGGGTTTTTCCGGGGACATTCGTCCAAAAACAACGATGTCACTTGTGTGCTTGTTTTTGTTTCCTTCAGTTGATGATCTGTAATGTGTTGAGCATGCACTTGTATTTATTTTCAGTATTTACATGGTAAATAACTTGTTAATTAATCATAACAAGTAGGCAGAAATAAATCAGAAAAGTGCATGAAGAGTTTCTAACAGTTAGACTTAGAAATTCCAACATGATATCAGAAGGTGGTTGCAGATCATAGGAGAACTGAGGACATCAGCCAAGCAGAGCAGCAGCAACAAAAAACAGTTGTCCTGAGTGACAGAAGTTGTTCCTAGCAGAGAAGCAGCAAAGAAGGGGTGACGCAGTACCTGCGTCATCAAGTTTGAGTTGAGAAGAGGACCAACGCAGTGGCAGAGGGGAGCAGAGTCGACCTACGCAGTGCCCAGTCATCTTTCTCAATCAGGAAGGATTGACGCTCGTGCCCAGGGGGTGCATATTTTGCTGGTGCCGGGATTGCGCAGAGCCTAGAAGCTCTAACCTTCAGTTTGTTAGGGCTTAGGAGGTTGTGGGTAAGTTGTAGAGTGAATTTGGTGGAGTACTACACTCAGAACAGTACCTAACAGGGCAAGGTCAAGAAGGAGGGAATTGCTACCGAGGGTTTTTAAACAAGAAATCCGGATTAGTGGTGGAGCGGCACTAAGGATCGAAGTGGGGGCATCTCGACATTGGCAGAAGGGTTTCCAGGAGGGAAATCGAGGCTTTGAGGGAGTCACACCGAGAACTTCCAGAAGGGAAGTAGAGGAACAGCGAGATGGCAGTGAACGGCGTAAGAGACCAGGGCAGACTGGATGAAGCCTCAAGCTTCCTAGTCTTGAAGGCCAGAATCTTATCCGTTCTAGACAAGAACCATCTCAAGCACTTCGCCTTAAGGACAATAGCGGTCCTAGTTGACCCGACTAATAACAATAAGTACGAGGATGCAATGGCGAGGGCCAAGAGCATCATCCTTGACGGGGTCAAGGACCATGTAGTACCACACATTGCCGAGAAGAATACGGCAAATGAGATGTGGGAGGCCCTAAAGAAGTTGTATCAGCATACTTCCGTGCAGAGGAAGATGCTACTAGAAAATCAGCTGCAGTCATACCAAATGTAGAAGGGAGAACAGATCAACACCTTTCTCGGTCGATTGAAGGAGATCCGGGATCAGCTGACTTCCATAAGGGCCACGTCGGATCAAGAATTGATGGTGAGAACAGCCCTAAACGCAGTCTCAGAAGACTGGGAGGTGTTTGTCCAGAGCATACTGGGTAGGGCGACCCTTCCAGATTGGGAGGAAATGTGGGCGGCTCTTTGCCAAGAAGAGATCAAAAGACTAAGCAAGGCGGGAAGCAGCGAAAAAGGGATCAGAATCAAGGAGGAAGAGGAGGATGTTGCCCTAGCATCTAAGCGAAAGCAGGAAAAACGGAAGAAGAAGGACCTCTCCAAGGTCAAATGCTTCAACTGTGGGGAACTGGGTCACTATGCGAGCCAATGTCCGAGGAAGAAGAGTAAAGGAGAGGCTTCCGAAACCAAGGCAGCGCCAGCAAGGGCAGAGAAGGAAGTGGAGACAGATGATGACTGTGCCATGAGTGCTCACATGCCACTTGAGCGGAAGTGGGGAGACATCGAGCCATAGTCAGACGGACTACAGGCGATGAGGGGCAGGATCCTCGAGGTACCCAACCTATTGTATTATACCTTGCTACGGGAGCCCCGAAGAGGAATAGTAGTACTGGCGGATGTCATTAGAGACGGATGCAGATGGAGCGTCAGACAGAGCTATAGTGCAAGATTCCCAGGACAGCGTGAGGCAACAGTGTGAGATGCATAGAGTTGTTGCAGCAGCGCAGAGGTCAAAGAGGGAGCACTTGTCAACAACAGAGTGAGTTTTAGCACCGAGGGTGTCTCTAGCCTGACAGAGATGTCAGAGTTGGCAGATCAGTTACTTACTTCTCAGTAACTGAGTTGCAGTGCAACAGTTAGTGGTGGTAGTGCTATGGGCAGCACGATGCAGCATGATGAGAGGGATTGCAGTGCAGATGCAGCAGTGGCAGTCGCAGAGCCATGGGTAGAAGCACAGATGCAAAGGGAGTTTTTGTACAGATGCAACAGTGGCAGTGGCAGGGCCATGGGTAGCAGTAGATGATGCAGCACTACAGAGGATGTCAGGCAACAGGCCTAGCATCAGCACCGAGACTGATGCCGAATGATCAGGGTGATGCTCAGTGAGGATTATTACTAGAGCACAATCCTCGCTAGGAGGGAGTGTTGATTTGGGGTAGCATCAAATGTGATCTAACCACGTAAAAAAGTGGAGAGGCTAAAGCACATGAGATCTCCAATACCCAGAAATGGTTTGGGCAGATTCTAAACAGTTTGAGAGATATTAAAATAATTAATATTTTTAATGGAGTCCCTAAGTCTAAACTTAGGGAAAATAAAATATTAATGTGAATTAATATAAAACTATGTTGGAAGGGTCCAAAAGTCCAAAAGTCATGGATCAAGCCAGAGTTAATCTTAGCCGTTGATTAGGGACTTAATCTCGGCCGTTGATATGTCTAAGAGAAAAGTATAAAATGAGGCTTGAGGGTCACTTGGAAGATACACCGAGTTGATCAAGATTTCGATTTTCAAGGGCAGGGTTTGCTTAGGAAGTCGAAAGAGTGATGAGAGTTGCAGCTGAAGGGCAATGAATACAGAAGCAGAGAGGCAGAGATAATACGAGGAAGATCAGCGCAGAAGCCGAGAGAGGGACACAGAGCCAGCCAAAGGTTCACGCAGAGCCAGCCAAGGCTCAAGCAAAGGCAGCTAGGAGCTACACAGTGTCTCAAAGAGCCAACGTGGGTGACGCAAAGGCTCTAAGGGCTGACGCAGGGCAAGCTAGGGTGACAATGGGCAGACGCTGGACCAAAAAGGGTTGACGCTGGGGTTTTCGTGGGGCAGATTGGAGTTGGGAGCTATTAGAGTGTTTATCCGGGGTTTCAGCCGGAATATCTACTTCCGAACAGAGAGGTACTACTGCCGAGATTATTCTATGTTGGGTGAGCCGGTTTTGGCACCCAAATTGTATTCAGAAACTGCATAATAATAAAACCCTCAGATAGCTACACCGGTTTTCACGCATTGGGTTTTTCCGAGGACATTCGTCCAAAAACAACGGTGTCACTTGTGTGCTTGTTTTTGTTTCCTTCAGTTGATGATCTGTAATGTGTTGAGCATGCACTTGTATTTATTTTCAGTATTTACATGGTAAATAACTTGTTAATTAATCATAACAAGTAGGCAGAAATAAATCAGAAAAGTGCATGAAGAGTTTCTAACAGTTAGACTTAGAAATTCCAACAATTATTCTGATTATGAAAGGATGTCAAAAATACTAAGTAAAATAAACACAAAAGGTGCACTCCTTGAAAACACAAAAGCTACACTCAGCGAACACACTATTCGAAAACAGTGAAAACTGCTAGACAGTTTTAAACAATATGGATTTGTTAGACACTAAAGCAGCAAGAAAATATAGAAAAAACCTGCATGAAGAATGGCTATCAATGTCAGCTGGTACTAACCATAGTTTTAAAAACCGGCCACAAAAACCGGTAACCGGTCTAACCGGCCGGTTAGAGGCCTGGCCGGTCCGAACCGGCCTAAAAAACCGGGTTAGATACCTCATGTGCCCAGAAAACGGCCCTAACCGGTAAAAACCGGCCGGTTTAGGGCGGAACCGGCCGGTTCCGTCCTAAACCGGCCGGTTTATGGACAGCCCACCGAATTATGACAAAAAGTGCAGCGGTTTTGTGGTTTAGGGGTTTTGGGGGTGAGGGAAAGGTATTTTCCCTCCAAAAACACCCTCACACTTGCTATAAGAGACCCCTCTCACTCTCATTTGTCTCACACAACTGATTTGGAGTGTTTGTGAGTGTTTGTGAGTTTGTTTGTGAGCTTGGAGAGTGTGGAGTTTTTGCTGAAGTAGTCATCTTGGAGTTGGAGTTGGAGCTATTTTGGAGATAGTGTGTAGTTGTCAGTGGAGTTGCCATCTTCAAGAGGAGGCTAAGGGAGCTAGTTTGCATTTCCAGGTAAGGATTTGCACTTGATAATTCCTCATTTGAGTCTGCTGTCCATGAATTTTTTTTTTGTGTTATAAACTTCTCACTTCTATGATCTACCATCCAGGGAGTCATCATGCTCCAAAAGCCGAAGATACTGCATGGGCTCATTGTGATATGATTGATGGCAAAATGATCTGCAAATATTGCCAAAAATCCATTCAAGGAGGGGGTATTAACAGGTTCAAGCAACACTTGGCTGGGATAGGAGGCCATGTAAAGCCATGTGGAGCACCAAATGAAATAATAGGGCATATTAGGGCAGAATACCTTCAGAAGTTTGAGACTCAAGTCACTGAACCAATAGAGAAGTTTGTGGCTACACAGTTTGGGAGTCGAGACTCAACCAACTGAGTTTGATCATGATGACTGAGACTCATGAGAAGTTTCAACTTCAAGTGATAATGTTGATCACTATTATAGTATTACTATTATCATATATGTAGAGTCTAGACTGAAGTCTTGTAGTAGGCCACTGGCCCCATAGTTTGTAGGCTTTATTTTTGCACTCTAGTGGCCATTTAGAGCCTCATTGCTTATGTATTTTGTCGATGATATGTATTGCACTCGGTGCCATTTTGATATATTCACCTTTAAGGCTTTACATGGTATATCAATGAGCAATCTTTGCATATTTTGTCTCTATTGGCTTGGAATCATGGTTTTAAATCTTAAAAATAGTTTTTTTCATTAAAAAATAATTATTTAATGTATTTTTCTAAAACCGGTTCGTTTAGACCAAACCAGTCCCGGTTAGACCGGTTCCGGTCGGTAAACCGGTTCATTAGGTGGACCGGTCCGGTCACCGGTTCCGGTTTTAAAAACACTGGTACTAACCACATACACTCTGGTCACATAGTAGATCTGATGATGGTCATATTACATTTCCACAGTCAGAACTATCCAAAAGGATCGACAAGTCACCTACTGCCCTCAGAAACTGCGTAAATGTATTGACGTTTGCATTGCATGCTAATGTCTCTTCTTAAATTTATGTTATATACGAATTTCTGTTGCAGGCAAGTGGGAAACATGTCCATAACAGAGACTTTTCAAGTTACTAAGCAGATCAACTGGAAAGGGCTATTACAACATAATGAAAACCTTGATCTTGAAAGTTGACAGTGGAGATCACAATTATTACTATCTCTGGAAAACCATCGCAAACATCGCCATTTGTTTAAACTTCAAATCTTTCAAACACACTAGCTATTTTTCTTCATCAAAATCAACAATTCTCCATTTCAGAAAATAATTCCAGCAGATAATTCAAATATTACTATAGAAAACAAACCACTGAGAAATGATGATTTATCCTGCAATACAACTGATACGGATACAGTTTCTAAAAGAAAAGACTTATATCTTAAGAAATGGTCCAAAGATAGCGTACATCTTTTAATCTGTCATAATGAATGCACTGTTGAATTGCAGTTACTTATATGAAGAACAAAACATTCCAGTATGAAAACAGAATTGTGCAAGATGTATATTCTAGGGAATGATACAAATGCAAACTTGTGGCCAAAATAATTTAGGAATGCCTGCAGTAAGAAATATATACCTGGAGAGCTGCCATGAACTGCCTAAGTGTTCCCTTAAATTGATCAGAAGAACTACGGGCTTCTAGAAACATGAGCTTTGCATAGTGCTTCCAACAAGCAGAAAGCACTGATGCTCCAATCTTCATCTCAGATTCACTCACATCTAAAATAGGAAAAAAGACAAAAAGAAAAAGAGTTGTTTTTCAAATCCAATATCCAGAAATTATTCTCAAGGACACAATATCCTTATGCTATTGAACAGAAACCAAAATATTATTACCTGACTTATCTCTGAGAGAATCACGGTAAGTTCTCATTCCATGCAACCGCTTAGATACTTGCTCCAATCCCTTCGCATGCAAAGGCCTGCTCCGTTTGCTCCACTGCACAGTGAATTATCTTGCTCAACTTAAATCCAAATATAACAGTCAAAGAAAATACTCCCATATTCTTTATCCCACCAACTCAAGAAACACATCATAGCCTCAGTATGACAAATTCAAATTCAAATTCTTCAAGCCACCAAGCACTTTGAACAACTATAATTGGAAAGTTCCACATATGCATATTCTTAATAATTTTTTTCAATAAAATAAGCAAAAAATGCCAAGACACCAGGAGATCCACAGGAGTGTAGTCTAGCAGAAAGCAGTGACGAGATTGGGCTTGTATTAACACAAAGACCTGGCTTAAAAACCCCCAGGTAAGTGCAGATCAGGCTAGATGCAATCCATGTGTTATGAACATAAATAAAAAATAATATAAATAACAATAACTCATAATTAAGTAATAACTTATAAATTAGTGTTGTGAAAAGCGCGATTAAATCGCGATTTAATGAAAAAATCGCGCTTTTTCCCCGCGCCGATTTAATCGCGCTTTTTACACGAAAAAATTGGCTATTTTTTTGCCGATTTTTTCCGAAAAAAAGCGCGTTTTAATCGCGCTTTTCACAACACAACAGAGAAAAGCCTTGAATCACCACAACACTATAACTAACAAAGAAGGGTATTCTGGCTATCCTAAGCCTTAATACTAGTATACTTTAAATAGAGGACCAAAAATTGCATGAAGAAATATGTCATCTCCACAGGCTAGCTTGTGAAGGTTGAAGTAAGTTCCCATCTAGCCAATGCATCATTAGTGGAGTTCAAATCATGATCTTGGTCCTGACAAGGCTTACTTCCAATAACCTGAATTCACAAAAGCTTATAAGAGCATCTAACTCAGTAGTCCAACAAATATGTTGCTAAAGCTCATCAACATACAAGCCAGGAGAGTCAGCTAAAATGGCATCCCTGTTTGACAACCCACAAGGTGCACAGAGACCACCAACCAGTCTCATATAATATCATGACTGCTCCAGGAAATACCATATAAAATTCTCCCCTAAGAAGATTGTTTTGAAAGTCATTAGTTCCCACTATCAATCTAAAGAAAAGCTTAAATGAAAGACATGCATGAGATCAAAGCTTCAACTTACCATCTGAAGGCATTGAACAAGAGTAACCAAATTGTCCAGCTGATCCCACAGTAGAGTCTCTCTCTCTATGCTTAATGGTCCTCTTCCTGATGTACTAGGCAAGTCTTCTAAAAAACACCCCTCAGAATTTTCAGCTATATTTATTGGGGTGACTAACCGTCTGTTATCTTTGTGCTCTTCCATCTTTTTACTTGTAACAGATTTCGGAAAGCTCTCCTCTTCTGTTAATGCTTGAGTGCATATCAAAATACAATCAGCTGCAGCTATTGAAAGACGTGTTGGTAGTAGAAATCCATCCTGCTCAACACTGTAAACATAAACAAAAAACTTTGAGAAAAAAAAAATTCAAACAACAACACAGCCATAGGTTAATATCGATCTTCAGAAATAAAACAAAATTCTTCCGCCTGAAACTGTTTCTAGATATTGAATACATAGTTACAGTAAGAAATGATGTCTGCATCCCATGAATAAGGTGAAATGAAAATCTGCCAACAACAAAATATCACAGTTGTTTGACAGTCGGCAGCTTTCACGAAAAAGATGATGGTTATCTGACCACAAAATATACTGGTATCAGCAATGTTTTAGTCTTCAGGAATCTGCCCTAAAAAGTAGTGAGAACATCAAAGGAATGTGGTCACCATTTTAGAAAACACTCCAATGCAAGATCAAAGTGCCATTAATATTTTGCATTCCCTCACAATCAAAGACATCTAGAGGGTCCAAATAACAGGTTCATGAGGTTGGCACAATTGGAAGCATCCGATGTAATGTCCTCTTCAAATTAATTGCCCAAGGAAGGACGTGGTAGCCTATTTAACCTTGTACGCTATAGTCATTTCAAAAGGGGGAATTATTATTTAATGTTACTTAGATACCATTACTTAATAAAAATTACATTGGGGTAAATGGAGGGAAACTTACAAGTCACTCAAATTTGAATTTAGAAGGGAAAAGATCCAAAGAGAAACAATAAAAGTAAGGGAGGAGAGTCATTATGATCATCATGGATTGTTATTCTTCTTGATTTTGGGCTGAGGCTCTTGGAGGCTTTTAAGACCCTTTTCTCTGAATGGTTTCGGTGTTGAAAAATTCCACCCTAGCCAATCCTCCTATCTTTCTTTGCTACAGGACCGAATTTTGGCTGGAAACTATCTCTGAGGCACCGAAGGGCTGGTATCTTCCTTTCTGAGGTAGCGAAGGGCGGAAGACAATTTTCTAAGGCAGCAAAGGGCAGGAGCCTACATTTCTGTGGCAGTGAGGGGCTGAATCCACCTTGCTGAGGCAGACAAGGCTGGTAAATATCTTCCTAGGGCAGCAAAGGTTGAGATCTGATTGTCTGCGCAGCAGAAGGCCAGATTCTAATAGCAGGCCTGGTTCAGGGCAGCAAAGGGCCACCATTAGGGTTTAAAACGGGTGTAGCTAGCTGGAAGCTAAGGCAGCAAAGGATATTACAGGTGGAGCGGGGTCTAAGCAGCACGCAGGAGAACTGAAGCAAACTGACAAATCTGTGTGGCTTCAATCAACCTAAGGTCAGAACAACTCGTGTGCCCAACTGTTGAATAACAGTGAACGGTTTTGGTCTGTAAACTTAGAACTAAGTTTGTGTTTTTATCCCTATTGGGGAACTGTGGATCTTGTGCTGTATAGTAAGATTGCTAGTGTCTGGTCAGTTTGGCCCTAATTCACAGTGGGTGCTTGAAGAATCAACTGTTAATTGAGTAGTTTATTATACTATTGTGCATTCAATAAAGATCATCACTGATTTATAGACTAATATGAGCTGCAACACTGTTATGAGATACAATTCTGTCATGTGTTTACAATGGTATCAAAGTTGTGCATCCTGCCAGCCTGTGAGCATATGATTTCTGGATGCTCCCGGAGGATAGGGACAACATTACAGTGAAGAAAACTAAGGGTTCCAACAATTCAGTCATGGCAAGCAAGGAAGAGCAACCACCAAAGATTAACCCCTTAGGCATCTTGGGGAAGCTAGCAAGAGGGCGGCAGCAGATGGCTCAACAAATGGCACAAGGGCAACAGCAGATGGCCCAACTTCTTACCCAAGTTTTGGCAAATCTGAGTAATGTGGGTAACAATTGTGCTAATGGATCTAATGGAGGCAGCCGGAGTTTGGCAGAAGGAAGCAACAACCATAATCCTGGTTCTTTTAACATCTCTGCACAAACTAACACAGGGACAACCAGTAGGAGGATCCCTAGACTTCCACTACCCCAGTTTCTAGATGGTTAGGGAGCAATAAACCAAGGACCTATAGAAAAGAATGGAGATTTTTCAAAATATTCTCGGAAGTATGCATCACTAGGAGAGGTTGTTCGAGCAGCTATGACCTTTACAGAGTTCAGTAACATTAAGTACAAACATAGGCCCAGGGATAATAATAGCAGCACGCAACAGAACTGTGATCTACTGCACAATGTTGGAAAATTGTCCATCCCCTCCTTTGATGGGTCATCCAAATACTCAGCGTGAGTACAAAAGTTAGACACTTACTTCCAACTTAACCCAATGCTTGAAGCAAAGGCCATCAAGTTCGCCACCTTGCATTTGGAAGGAGAAGCTCATCAATGGTGGTACCACGGATTGGTCACCCTGGGACATTCCAACATTACTTCTTACATGGACTTCACAAAAAAGGTTGATAGACCAGTTTGACAAGAAGGATTCTGAGATACACTATAGGGAGCTAACACGGCTCAAGCAAGCCACCACACTAGATGCCTACAATTTGGAATTTCAGTGAGTCACTGAGTGGCTGTTATGGTGACATTCATATCTGAACAGAGGCTGATCATGCTCTTCATAGAGGGTTTAGTCAAGCCACTGCATGGGTGGGTCAAGGCCTTCAAACCCACCACCTTACAAGATGCCATCGCTATAATGTGAGACATGGAAGATGCATTACCTAAAACTAAATTTCCATCCAAACCACTCATCACTCAGAAGAACAAAGATAGGAGGTCATCTGAAAGAGAGTGGGTTGAGAAGGACAGGTTGGATGGCAAGACTCAAAGCAAGTTGAGAAAGAATAAACTTAGTTTCAAGTGCAAGGAACCATGGGAACCAGGTCATAGTTGCTTAGGAAAGGGAAAAGTGTAATATTCCTAATTGGAATTTAACAATTAATACCAAAAAATGGACTAGGAACAATAAATAAACTGGAATTCATACACAATTAAAACACCAAAATGTACACCAACATAATCTGAGCCATTCGATTAATTTTATGATAAAAGAGTACATAAAATGAGCTGAAATTTTGGAACCTGGGCTTGCGGTGCAAGCTAAGCAGAACCTGAAAAAATGCCCCGAACCCAAGCGGTAGAAATGGTCTCGGAGTGAATTTTGCACTATCCAGAAATAATTTGCTACTTGTTGTCGGCTGGAATGTTGATATTAGGGCTGAATACTCCTCAGAATGCTCTGAAAATTTAGCTTTGAACTCCTCTCCCAAAATCCAGAAAAGGTTTGGCCCAATCCAAACCAAAACTGAGCCCACCAAGTCATACAATTCGTCAGCTAACTAACAAATCGCCAGCTATAAGAATGTGGATTTCAGGCCTGAATATCAATCGGAAAATTCTATAAAATTAGTCGGAGACTCCTCTCAATAAACCCACAAAAACCCAGAAAGGGTTTGGGCTGAATCCACCGACCCCTGGTGACCCCCAACAAGTGTGAATTGCCCAACCTGGTCAAAAAAACGCCCCACAGTTTTGATACTACTAAATTATGCCCAAATCTACCAAGGGAAATATCTCCCAGCTCTGGCTAAATTCTCCATTGAGAAATACCTCCTATCTTCAGCCCTTATCTCTCCCGGATCCACTTCTTTAAACCCCTGCGCAACACTTGGTCAAATAGCTTTTGCGCCCCTACCAAAGATAGAAAAAACGACCCACATAATAACCTCCAATCCAGCCCAGCAAATCGTTGTCCAAATTCTGGTCTAACAATAAGAAAATTCCCTGCAAAAGCACGGAGCCTCTAAACCACGCGTGCTCCCACAATGTGCTCCACAAAAATACCTTTGCACTCAAGAAATGTGCACTATTGAGTAAATTCTTGCAATGACGTCCAATGGAAGCTCTGAATTGAGCTCCCCAAATTGCCTCACTAAGGAGACACTCGAAGTTCTCCGAAATGAGGGTGGAATTCTCACTCGGAAATTCTTTGTGCTGAACAACACAGGTTTTCTTGGCTAAGCAACTCAAGATAACTAGTGTTAAATTGTCAAATAATCAAAAAATACCAAATGGAAGCCTCCAAGCTCTATGTATAATTGTTAGCCCTCTCCCTTGGTGGTCCCCACCTTCCACTAATAAAATATTACTTTGCCGCCATTCTTCATTAAAATAATAATTTCCACTTTTCTCCCACAAAATAATATTTTCTCTTTTTTATTTAATATCACCAAAAATTGGCAAAACTCCTTAGTGGATTTTGCACTCACAAAAATTGGGAACATTACAAAAAGTCCAATATATTGAGGTGTTGTCAGAAAGGAACAATGAACAAGATACATGGCTAGCACCAAGCAATGGGCCTAGCAGTTCAGAGGGGGAGCAGTCCCACAAGGAAGCTAAAGGGGATCACAGGCCTTGTACAGGGATTAAGGGTGGTGTTATCGCCACTCTTTCTAGAATCCTCGGGAACTACACCTTCAGGATCAAGGGGGTAATACAGGGACAATGAGTCACAGCCTTGGTCAATGGTGGGGCAACTCACAACTTCATCGATTCAACCTTGGTGGCAAAGAGAAGTTTTTCCACGAAAGAATTTGCTTTAACGTTGTAGTGGCTAATGGATACAACATGACATGCACACAAAGTGTTACATGCTTGAACTTGACACTAGGCAATTACACATTTACCAATGACTTATATATATTGGATCTTACAAACACCAATGTTGTATTGGGACTACAACGACTATACTCATTGGGGAAGTTCTTAATGAACTACCAGGAAATGGAGATGGAATTCAGGGCCTCCAATGGCAATAAGGTAGTGTTGAGCGGTATGTCTAGTGGCACTCCTCCGGCTATATTAGCTAAGGGAATGGAGGCTTTAGACTGTAGTGTGCTAGATCTGTTGAAATTTGATGACAAAAAAAGGTTTCCTGCAATCCAACCCGATTTTAATTTCACCTTATCACTCCCATTCAGTTAAAGGCCTTTTCCCATAAACATACATTCAACATATAGAATTCTGGAATTGAAATTTTCAGATTAAAACAAATGGGACTGTCAACACATGCTGAAAATAAATATGGACATAAACAGACCAACAACACACATAAAAATACACAGATTTTTGGTCAACTTAGACCCAGACAAAACCCCTTCAATCTTCTCCGGGCAAAACCTGTTAGAAAGCTCTTCAAATTTATTTATCTTTGAAGTTCAGCAAAAATACATTTGCAAACAAAACAAAACAGCAACATACAACTTATCTCTTCAACCCAAAACTCCTTGAAAATTGTGCCCATTTTGCCTTGATTTTCGTGCCCACTTGAAGCTGAAATATGTACAGTACGGATACGACTGTACTGACTGTACTGTATGGATTCCGTATAGGCTGTATGGATTTCTGTACCGTTGTATGGACTATACAAAAAAATTTCAAAAAAAAACTCAAAAACTTCTCTCAAACAACGTGCAACTCACAGCATTAAGTGGTGTTCGTACTGTACATTTTGTTGTCTTCTAGGTCTTGATTTTCGTGCCTAGCTTTGCCCAGAAATCACTCCTTCAGCTTGCTGCAACAAATTTTTCCTTCAGAACTTTTCTCCAACTCTCAACGTCCTTTCTCCAATCTGCTCATGAAGAATGAATGCAATCTCTCTTTTATTTTCCCCCTTTTGTTTCCCTAAATGACTTTTGGGCAACTTTAAGATCTAATGGCTCAGATTCATTCAGATTCATTTAGATTCATTTAATTCTCACTTTCTATTTTTTAGCTCACCCATTAAATAAAGTACCCACATTGTACTTTATGTCTAAAGTCACTTTTCACTTTATAATTTAACATTGACTTTACCACTTATAAAGTCACTTTTACTTTATAAAGTCACACTTAGGAAAAGAATTATTTTGGACACTTTTCTCTAAGTAGAGACTAACCCATGGGAAACCACTTGTCCAAGGTACATTAAAAACCAAAACTCACTCTTACCAAGGTAAGTGTTTCTCACCACACCCATCTTGTCCCTGAAATGGACATGCTTGCCTCCTAGTAAGGACTTCGTGAGAACATCGGCCACCTGCTCATCTATTGATATATACTCCAGCTTCCCTGCCCCCTTCTAAACATAGTCCCTAATGAAATGATATCTGATGTCAATATGTTTTGACCTGTCATGAAATACTGAATTCTCCGTGAGTTTAATGCAACTCTGATTATCACAATGAATAATCGTTGGTCTCAGCTCCTGATCAAATAGGCCATACAACAACTTGCGAAGCCAAATGGCCTCACAACTAGCCTAACTAGCAGCCATATACTCAGCCTCAAAAGAGCTCAAAGCAACTAACTTTTGCTTTCGACTGAACCATGACACAATTGTCGAACCCAATCCAAAGCAACACCCTGAAGTGCTTTTCTTGTCAGAAGCACAGCCTTCCCGATCTGCATCTATGTAACCTGCCAACCTCGCTCCATCTCCCCGCCTATAGTCCAAACCATAATCAACAGTCCCTTGCACATAACGAAGAATGTGCTTTGCAGCTACCCAATGCACCCTCCTGGGCTCAACCATGAACTGGCTAAGTGTGTTCACTGCAAAGCATATATCTGGCCTAATGTTGACCAGATACATCAAGGACCAAATACGCTGCCTATACAATGTGGGATCCACCAAACTAGAATCTGAAGCATAAAGCTTCTTCCAGTTGGTGGTCATAGGTGTAGACATTGGTCTACAATCTGCCATGTGAAATCTGCTCAACACATCCACAGCATATTGCCCCTGCCCCAGAAAGGTATGCCCCTCCCCCTGCCACACCTAAAGCCCCAAAAAGTAATGCATCAGCCCAATGTCCTTCATCTCGAACTCCAGAACAAGATCCTCCTTGCAACCACTAATTAGTCTCTTTGCCCCAGTAATGAACAAGTCATCAACATATAGCACAAGAATGAGTGGATCATCCCCTTAAATAATGTCCTATAGGTTCGAATCTACACCACTCTTCGTGAAACCCATCTGCTACAAGTAAGTATCAATCCTCGAATACCAAACTCTCGGAGCTTGCTTGAGTCTGTAGAGTGTTCGCCTCGACCAGCATACATGGTCTCCCACCCAAGTACCTCAAAGCCCTTCCGCTGCTCAACATACACCTCCTCCACTATAGCTTCGTTCAGAAATGTGGTCTTCACATCCATCTAATGGATCTGCCAACCCATTTCTGCAGCGATAGAAATAAGGGACCAGATAGAAGTGTATCGAGCTACAGGGGTGAAGGTATCATCATAGTCAACTCACCCTATCTGTGAGAACCCTCTAGCTACAAACCTCGCCTTGAACTTCTCAATGTTGCCATCCGCAACATGCTTGATCTTGTAGAGCCACCTGGAAGTCACAACTGACTTGCCCTTAGGCCTAAGCACCACTTCCTAAACATTGTTCTTAATGATAGAGGCATACTCCACCATAGCCTCTCTCCATACCTCCTGGCTGGCAGCCTCCTCATAGCTAGTAGGCTCAGAGTCAACAATGTTGGTAGCCTTGGCTACATAACTGCAAAACAACTCAAGTGGCACACTCTCCCTCTTCACCCTCTTCGGAGGACCAATAGACTCTGTTTCCATCAAGGTGTCTTGAAGCCACTTGAGCCTCCTTTTCCCTGAAGAAGCTTCCCCATAGGGAACCTCATCCTCTACCCCCCAGTTTGGTGAATCTAAAGGTCAGCCAACTGACCCTAGTGTGCCTGTACCTGTTGAAGTTTCTAAGTCTAACAATTAGAAACCCTCCATGTACATTCTGATTTATTCCTTCCTACTTGTTCTGACTAATTAACAAGTTATTTACCATGTAAATACTAAAAATAAACACAAGTACATGCTCAACACATTACAGATCATGAACTGAAGGAAACAGAAACAAGCACACAAATGACACCATTATTGTTGGACTAATGTCCCCGGAAAAAACCAATGCGGGAAAAACGGTGCAACTATCTGAGGGTTTGATTTATTAAGCAGTTTCAGAATACAATTTGGGTGCCAAATCCAGCCCACCCAACAGAGAAAAATCTCGGCAGTTCTAGCTTCTGCCCTCTGCATCAGCTTTCCCGACTGTTCCGGCAGTTCCCGACTGTTCCGGCTTCTACCCTCTGCGTCAGCTTTCCCGGTTGTTCCGGCAGTTCCACGCAGTTCCGACTATTCCCGGCAGTTCCGGCTTCTGCCATCTGCGTCAGCTTTCCCCACTATTCCGGCAGTTCCCGGCAGTTCTGGCTTCTGCCCTCTGCGTCAACTTTCCCGGCTATTCCTAGCAGTTCCAGCTTCTGCCCTCTGCGTCAGCTTTCCCGGCTGTTGCGCTGATCCTCCCAGCACTATCTTTGCCTCTCTACTTCTGTATTCACTGCCCCTCAGCTGCAACTCCTGATCACTCTCTCAAATCAACGGTCAAGATTAAGTCCCTAATCAACGGCTAAGATTAGATCTGGCTTGATCCATGACTTTTAGACCATTCTAAAACAGTTTTATATTAATTCACATTAATATTTTATTTTCTTAAAAATATTAATTATTTTAATATCTCTCAAAATGTTTAGAATCTGCCCAAACCCTTTCTGGGTATTGGAGATCTCATGTGCCTTAGCCTCTCCACCAATTTTTGTGGCTAGAGCACATCCGATGCTACACCAAATCAACACTCCCTCTTAGCGAGGATTGTACTCTAGCAATACTCCTCATCAAGTATCACCCTGATCATCCGACATCGGTCACTATGCTGATGCTAGGCCTACTGCCCATCATCTGCACTACTACATCTTGTACTGCTACCCATGGCCCTGCCACTACTACATCCATGCTACTGCCCATGGCCACTGCCACTGTTGTATCTACACTGCAACCCCTCTCATCATGTTGCATCGTGTTGCCCATAGCACTACCACTGCTAACTGCTGCACTGCAACTCAATTACTGAGAAGTAAGTAACTAATCTCCCAACTCTTACATCTTCGTCAAGCTAGAAGCACCCTCGATGTTGAAACTCCCTCTGTCGCTGACAAGTGCTCCCTCTCTGACCTCTACATTGCTGCAACAACGCCATGCATCTCACACTGTTGCACACCACTCTGTGCGATCCTGCACTGGTGCAACAGTCTCGTGCTTCTCACACTGCTGCCTCATGTTGTCCTGGGAATCCTGCACTATAGCTCCCTCTGTCGCTCCATTCGCTTCCGTCTCTACTGACAACCGCCAATATTGCTACTCCTCTTCGGGGCTCTCGTAGCAAGGTCTAATCCAAGAGATTGGGTACCTCAAGGATCCTACCCCTCATCGCCTGTAGTCCGTCCGACTATAGCTCGATGTCTCCCCACTTCCACTCAAGTGGTGTGTGTGCACTCATGGCACACAGAACATAAAGGATCCTAACCTTCCAGATGCCAAAGTTGGATGCCTCATCCAACCTGTCCTGATCCCTCAGCCCATTCATGGCCATCTCTCTGCTCTTTTTGTTGACTCCTTCGAGTCTCTCTACTTCCCGCTTGGAAGTTATCTGTTCGACTCCTGTTGAGTCTACTTCCCGTCTGGAAGTTCTTTGTTCGACTCCTGCTGAGTCTCTCTACTTCTTGCCTGGAAGTTCTCAGTTCGACTCCTGCTGAGTCTCCACTTCCCGTCTGGAAGTTCTCGGTTCGACTCCTGCTAAGTCTCCCTACTTCTCGTCTGGAAGTTCTCAGTTCGACAGCTCCACTTCCCCTCTGGAAGTTCTCGGTTCGACTCCTGCTGAGTCTCTCTACTTCCCTTCTGGAAGTTCTCTTCTAGACTCCCTTTGAGTCCTGATTTCCCACCCAGAAATCCTTCTACCAACGTCCAGTTGCGCCTCTCCGATCGTCTGTGCAATAGCAACACTAATCCGAATTCCTTGGCTATAAATCACCTCGGCAGCAACTCCCTCTACCTTGACCTTGCCTTGTTAGGTACAATTCTGACTACAATACACCACCAACTCCACTCTGCAACTTACCCACAGCCTCCTAAACCCCAACAAACTGAAGGTTAGAGCAATGTTGCAGGAAACGTCGTCCCCCCCCCCGGATCTAATGCCTGAAGCGCGTACCGTACGAATGTGCCCAGGAAGCGTCCCCAGAAGCGCGGTTCCGAAATTCCAAAACACGTTTCGGACTGATATGGACGCTTCCTGGAAATTTCAGAAACGTCCCTCCGAAACACGTTTCGGAATCCCCGAAGCGCGTTTCGTACGGCGCTTCGGCTGTACGAAGCGCGGCGCTTCAGAGGGCGAATCATACTGTTCCCATACGGTTTCGTACACGCTTCTGGAAAAGTGCACCGTACGGCCTAAAAAATCATTTTTTTTATTTTTTGATGAGTTTGCTTGTTGGGGGTGGGTCCAACTTGGATTAGGGTTGAGGAATGAAGGGAATAAAGCCCCCATTCATCCCTCATGGTAATGTTAAATTCTTAAAGTAAAAGTGACATTCTCCTTTATTTTTCATTTTCATCATTTTACTTAAATTTTTAACATTACCATGAAATGACTCAGGATGTTTGAGAGTGGTTCCAGCCTCATTGGACTTCATATGGAGAAAATAGAATTTCATATCCTATTCAAAATTCAGCAAACTTAACAATTTTTAGGAATTCAAGATCAATCGGATTGTGGCATTTCATTAGATTATATCAAGTATGAACTTATGAAGGTATGCGATTAGCATTTAATCAAGAGCACCAAGCCCTATATGTACCCTAGTGTTGGTGGTGTTAATTGTTGAACTCCTTTGTCACGCCCTTAGCAAAAAATTACCTTTCAATCAAGTCAAAATCATCAATCAAGGATGTTAAGCTTTTTCTACTATATTTTAAGTCTTGGATTAGGTAGTTTGATCAAAATTGGGCAATGTTGACTAATATCCTTAAACAATTGAGGTAGAGGCAAAGGCTAGACAAGAGGAGAAGAATCTAGATTCTAGATGGTTGATGCATCTAAATGGTTGATGCTCAAATAATTAATCATTAATGTACAATGGATGCTATATCTATCTTGATTTATGAAAAAATATGCATGTTTTCATGTCTTCTACAACTAATTTGGTATTTGGGATGTTTGTTTTCAGTATGAATGCAAAAAAATATAAATATATATATATATATAGCAGACGCTTCGCTTCCTAGATTTTTGGAAAATGACGCTTCCGCGTCCCCGCTTCCAAAAAACGTCCCCATTTCATCCCCGCTTCGTGCACATTGGGTTAGAGCTCCTAGGCTCTGTGCAATCCTGGCACCAGCAGCCTCCTCAGCCAATTGCGTCAGCCCTCATGGCCTCTGCGTGACTCTGCATGAGCCTATCTTTGCCTCCCTCAGCATCTGCACAGCCTCTTCTTGGCTCAAACTTGATGACGTAGGCACTGCGTCCCCCCTTCCTTGCTGCTACTATACTAGGAATAGCCTTTGTCACTCGGAACAGTGGTTTTCTGTTCTTGCTGCTCTGATCGGCTGATATCCTCAGTTCTCCTGTGATCTGCAACCACGCTCCGATACCATGTTGAAGTTGTGCCTACGTCACCCCTTCCTTGCTGCTACTATACTAGGAATAGCTTTTGTCACTCGGAACAGCGGTTTTCTGTTGTTGTTGCTCTGATCGGCTGACATCCTCAGTTCCCTTGTGATCTGCAACCACGCTCTGATACCATGTTGAAGTTTCTAAGTCTAACAGTTAGAAACCCTCCATGTACTTTCTGATTTATTCCTTCCTAATTGTTTTGATTAATTAACAAGTTATTTACCATGTAAATACTGAAAATAAACACAAGTGCATGCTCAACACATTACAGATCATCAACTGAAGGAAACAAAAACAAGCACACAAATGACACTGTTATTTTTGGACTAATGTCCCCAGAAAAACCCAATGCGGGGAAACCAGTGCAGCTATCTGAGGGTTTGATTTATTAAGCAGTTTTAGAATACAATCTAGGTGCCAAATCCAGCTCGCCCAACAGAGAAAAATCTTGGCAGTTCTGGATTCTACCCTCTGCGTCAGCTTTCCCAGCTGTTCCTAGCAGTTTCAGCTTCTGCCCTCTGCGTCAGCGTTCCCAGCTGTTCCGGTAGTTCCCAGCAGTTCCGACAGTTCTGGCTTCTGCCCTCTATGTCAGCTTTCCTGGCTGCAGCGCTGATCCTCCCGGCACTATCTCTACCTCTCTACTTCTGTATTCACTGCCCCTCAGCTGCAACCCCTGATCACTCTCTCAACTTTCTCAACAAACACAGCCCTAGAAAGTCGAAATCTTGATCTCTTGGTGTGTTCTCCAAGTGACCCTCAAGCCTCCTCTTATACTTTTCTCGTTGACAAATCAACGGCCGAGATTAAGTCCCTAATCAACAACTAAGATTAGATCTGGCTTGATCCATGACTTTTGGACCATTCTAACACAGTTTTATATTAATTCACATTAATATTTTATTTTCCCTAAGTTTAGACTTAGGGACTCCATTCAAAATATTAATTATTTTAATATCTCCCAAATTGTATAGAATCTGCCCAAACCCTTTCTGGGTATTGGAGATCTCATGTGCCTTAGCCTCTCCACCAATTTTCGTGGCTAAAGCACATTTGATGCTGCCCCAAATCAATAGTACCATCACCTGTCCTCGAAAAACCTGTACCGGCACCTGTGCTTGTGTCAATTGATGTGCCATGTGAACTCTATACCAGTGGACTCCCTAAAGAAGTGCTTGGTGAACTTGCCATTGGTGCCCCAGATATCGCTGACACTGAAGTACCTCCTGTACCAATCGATCTAGATCCCTGAGGTCCTGCTCCCTCTACCTTGACCTCCCTGCTGAGGAAAAGTCTATCTCTCTCTCATCATACTCCTGTGATCTCCGATAGGCCCTCTCCTCCTCGAACTTCACATCCCTCCTAATCACCACTCTTCGTTTAGAAGGAATGAAGATCCAATAGGCCTTCGAAATCTCATTGTAACCCATAAAGATACCCTTCTCTGGCACGGGTTTCAACTTCGTCCTCTGCTCCTTGGGGATATAAGAATACGTGAGACATCCAAAGATACAAAGATGTCCCACATGAGGCTTCTCTCCAATAAAAGCCTCCTCCACAGTCATATTCCCCAATACTCTATGAGGACTCTTATTCCAAAGATAAACAGCAATATTGCAGGCCTCAGCCCACAAAAATAAAGGCAACCCCTAATCATGAATCATCACTCTAGCAGCCCCAACAATAGCTCAATTCTTCCTTTCAAACACCCCATTCTGTTGGGGGTTGTAAGGAACCTTCCATCGGTGTACTCACCACCATTGTCTGACCTCAAGACCCGAATATTCCTACCTGACTGCTTTTCCACAAGAGATTTGAACTCTTTAAAGCGACTAAAGACCTCACCCTTGGTCTTCAAGAAATATATCCAAGTCCTCCTAGAGTAGTCATCCATGAATATAACATAATACTCATAACCACCCAAAGACACATGAGACATACAACCACTAACATTAGTATGAATCAAGTCTAGTATACTTGTAGATCTGTTGTCGCTCGGTGGTAAAGGTAACCTGGTGTACTATCCCAAAGCACACCCTCTGCAAACCTCATAATGCTCGACACTGAAATCAAAAACTCCAGTAGTGACCTCCCTCAGTACTCTCAAAGCTCCATGAAGCATATGCGCCATCCTCTGGTGCCATAACTCGCACAAGTCTCTACTGCTAGTGGTACTAGTGCGAGTGCTACCAGATGTGCTACTCACCAATGCTCATGGCGACTGAAAATTGAACCTCTATAGTTTCCCAGAGCGGGCTCCAATCACTTTGGTCGAAGTGATGGAAGCTCCCCTGGGATGCATCAATACCTTCCCTCTTAAGAAAGTGACGTCAAACCCCTTCTCCTCCATAGCAGACACTGAAATCAAGTTCTTCTTCATCCCCGGAACATACAAAACATCCATGACCTTCAAAGGAGGCAAAGACTCCCTCTCAAAGGTCACAGTCCCCACACCAATAGCTCTCACAATGCAGTCATCTCCTAGTACAATCTCAATATTAAGTGCCCTCTCTGCAAACTCTGAAAAGAACTCTCATGCACCTATCATATAGCGGGAAGCCCCGCTATCTATGTACCACACATTAGATGATGTACTCCTACCAGATGTAAAAGTAATAAATACAAAGTCCTGGTCAAATTGTGAAGCAAATTGCTCCACCTTTGTTGAAGCTGCAGGCAGCAGTACCCTTCTTCCCCTTGTTCTTCCTCTCAGGACGCGTAGCAGCATAGTGTTTCATCTTCTAACAAGCCCAGCATTTGACTTTGGACATATCTGTATCTTCCTTCTTCTTCTTCTCCTTTCCCTTAGCCCCATCTGATGAGGCCCCTTTCTTGGCCTTCCCTTTGTTCTTCCCCCTGGCTGTCAAGGCTACATCCTCCTCATCTGTTCACCCCACCACTGTCAGTCTTTCGTATCTCATGTTGCACACAATCATCCCAGAATCTGTCCCAATTGGGAAGATTCTCCCTAGAGATAACAATATCTCCAAAGACCTCCCAAGACTTAGGAAGTCCTACTACAGCTATCCTGACCAACTCTGTGGGTGCAACTGTCTCACCAATAGCAGTCAAATCATCACTTACCTATTTGCCCCTGCCAAGATAATGAACTACACTCTCAGCGTTTTTCATCCTAATGTTCTTCAATTGTTCTTTAAGTAACATCTTCCTGCTCTCAATGGTACTCTGATAGAGAGTGGTTAGAGTTGTTGAAAATAGCAACAAGAAATGCTAAAAATAGCATTGCTATAAATAGCATTTCAGAATATACTCCAACTCTGTTGGAAATAGCAAAAAATAGAAATGTTAAAAATAGTATTTCGGGATACATTCCAATTTTAGTTAGTCCCTGAACTAAAATTGAGAATTAAAATTCGAATTTGATCTTAGCAACTGTTTGAAAAATAATTAATTAATTCATCTTGAGTTAATTAGTTGGAGAAAATCAAACATGAAGTCTATGTGAAGACATGCAATAGTTATCCCTTTGATTGAGGAAATTATCCCTTAATTAAGGAGATAAGGATGAGTTGTATTTTGAGTTGTAATTAGTTAGCTCAGTTAACTGAGTTAAGTCCAGTTAGATTAGTTCCAACAGTTTGTGGAACTAATTGTGAGTTCAGTTAGTTAATGCATGCATGCATGTAACTAATGTACTTTAGATAACTGAATATTCCCTCATAAATAACTCATGCATGTCAATTCAGTCAAAGACCCAGTTGAGATCAGAGGAAGCGGCAGTGTACTATCAGTTGGAGGAATTTTCCTATATAGGAAACTCATCCATGTAGAAGGAATCATCTCCTTCAGGATTGAGCAGTTATTTCAAAGGTTAGTGTTGTGTGTGAGGTGAGAATCACACAGGTTGCAGCTGGAGGACCCAGGAGAAACTGCGCAAGGAAATAGGAGGCTTGGAGGACTGAAGGAAGGCATATGTATTGTCTATTCTGTCTATGAGCAGCGGTGAGGGATTGTACTGAGCGTTGGATAGCTTGTGAGCTAAAGCTTTGTGTAATCCTGAGATATTTCCACTTGTATGATAATACAGATAGCAGGGTTTTTAGATGAGGCTTTCCCCAGAGTATTCTTCTGTGATTCATGTGTGATTGATTTCTTCTTCATTTGTTATATGTGTTCTATTTGATCTTGCTCAAAATCGATTAAGCTTCCGCAAATTTGTTTGTAGAAGTAGATCAAGTATTTTGCTTTATTATATTGCATTATCAGGTGATCTACAGTGAGAATTTCTACATGGTATCAGAACTAGTTGATCTATAGAGAAATTTCTACAAGAGTTGTCCACATCTACCATGCATATGTGTTTCCTCTCACTTGAGGAACCACATGATCCTTCAGACTATCCATCAAAATCTTTTTTGCCTTTGCATTATTTTTTGTGAATTCAACAAGTTCATCTACAGCAATAGGAGGTACAACCACTTGCTGCATTGTGTCCCAAACAGTTGCCTCCTCAAACACTGTCTGAATTTTGTCCTTCCAAACGGCATAGTTGGATATCCTATCCAGTCTATCCTCTATCCTTAAGAGCATGGCAATGACTGTTGTCCAAAATTTACAAAACCAAGAAAATAGAGAAATAAACTTTCCAACAGACCTTGTTGTCCCAAAAGTTCAGCCTGTGTGAAATTTCACCTTGCTGTCCCAAAATATCAGTTTGTTGTCCAAAAATTCAGTTTGTTGTCCAAACCACTATTTGTTGTCCCAAACTATTGTCTGTTGTTCAAACTACAATTTTCAGCCTGTAGCTCTAATACCATGTTGAAATTTGATGACAAAAAAAAGTTTTCATGCAATCCCAACCCAGTTTTAATTTCACCTTATCACTCCCATTCAGTTAAATGCCCTTCCCCATAAACATACATTCAACATATAGAATTTTGGAATTGAAATTTTTAGATTAAAACACAAGGGACTGTCAACACACGCTGAAAATAAATATGGACATAAACAGACTTGCAACAAACATAAAAATACACAGATTTTTGGTCAACTTAGACCTAGGCAAAACCCTTTCAATCTTCTTCGGGGAAAACCAGTTAGAGAGCTCTTCAAATTTATTTATCTTTCAAGTTCAAGAAAAATACATTTGCAGACAAAAAACCGTACCCACTTTGCCTCAATTTATGTGCCCACTTGAAGCTTAAATATGTACAATACGAATATGACTGTACGGACTGTACTGTACATATTTCCGTACGGATTGTACAGATTTTCGTTCCGCTGTACAGATTGTATGAATTTTTCTTCAAAAAAAAGATTCTCAAAAACTTCTCTCGAATAGCATGCAGCTCACAACATTAAATGTTGTCAGTACTGTACCTTTTGTTGTCTTCTATGCCTTGATTTCCGTGTCCATCTTTGCCCAAAAATCACTCCTTCGGCTTGCTGCAACAAATTTCTCCTTCAGAACTTTTCTCCAACTCTCAGCCTCCTTTCTCCAATCTGCTCATGAAAAATGAATGCAGTCTCTCTTTCCTTTTCCCCCTTTTGTTTCCCTAAATGACTTTTAGGCAACCCTAAGATCTAATGGCTCAAATTCATTTAGATCAAGGGATGAGAATAAATGTGCATTTAATTCTTACTCTATTTTTTAACTCGCCCATTAAATAAAGTACCCACATTTTACTTTATGTCTAAAGTCACTTTTCACTTTATAATTTAACATTGACTTTACTACTTATAAAGTCACTTTTTCACTTTATAAAGTCACACTTAGGGAAAAAATTATTTTGGACACTTTTCCCTAGGTAGAGACTAACCCATGAGAAACCACTTGTCGAAGGTACATTAAAAATCGACAAGATCAAGTCCCTGTGCAAGCAAACAACATGAGGAAATGGGTGGTGCCAACTGCTTTGTTACTGCTCACCATTCTCACATTTACGCCACAACACAATCCCTATCTAAGAGCCAACGCAAAGGAAGCAAGTCCTGCAAATGAGAATACATGGCCTCCAAAGGTGGAAGAAGTCATCGTTGAAGCCATTCCTGATGCACTCACTACGGATGCAAATGTTGCGTAGAGGGAGTCAAGTTTCCTAGAAGACATTGCGGGCCAGTGGCCAAAAATTTGATTTCTAGGCAGAGGTTTCAAAGTTGATGGACATCCTCATCAACTCTCTTTACAGCAACAGGGATATTACATTTTCATTTGGGCATCCAATTCCAACGCAGAAGTATTGTGAATCCACATACAAGACAATACGAAGAAAAACAATTACAGTGATGGTTGGCATCATCCCACTTGGAGGCGAACATCCTATTAGGGTTCAAACAATGACTACTACTGACACGAAGGATGTTCTTGGTACAATAGAACAGACCGTGAGAATAGCCGATAAAGGAGCAAATATTGTTTGAATCACTGTTTAGGGAAAAAAAGAAGCAGATGCTTGCTATGACATTAAAAATACCCTTGTAAAGAAGGGCTATGATATTCCTCTTATGGCAGACATCCATTTTGCTCCTTCAGTTGCATTGCGTGTTGCAGAATGTTTTGATAAGATCCGTGTTGAAATTTCGCTGACAGGCATGCCCAATTTCAGAAACTAGAATACACAAAGGAAGACTACCAGAAGGAGCTTGAACACATCAAAGAGGTTTCCACACCATTGGTGGAGAAATACAAGTATGGAAGGGAAATCTGAATTGGCACAAACCATGGAAGTCTTTCCAATTGTATTATCAGTTACTATGGTGATTCTCCCATGGGTACGGTGGAACCATCATTTCAATTTGCACACATTTGTCGGAAGTTGGATTTTCATAATATTGTGCTTTCAATGAAAATGAGCAACCTTGTAGTCATGGTTCAGTCATACCATTTATTTGTTGCAGAGATGTATGTCCAAGGATCGGAATATCCATTCCATTTAAGAGTTACTGAAGCTGGTGAAGGTGAAGATGGACGCATGGAGTCTGCAATTGGCATTGGAACACTTTTGCAGGATGGTTTTGGTGATACTATTCAAGTTTCCCTTACAGAGCCTCCAGAAAAGGAGATTGATCCCTGCAGAGGACTTGCAAATCTTGGAATGCAAGCTGCAAAGCTAGGGAAAGGAGTGGCTCCTTTTGAGGAAAAGCATCATCATTTCTTTACTTTCCAATGTAGGACTGGCCAACTTCCAGTGCAGACGGGTGATTAGGTGGACTAAGGAGGAGTTCTACATCGTGATGGTTTTGTTCTAATGTCAGTCTCCCTTGACCAGTTGAAGACAGTAGAGAAGAAGCTAATTTGTACAGCTTTAGATATGATTCATCAAATTGCAGAAGGGGACCCTGATGGATCAAATGCAAGGGGAAAAACAGATGTTGAGACAAAATCAAAAACAGATACTGAAAGGAAAAGAAAGTATGTCAGCTTTTGGAATGAGTTTGGCAAGTCAATAAAGGCACCAGTAGGGTTTAAAAGGGGTGTGGCTGGCTGGAAGCTAAGACAGAGAAGGATATTACAGGTGGAGCAGGATCTAAGCAGCATGCTGAAGGACTGTAGCAAATCAGGAAATCTGTGTGGCTTCAATTAACCTAAGGTCGGAACAATTTGTCTGCCCAACTGTTGAATAACAGTAGACAGTTTTAGTCTGTAATCTTAGAACTAAGTTTTTGTTATTATCCCTATTGGGGAACTATGGATCTTGTGCTGTTTAGTAAGATTCCTAGTGGCTGGTCGGTTTGGCCCTAATTTACAGTGGGTGCTTGAGGAATCAACTGTTGTTGAATACTTATTATAATATTGTGCATTCAATAAAGATCATCACTGTTTAATAGACTAATGAGTGTTGCAACATTGTTTTGAGATAATCCTATCATGCATTTATTTGAAACCCTAACCCAGAATTGCACACTACAGGTAATCTCTCTAGGAGGGATATTACATCCGAAGAGCAAATGAATTTGAGAACAATACAAAGACCCAGCTATTATGTTTAAGAACATATTTCAGGAATATGGTCAGTGTAAAGAATATGTTTCCTAGCAACTATGCATACTATAGATGATGAAAGGCAAATTTATACACCTAGGGTTTTAGATTATATTTGATGAGAAATTCAAAGCATTGAGCCAGAAAAAGTTTTAAAGAATGTCCAAATCGCTTCACAAGGCTTGTGTAGTTGGAAATTTCAAACAGCATAAAAACTTATTTCTTTCTTTGATAAGATGCATACAATTAACACAGTGGCAAGCTTGCCCCTCCCCATTGTTGCGGTACATAGCTTGGACAAGAACTTCTACAAGGGTCCAGTGTGAATGTTCTGGAAATAGTTTGAGATATTACATAAAGCTACTCCATTTCGTAGTTCACCTTAGGAAAAAGTGAAGTCTTACATTTATCTGGTGAGTCTTACAAAGTGTATTTTATGCATTAATTACTTAAAATAGGTTTAATCTCAACCATACATCTCATAGAGAGACTAAGGTTTTGGTAGATTAGGGTTTCAGCTAAAAGTATAAAAACAGATCAAAATAGAGAGCTGAGACACAGCATCCATCAAACAAGGACAAGAAGCGAGCAGAGCTGAAGTACGGGAGAGGCGCTAGAGCAGCCATCCATACAACAGTTGTACAGAAAATATGTACACTAGTACGGGAGTGGAGCTAGATCTTGTTTAGTTGGAAGCTTCAAACAGAATAAGAATTGTTTTCTTTCTTTGATAAGATGCATATTATTAACACAGTGGCAAGCTTGCCCATTCCCATTGTTGAGAAATATAGCTCGGACGAGAACTTCTACACAGGTTCCATGTGAATGTTCTGCAAATAGTTCGAGATATCTCAAAAAGTAACTATATTTTGTAATTCACCTTAGGAAAAAGTGAAAAGTGTTACATTTAGTTGTTGACTCTTACAAAGTGTATTTTATGCATTAATGACTTAGACTAGGTTTAATCTCAACTGTACATCTCATAGAGAGATTAGCTGTATTTTAGCTGTTGACTCTTACAAAGTGTATTTTATGCATTAATGACTTAGACTAGAAATAGAAAGCTGAGACAGTGTCTGTCAAACAACAACAACAAGCAAGCAGAGCTGAAGTACAGGAGAGGACTCTTACAAAGTGTATTTTATGCATTAATGACTTAGAGTAGGTTTAATCTCAACTGTACATCTCATAGAGAGATTAACTGTATTTTAACCGTTGACTCTTACAAAGTGTATTTTATGCATTAATGACTTAGACTAGGTTTAATCTCAACTGTACATCTCATTGAGAGATTAAGGTTTTGGTAGATTGGGGTTTCAGTTAAAAGTATAAAGAGGGATCGAAATAGAAAGCTGAGACAGTCTGTCAAACAACAACAACAAGCAAGCAGAGCTGAAGTACACGAGAGGAGCTAGAGCAGCAATCCATACAACAGTTGTGCAGCAAATCTGTACACTCATACAGGTCCATAAAACAGCTCATACAGTCCTCCGTGCAGACTGTTCCTTCTCAATTTTATGCAGATATGTTTCTGAGGTGTTTCTGATAACTGTGCAGCTACTGTTTTGGCACCTTGTGGAGGTTCCCTTGTTAAGCATTGAATAAGCAATGAAAAGCTTATTTTGAAAGAGAAATTATCTATGTATGTGTGAAACCGTTTTATGCTTCCACTGTTTACTTTCCAGATATTGTCTAATTGGTCCTACGGTCTATAATTTAATTTCTACATTAATTAATTCAGAAATTTATTTGTTTAAATTAGATCATAGAGAAAGCTGCCACCTAGGTCCTATGGTTGGAAATTTCTACATGGTATCAAAGTCGTTCTCTGATTGAGATTCGAAAGTTCTTGCAGCAGTAAATCAACTGTCAGAAACAAATACCAGCAGTTAGAGAGTTTCAATATTTTTAATGTAATTTCCAGATTTGGGAGTTTGTCCGATAGATCCTAGAGATGGCATCAGCTAGCCAAGGATTTGAGGACAGATTGGATAGGTCTTCCAAAGTTCAATATTTAGTGTGGACTATGCAGGGGGTGTACACTTGACAACCAAGCCAAGGCTGCTTTCCCAAGCAGTGAGCATTGGCTTAAGGAGAATGTAGACATAGTGCATTCAGATGTTTGTGAACAGAGTTAGTAGCATCAATTATAGGAAGCATGCATTATGTTTTCTTTATTGATGATTTCTCCTGCAACACTTTGATCTACTTCCTAAAGACCAAGGATGACGTCTTTAATAGGTTTCAAGGCATTAGTTGAGAAGAAGATAGGGAATATCAAAGTCTGGAGATCAGACAATGGGGGTGAGTATATCTCTGAGGAGCTTGAAGGTTTCTACAAGGAAGCAAGAATCACAGAGCTGACTGTTCCATACAACCCATAACAAAATGGAGTTGCAAAGTGCAAGAACCAATCCATCATAGGGGCTACCAAAGCCATGATTCATGACCAAGACTTGTCAATGTTTCTTTGGGGGAAAGGCATGCAACATGGCAGTCTACATCCAAAACCATTGTCACCAAAAGATCGTGGAGGACAAGATGCTAAAGGAGGAATTCACCGGTGTGAAGCTAGTAGTGAATCATTTCTATATCTTTAGTTATCCAGATTATATCCATGTACCGGTAGAGAAAACGACCAAGTTGTAACCCTCAAGCAACAATGGTTTATTTGTGGGGTTATAATGAGACTTCAAAGGCCTACAAGGTCCATAGTTTAGACTCTAGAGCATAGGAAGATGGCAGTGAGCAAGCATGTAAAGTTTGAGGAAGACTTTGCATCCCAGAAGTCCCATGAGCCTATTCCAGGGACAAAGAATGAGTAGCACGAAGCTTAAAAGGTTTAACCAGGGTCATTAATGACTTCCAGTGCAATACAACCTTCAGGCAAAGAGGATGCGATAGTAGCCCCTTCCACTTCTGCCAGGTGGACTCAATGATTCACTCAGACATTGAGAGACACTTGAGAGTAGTTGAGGTTCCTAGGATCACTTTTAGAGAGAGCGGACCTTGAAACAATTTTCCAGAATACATGGGATCAGATGAGCAACATCATATAGATTCTGAGCCTTCTAGCTTTCAAGAGGAAACAAACTGTAACAAACATAAAAATAAATAATAATTAATGAAAAGGTGGAAATGTGTCTTATCAAAGAGACAGATCTCTTGATACGAAAGGGCACTTCGCCTAGTATTTATAACGGGCCCCTAATTGTTACATCTAATCAATTCATATTCTATCGTCTACCAATATATATTATTTACAGTAAATTATGTATTCTACATTTAAAGTACAAACAACATTGTTTGTTTGCTACAGAGGTATCAGAGTTGTTCGACCCTCTGGTTGTTCAAACGCTACACCAGAGCCACGTTAGGACTACCATTATATGCTTAAGTCCTGAAATCATGGACACATATTTCAAAGAATTAAGTGAGATTAATTGCTACAGGAAAGGAGAAAAGCCATTATAAAATCGTTGGAGAATATTGAAACACTAGACACAGCCCCTACAATAGAAACTGACCTTAACGTCAAAACGGATGTTCAACATGTTCAATTAGGAACTCCTCAAGGCTCAAGGTGATATAGATGAGACTCCAAAGACTAATCAAATGGACAACCAAACAATTTATAGGGAATGCAAAGAAAAATTCAACAATGAGAAAACACCCACAAGCAGATACTCTGGAATCAGCTATGAAAGATTGAGAGATGAGAAACCCACACAGAATCTATGACCAGTCGCCAAAGTTAAAAAACTGAAATACCAATGGGCATGCCAGGTAGTGAAACCCAAGTTCACAAAATTTGTAAAGATGCAATACGCAGCAGCAGAGTCTCGGAAAACAACTATAAAAAATTATAGAAAGGAGAAACCGAAACAGAGAAAATCTAAAATCAACAACAACATCAGTGAAATTGCAGATGATAAGGAGATAAAACAGTGCATTATCAGTGAACAGGATGGAGAGGCATCTAAAACCAACTTGCATCAAAGCTATTATATTGAAATGCCTAGAAGCAGAGATTCGCAAACCACCAGTCAAAATAGTTGCGATGTAATACCCACTGGTAGAGAGTCTTAAGTCACTCATGAAAATTTTAGAAATGAGAAACTGAGACACATAAAATCTAAAACTAGCCACAATATCAACAAAAAAGTTGTCGCAGATGATGAGCACAATATAAGCCGCCCTTCAAAGGAAATAAAGAATTATTTTCACAAGTTGGAAAATATATATCATCCAGATCTGATATTGGGAGTGAAAAGGATGTAGGATGTATTTAACAATTAATTCCAGCTATTAGTTGTGCAAGAAGGTAATCCTAGAATAACATTAAAATAATAAGGATCATCGATGTTTTATCAAACCAGTGCCCTTGAACCAGAAGGACATTGATTTGAAGGCTGCTTAAGATGACTATGAAGGCAATAGTACCCAGTCAAAAGGAAGAACAAACAGGGATTAACTTGTCAATATTGAAGGGAGAGGTCCACCAGCTCAGCCATTAAAGAAATTTCAGAGTATCCACCAGTATAATTTCAAAGGAGTATGCACCAGTAGAAGTTAAGTATAATTTCAAAGGTGTATGCACCAGAAGTTAAGTATAATTTCAAAGGAGTATGCACCAGTAGAAGTTAAGTATTTTCACGAGGGTGATAACAATAATCTGCATGACACAATGATTTTCCATGCCCTGGTTTATGGATAATTCAACTGAGAACATTTGAGGGGGAAGCTTGGATCTTGGAACAAGAACCTAAACAAGCACCTTCCCTGAAGAAGGCTAGAAGGCATGGCTAGCTTGAGAACTCTAGTAAAAAGTTGGCACAAAAATATTTCCACAATGAGATTTTATCAAGATCTATATGAGAGTTTTCAATTTAGGAAAACAAGATACCAATTTAACAGATTAATTTTGTCTCAGTAAACATTCTATCAAATGTTATACACCCATTGTCTTTTGCTTGTTAGAAATTCACACACCTTCCTCCATGAACTATGCTCAAAAGCCGATGGATGCAACGACAGCAGATCTTGAATAATTTTTCAGCATATCTAAGTTGTAACCCTGTATTTCCAACATTCAATAAATTAGGAAGGATAGTAATATCATGATGCTAAGAAAAGGAAAAGAACAAACTAAAGAAACAAAATAGGTTAATATGCACATGTGACTAAAAACAGTCAACAAAGCCATCAACTTACACCTTGACACTCTAGTGAGAGCACACCAAGAGAGTGCATAAGACATCTTCACTCAAAATTTTATCACCTCATATATAACAAATCGTTCATATTTAGGATGCATGCTATAAAACCGTTATGTTCAGATGCAGCTGCATATAATTAGGAGACATATTTCACTTAATTGACTATAACACATTCTCTGAAAACTTGTCAAAGTATATCATTTGGATAACTGATGATATTGAGAGAATGACTCCTGTCCTACGTAAGTATATATAAGATCTTACAATGTAATTTGGTAAATCTGCCTGTGGAAGTAAAAGATATAGTGATTTTTTAGATTTTCCAGGAATCTAGCCTCATTTCAGATGTAACACCTTTTATTACAACAACAACAAAAAATGGGAAAGAAGGATGGTAGTTCACAGTAAAGGTGCATTCTAATGCAATTGAAGGGCAGTGTCCTGCAAATAAGGTCAAAAAGGGATTTCATCATCGCAGCAAGCTTTCTACAACCAATTATTCAGTTCTGCAGTACTACAGTGCAGCTCTAGGTTTCACTAATTTCAGTTCTACACGCTCATAATTTCAAATGGATTCGCTCACCATTTCACACCACTGTCATTTTTTGAATTGACAATCGGGAGACTTCCACTCTGATTTGTGACAACATTTGGAGGTTGTTGGGGGAGGATAATAGAGTGGTTGATCACAACGATGAGGATCATAGTTTGGTTGATCCAAGCATGATGGGGCAAGTGGATCAAGAATTGAGGAAACAACAGCTTAGGACAATAATTTCAACAAAAGATGACAAAAAACTTACTTTGAGAGTCGGCAAATGCACGAATTGAGGAAACGACAGCTTAGGACAATAATTTCAACAAAAGATGACGAAAGACTTACTTTGAGAGTCGGCAAATGCACCAAAGTATAATGCACGAAGTGTCAAAGTTTAGTCTTTTGGCAAATGAAATGACACTTGAAGCAAAACACCATCACCATGATGCTAGATAGACATGAAGAATTCAGTGCTCTTTGATAGCAGAATACATGTTGAAAATCGAGATGCCTCACTATAGTGCTTGCAGGCCTATTTTCAAATTCAAACACAAAATTTGAATGACACACAAAAGATCATGCTGATAGAAACACAGATCAAGGACACAACCTTAACTCAGAAGCAGGCTCATGTAAGGCACACAGCCAATTCAAAATTGCATCCTATACAAACTTAGACTCACTTCAAACAAGCTATGCAGAACAGGTTCTAGCTAATGTGTGATAGAAATCACTAATTAATTACTGCAACTGAGGCAAATTTCTCGAAAAAACTTGCAGCAATATATGACAGCTTCAATACTATGGCCATCAACTCCAAGATTCAATACCCAAAGCTAAAACTCTAAATCAAATTTATTGGACTCTTCACAAACATTACGAGATATCAAACACCATACAATCAACTCATTGAAAAACACGTTTCAAGTGGCATTAAAGAACAAGTCAAATCTTCCAAGGATGCTGTTGAAGCCACTGTCAAATAAACCTCTCAAAGGATCTCTATGCGATTTTCCAAATTATTCACTTTGGAAGTTGCATTATAATGTCCCCTTTCTGGAGCACCTAGTACTATGGAGCCCACTTGCTCTTCCCTATGAGAGTGGAGAAAGCCAAGTGATTGATAGGTAATGGGGAGTGTTACACCTCATATTGAATGAGATTCCACTTTGCAATTTCTATCACATTGATGAAAATTTGCTTTTGGTTTCTGTTACCCACCAAAAAGTGGGTAACCCATAGGAGCAAACTTTTCTCCCCTTGGACAGCCAGCCAGCCAGCAGCCATATATGATCAGAACATGACATGATGCCAGGGTCCTCCAATTCTTGTTCTTGTCGGATTTCTCTTTCCCATCCAAGATTCCTTCTTGAAGGAAGGTGCGTCATCCGTCGGCAAGTACTTTAACTATTTTGCAAGGAAGGTGGCTGATCCATCAGCAAGTACTTTAACCATTTTGTAATCATGTGCTTTCACTTGATGTTTTGGGCATACTAATATGGATCAAGAGGTGAACTGGACGATTGAACAATCTGGACTATATTCTTGTTCCCTCACTTCACCTGGGAGGGTTATGCTAGAAATCCACGCACCCCAGGTTTAGTCCATGATCTAGCTAGAAAACATAAACACATTGAAAGTGTCTAACTTCAAACTTTTGCACAATGGAAATTACACCAGCAATCAAATCAATGATAGTACTCAATATTATTATGCCCAAACTTCTGTCTTATTAGTCCATTAACAAGAAAACCTCAGGGCTTCCATACTAGGGATAATGGCCCTTTATATCCCTACACAATGCCCAAAATACAATGTCTTTCCTTTGACCACCTTACCTAGGGTTGAGGCCAATTCATTTAGGTCCTGTTCAGCCCAAACAAATATTGTGGCAATCATTTGCCCGTAAAAACACAAACAATAATTTACATACCAGTGAATTGTCAAAACCTTGTTGTTGTAGCTCCTCAAACCCTACAGCAAACCCTCAGTTAGCTCAGCAGCTCCTTGTCCAGCTCAACAACTCATTTTCTAACCTTTTAGCCCTTGCAGCCAATTGTTTCAACCTTTAATCAACCTACACAAATACTATTGTGGCCCTTCATGTGGCCTTGCAACTAGTCACTACAGAATATCAACTTTCCTGTAGTTTCGTTTCAGCTGCTTCTTCAGCCACCAGGTAGCTTATCTAGGCCTGTGGCCTCCTCCTTATGGTTGTGGCCTTCTTTAGCTTCCAAAACCAAACCCTATTCAACCAACAAACGTCAAACAGTTAACCCTTGGTTGTGACTTGGTTCCCTTCAAGTTGTGGCCTCTTTTAGTCCTTCAAAACCAGTTGTCCTCTCACTCTTGTGGCTAGGGCACACCTGCAACAGCTTTTGCTACCTCCTTTCTCACACACAAGAGAAATTGTCCTTATCTCTCTTGTCCATTAGCCTCTCCATTGGCTACAAAATTTATACTTGTATCTTAGATCACTTAAAAGCCCTTATGTCCTTCAAGGAACCTCCAACTCAACCTTATCATTAAATTATAACTTCCTTGGGTTCAAAGCCCACTCACTTTGGGTCCAAAACCCCAAACTTGGGTGCAAATCCCACACTCATTTTGTGGGTGTCTCTCTCTCACAAGCCTAATATCAAGGGCGTGTGAGAGTACCTCCCAATGTTACCCAATTTCAATAGATTAGTCTTTGATTCTAGTCATGCGGGACCTCCTCTAAGGCCCTAGTGTTTTATGAGGGACACCACTAAGGAGGCTCTGATTGAAGTAGCATGTCCATGGTATTCCATGCTTACCACTTTCCATCTTCCCCATTATTCCATATCCATTCTTCAAGCCACTGGTTATTGGTCATGGGGTTGGTTGATGGGCTTTGCACCCACATTTGGGGTTTTGGACCTAAAAGAGTGGGCTTGGGACCCAAGGAAAGGAAACTAGGGCCAAATTCCACTTTGGACTGCTCCTTTGAAGAAGATAATTATGGCATTAGATTCCTCTCTTTGAGAGGACCAAAATCAATCTAAAGATCGTCAAATTTGGATAAGTAAAAGTGGGTTTTTGAATTTATTCTCTCACACGAAAATTATCAAGGTCGGCTTGTTGGTCAAAGTTGTCATTGATGTCAGTATGGCATTGTTGGAGATGGAAAATGTCCTAACTTTTGTGATGGATGAACAACCCTTTTGTGATGTTGCCCTAACCTCATTGAAGACTCTCTTTATGCAAACCCTAAGAGAAATTCCTATGTGCATATTCCATCATATTCTAACCCTAGAATCACTTAACTCAATATGATGTCAAGCCATTAATGAAGTCAACCCTAGGGCAATCAATAAATTTGAAGAAATCCTTGATGACAAGCCCTAGCTTCATGATGCCCTAGCCTCGCTAAAATGCCTATGTAACCCTAGCTCTATCTAAACAATGAATAGCTCTAGATTTTTTATGCCTAATGTTCATCATGAAGCCCTAACTCTATATGATGTTCTAGCATTGGTGAAATGCCATAACCCTACAAATGAAGAACCCATGTAAAAGAGTCTTGAATACCATAGCATCATCCAAAACATAATGATAAAACCCTAAAAGCTACCATGGAAAAACATATGATGAAACGAAGAATGCAATGGATAAAATAATGATGACAATTCACAAAATATAATTTTATTGATGCAAAAATGACCTCATTTAAGGATGGAATTGGCATAGGCTCGTAGAAGACGTTGAAATCTTTCCAATGAGCTATTACACGCCTTTTAACTCCTCATAGACTGAGAGAAAATGATTTTACAAGTTGAAAATAATATATTTTTAATGTTGGCCGACATGAGCCTACATATGTAAGTCGACCTCTCCTCCAAATGACGTGTCTCTTCATTATAAGACAAAAACATGTATAAATATAAGTTTTGAATTCGTCATTCTACCCATCAACTCGGTGATCAATTCGGATAAGAGGCAGAGAAGCAAGAAATGGACCAAGGAGAACAAGGAGATTACTGTTTTGGGTAAATTCTATACTCCTTTCAAGCTCGAAATTGCAAACTCGAAAAGACATCCTCTGGAAGGCTCGAAACAGTGGACCTCCTTCCATTACAACTCGAATCTGTGTGTCGACAAAACTATGGAGCTCGGACTTAGTAAATTGTCAGCAAACTGAAGCTCGCACTTAAGGCTTGAAGTCCTGACACCTTAGGCTCGGACCTGTGGTAAGCACATCTGTGGAGGCTCGGATTACTATCTGTATGACTCGAATTTCCAAATCTATGGAGCTCGAACTACAGTACAAACATGTGGAGCCTCAGTACCTCAGACCAGTGTGAAGAGTCACTCGTAGAGGTGAAATCAATGACCTTGCAACAATCCAGTAATTTGGATCTAAACTTGTGGGAGGCTTGGACTTAACCCTGGAAGGCTCGGACCTGTAGCAAACATTTTACTATGGAGCTCAGAAACATAACAATTTTACGAAGCTCGGATAAACACGTTTGAAGGGTCAGTTCAAGACTCAGATTTGTTGGGGAGGCTCATTGAAGCTCGAACAAAAGATAGTAATCTCTTGTGGAGGGCTTGGACCTGAAGAAAGGTGTTTGGACAATTATTCGTGGAAGCCAGCAAAGGTCTGTGGTACACCTATTGTGGAGAAGGACTGAAAATACTCTGTGAAGAAGCAAATTGTAGAGCAGACTTTGGAGATAAGAATTGATTCTTTGTAGCTAGCTTGTTCATGAGACTTTAAATAATCACTTATGTGATATTTTCGTGGGACCTTGGAGTAGCATACCTCAGTTGGAGGAGCATCCCATTGACATCAATGAGCCTATCTCTTGGATTTTTGAGCAGCATTGTTGTGCCTTACAGAAGACATTCTTGAAGTCTCCTTTGAGCATTATTAAAGACATCTTTGGAGCAAAGTTGTAGAAGACCCTTTTGCAGCAGACATTGAAGAGTAGCCACCTTGTTGAGGCAGTGCTTAGAGCATTGTTAAAGCCTGTTGGAGACATTATTTGGAAAACCATTGTAGACCTCCTTGGTTGAAAACATTGTAAAGCACTTGAAGAAGTGTTTGGTGCAGACCTTGAGTAACTTATTAAAGATTCTTGGAGATCATGATGAAGCCCTCATAATGTGACCTTGAAGAATTTCGTTTGGGTAACATAAAAGTTGTGGAGACACCTTTTGAGAAGATTTTGTCATTGATGAGCTAAGTGCTTTAGAGATCGATTGAGGGCATTGTTGAAGGTGAAGATATTATCAAGGCTTATTGCAGAAGATATTGGGAGCCTTGAATAACCATTGACCTTATCTTGAAGAATTGAAGTCGTGGGTTGGAGCCCTAGAGGATAGGAGTTCTCAAGAAGATCAAGTTGGAGCCTGTACCAATGAGAGGGTTGGAGCCCTAGAGGTTGGTGCCTCTTAGAGACAAGGTTGGAGCCTTGGGAAGATAGGGTTGGAGCCCTAAAGGTTGGAGCCTCATGAAGTCCAATTCGATACTTGGCAAAGTATAGTTTGGAGCCTGGTGGATTGGAGACTGGTGTCTTCATCTAGGGTTGGAGCCCTAAATATTATTGTACCTGATTCATTGTAAAGGAGAGGATTGAAGTCCTCGTTATTTCTGATTAATAAAATCATTTATTCTATATTGTTCATTTTGTGTTCTAGTTATAAGTGATCTAACTAGTAAAATAACAATTGTAAAGAAATAATGATTCACCCCCCCCAGTATTTCCAACAAGCCTTATCTCTATGTTGGCTCAACGGGTCCAATAGACACGTCTCTTGACCCTCTACCGAATTGTATAAATAGGGGTGCCTCCACCCTCATTTGGAGATATCCTAAGAGCAACTCACACTACAAAGGATCTTTGTTTGGCCGCAGATTAGGAGCATTCAAGAGAAGGAGGAGAGGATAGGTACTAAAGCATTTTCAAGACCATTTGGATGTCGAGTTCTCCTTGCAGCAGGGTCGAGTAATGGAAGGTGATTTATGAATTGTTTGGGCATGCCTTGGGTCTGGTTTTGAAGCACTTTTGTGCAGGCAAATCTTTGGTAATAAGGCCACAAGCCTATACTAAAGCTTGAAGGAGGGTTGAACCCTATATCCTTGTTTGAGAAGGGTTGTGAGTCTGCACAGTGGGCTGGAAGTAGCCCTACTAGCCAACGAAGTATAGAGGAGCCTCACAAGAAGGTAGCTGCAATTGTTAGAAGGATACTTGAGCAGAAGATTAGGGCTGAAGATGTCTGGTGATTAGCCCTAACCAGGTCGTGACCAATAGTAGAAGGAGCAGACCCTAAACAGTGAAGCATGAAGGTATGTGCATGATTTGTTTCCAGGTGTTGAGTCCAAGTTTTGGATTGGATTGGATGGAGGTCCTATTTGGACTGTGATTTTTCCATCCTCGTCTTCAGTAAAGAAGGCCGCATATACATCCAGGATTGAGCTGCTTTTGAAGTCCGATAAGTGGTTGCATTATACAACAGTGAAGACTTGACTGGGTTATCTCCTTGACAACTGGATAATGGTATTGCTCAACATATTGGCAAGTCAATTTGACTTTATGTGTACTCTCTCTCTCATTCTCTGTTGAACATTTGATAATTATAATAAGAAGAATTGATCAAGGGTTTTCCCCTTCTTGGGGTTTTTCCCTGGCTTGTGCCATATTCATGTGTCCTCTTGTCTTGGCTTGTCTTCTGCACCTTTTGTCTATGTTCTTTCTTCAGTTACTATCATGATAATAATCTTATGTGATTGCTAATGAAAATTGGGCTAATATGGATCCCTGAAGTAACTATCCTATGCAAAGAACATGTTAACTCAAAAATTAACATGGTATCAGAGCTAGGAGAAGTCAAGCCCAAGCAAGAGCTAGATCAATCAGTGATACGATTTTGGATAACGGATTTTCTGAGGCTCGTATGGAATTGTTCTAAGGCAAATGGCATCTTCGCTTGGTTAGCTCAGAGACTGCATTTGCATAGCTTGGCACAGGGGCTCTTCGCATGACAGTGTCACAGGATCTTACCTTCGCTTATGGCACTATGGCACAGGTCTCATATCCCTGCGTTTGGTCTCGTATCTCTGCATTTAGTAAGTCAATGATCACGCTCTGGAATGTCCTCACTATAATAGATATGTATGGGAGAATATTACTATATGGTCTCGATTCACTAGTCAAAGTCTCAGCATCACTGTAATCACATGTGATCCCACCTATCTCAATGCGCTTGTCTTTCCACATTACTATAATACTTGATGACTTCTACATTTGCATAATAAATTGTACAAAGACTTTGATCTGTATAATCTCACTGTGGCATTTTACACTCTGTTTTGAAATCTTGTTGTATAAATGGCATCTTTATGTCTCGTCTCACAATAATTAACCTCACAACAATATTACGGTCCATCTCAGATTAGTAGTATGGTTTGTCTTGGCAATATATTAATTTAATCACAGTTGTATGGAGGGCCTTCATTGGCATCGTAGTTATGACTTCACTATCATCACAATTAAGACTTGTTTGGCAACATAGTGGTATGACATCTCAGTTGTATTACAGTATGGAATGGCATGTCTCAGTTTTGAGATTTTCAACTATCTATCCCTCTGTAATTTTACGAAAAGGCTCAGGGTTTCGCATCTCTTCTTGGATCAAGAATTCGCATCTCTTTCTGGCACAAGCACTCGCATTTCTTATTTTCTCAGGACTCTCGGATAATTTCTTATTGCCTCAGAACTCTTGCCCTATGACATTGCTTAATGGATTTGATCTTTATTGAATAAGGATTCGCTTTTGGTTTCTCTATGATTGGATTTGCATCATTGTAATGCTCTCAGTCTTTGAATGTTTCTATCGCTCCTTGTATATCAATCTCGCATCTCTGAAATAGTAAATGGTCTCGTTTTGGAATCACTGTATATGACACAAGTTTCCATTTATGGTCTGACATTGATATAAGACACAGGTCTCATATCAAATATTCAAAGGGAGCTATGAGTCAGAGGGAGTTGATTTCTTCCTTAGCTTTAAGATCTGACATAATGGACAAGTTGTTGATTCTGATATCTTGTAAAATTGCTGAAGCACAATATGGTGAACAATAAGATGTTATAATTCACCTTATTTCATGAAAGAATGAAGTCCGGGAGCTTCATTGTGGCTGAATGCATAAAGCAATAAGTTGGACTTACTATTAATACATTTGAGTTAGCACTTCAGTGAGTTATTTGAGCACACCTTTATTGTAAATTGCAAAAGATGTACTTCACATACCACTTTATATGGTAGGGTAAAACAAAGGACATGCTTATGGCATGCTTCAGTGGACAGATCTCATGATGAGCAGTTTGTCTGATGGACATTGTACACTATGGAAAAACAAGTTTAGGTTGTGGTCTCTTTGTGTAAGAGAGAGTAGTCAAATATTTTCTTCATCAAGATGTGCAAGAAGTAGAGGATTGCTAAGTGTTGTCGAGATCTCTGCTGTAAATCAACATGTTTACTATATATACATCTATATGCTGCTAAATGAAGCTATGAGGCTCCCATTGATCTAGTCTTGACTTTCAGAAAGCAGCTTGGCACTATTCCCTATATGAAGGAATCCTTGGTTAAGATTGAACATTGAGCCCTAGGAGCTCCTGAAAACTTGGGGTACTTATTGAGTTGTGAGCAACCATAGGGTAAGTGGTTCACCTTCCCCTATAGATGCGTGGTATACAGGGTGAGTGGTTCACCATCCCCTGTGATAGATGACATGTGTGTAGGGTGTGTGGTTCACCTTCCCCTACGATTGATGACACATGTGTGTAGGGTGAGTGGTTCACCGTCCCCTACTGTTGATGGCATATGCGTAGGATGAGTGGTTCACCTTCTCCTATGGCATATGAGCAGGAAAAGTGGTTCACCTTCTCCTGTGGATACTCCAGTGAGAAATGCTTATAGGCATTTGGTGACATCTCAGTGGGATGTGGTTCATCCTTTCCCCACATGTAGGATGCTTATTCCCTACGATCTGTGGTTGACATGTCAGTGGGATGAGGTTCATCCTTTCCCCACGTATAGGATTCTTCCTACTATTGTTGATTTGCATGTGTGTAGGATGTGGTTCATCCTTTCCCTAGTCTCAGTGTTTTGCATGCGTGTAGGATGTGGTCCATCCTTTCCCTATGATGATTGTGATATGTGACTGTAGGAGGTGGTTCATCCTTTCCCTACATATGGTTATGACATGTGTTTGTAGGATGTGGTTTCTCCTTTCCCTACGAGTGGTTGTGAGTAAGATGTGATATATTCTTTCCCTGTTGATGTTCTTGCATCATCCTACCCATGTAGTCCGAGACACATGGGAAGTACCTCTCATCTGGCCAATGAGTTGGGAAAAGTGGATAGGGACCATAGCACTACCGATGGACACATCGTGTACTCTCATACTCCCTATGTCTAGGATGAATGATGTTTCTTCAACTTGATCACTTGGGATCAAGTTCGATTGGAGTTCTCCCTTTGGTTATGTGGACTGACTTTTGTCAGTGGAGAGTGGCAGCGACTCACTCTCGATCGATTCTTCCTTATTATTCATATCAGTGTTCAACAGAGCAAAGATGAGATGAAATTCAGAGATGATTCATGATGACAGGATGGAATAATGTTTGCTAGTTTGTCAGGTGGAATTCTCCCTAGTTGAGAGGGAGTGGTAAATTTGGCAACTAGGGCCAAATTCCACTTTGGACTGCTCCTTTGAAGAAGATAATTAGGGCACTAGATTCCTCTCTTCGAGAGGACCAAAATCAATCTAAAGATCGTCAAATTTGGATGTGTAAGAGTGGGTTTTTGAATTTATTCTCTCACACGCAAATTATCAAGGTCAACCTTATATTTATGTCGGCTCAACAGGTCCAATAGACACATCTCTTGACCCTCTACCGAATTGTATAAATAGGGGTGCCTCCACCCTCATTTGGAGATATCCTAAGAGCAACTCACACTACAAAGGATCTTTGTTTGGCCGTGGATTAGGAGCATTCAAGAGAAGGAGGAGAGGACGAGTACTAAATCCTTTACAAGACCATTTGGATGTCGATTTCTCCTTGTGGCACAGCCGAGTAATGGAAGGTGATTTGTGAACTGTTTGGGCATGCCTTGGGTCTGGTTTTGAAGCACTTTTGTGTGGGCAGATCTTTGGTAATAAGGCCGCATACCTATACTAAAACTTGAAGGAGGGTTGAACCCTAGATCCTTGTTTGAGAAGGGTCATGAGGTATGTGCATGATTTGTCTCCAGGTGTTGAGTCCAAGTTTTGAATCGGATTGGATGGAGGTCTTATTCGAACTGTGATTTTTCCATCCTCATCTTCAGTAAAGACCGCATATACATCCAGGATTGAGTTGCTTTTGAAGACCGGTAAGTGGCTACATTATACGGCAATGAAGACTTGACTGGGTTATCTCCTTGACAACTAGACAATGGTATTGCTCAACATATTGGCAAGTCAATTTGACTTTATGTGTACTCTCTCTCTCATTCTCTATTGAGAATTTGATACTTATAATAAGAAGAATTGATCAAGGGTTTTCCCCTTCTTGGAGTTTTTCCCTGGCTTGTGCCATATTCATGTGTCCTCTTATCCTGGCTTGTATTCTGCACCTTTTGTCTATGTTCTTTCTTCAGTTACTATCATGATAATAATCGTATGTGATTGCTAATGAAAATTGGGCTAATATGGATCCCTGGAAAATTAACACCATGGTATTCCATGCTTACCACTTCCCATCTTCCCATTATTCCATATCCATTCTTCAAGCCACTAGTTATTAGTCATGGGGTTGGTTGATGGGCTTTGCACCCACATTTGGGGTTTTGGACCTAAAGGAGTGTATTTGGGACCCAAGGAAAAGCGTTTACTAATATAATCTAATTATAAGTCAGCTCAGGTCAACCAGCAAGGCCAAGCGACACAACCCTTGGAATTTCACACCCCTTGGAAAGGTATAAATACAAGGGACAAGGAGCATAAAATTTCATCTACTTGTGTGGGGAGAAAGCCAGCAAAAGAAGCCTCACGTCTGAAAGAAGGCAACAAAGGACAGCTATAAGGTCGAGTTAGTTGTGATTTTGGTCTACAAAAGGAGGCCGCAAGTCTACAAAAGTAGGGTTGCTAAACGCAAGCCGTGTGAGGGTCGCAGGGGGCAGTAGGAGGGCCACGAGCCTAATTAGGTGACCTACAGCCACAAGGAGGCTAGCCACAAGTGGATTGAAGCAACCCACAGCTAAGGAGAATAGGTCGCAAGCCTGCTATGATTGATAAAGGAGTGTTGTAGCAGGAAGAAAGGCCGCTAAAGGTTAAGAGTTGTTGATTGAAGGACTAATAAAGGCTACAAGATGGAGAAAAGTGTTGCCTGCAAGGAACAACAATCAAGCTATGAAGGAATGCAAAGGATAGCAGAGGACCGTGGACTAAAGGAGCAAGCCCATGTATGCAAATTATTGTTTGATGATTTAAGGTGGGAAAAGGACTACCACAGTCTTGTGGTTTGGGAACAAGGAAATTGGCCTCAGCCCTAGGATTTGGTCGAAGGATTAGATTTGTATTTGGCATTGTATTGGGATATAAAGGGCCACTATCGATAGTACAAGAGCCTTATGAGTTTTCTTATTAATGGACTGATAAAAAACAAGTTTGTAAGCATATATCTTGTGTACTATTATTGATTAGATTGTTGATATATTCCATTGTGCAAAAGTTTAAAGTTAGGCATTGCTAGTGTGTTTATATTTTCTAGCTAAGAGCATAGACAAGACCTAGGGTACATGGAATTCTAACATGGTATCAGAGCTACTTTGAAGAGCATTTGAGTCAGATTTGCGCACAAGTTGTAGCTCTAAGAGGGAGTTGTGGGACTGTTGTAGGAAGCAACAGTGTTGCCAAGTGAGTTGGCTAGGTATGCTTTGTGAGACATGCAGCAGAATGTTCAAACAAGGAGATGTGGATTATTGCAACTTGGGGTGGCAAAATGGGGGTTTTGGTGGATTGGTGAAGAACTCGGTACACAACAGTATGTTGAGTGGCGGGTTGCCGATACCATTGATGGACTTTTGTTGAATTGTCAAAGTTGTGATAGCTCGAGTGCCTTGGCAGGTGCTTTGCCATTGACGAGGTAGCTTCATAAGCATTATAGTTTGATGAGTTTCGTGAAATAGTATCTTCATTGAGTTGCAGAGTTGCACATTTGACAATCGAGCCATGCACATATGAGGTATTTGACCTAGGAGGATGAGGACACTTGCAAAGTTGAGTTGCGATGGTCTAGAGTTGACTAGGCCAAGTGTTCAACTGCAGCTCAGGACTGACCTTGAAAGGACACAAGTTCAATTGCAGTATGGGCATAGGTTTTCATGAGAGGGAAAGCTAAGTAAGCCAAAGAAAGGTTGTGTAGACTCAGAGGGAGTCTAGCCTCAAAGGAAGACTACAGGCTCAAAGGGAGAGTCAGCGACCTAGTGGAAGTCTAACCTTCAGGTTCAAGCGAGAGAGTGGAGTCTTCCAAACCATGTAAGAAAAGTCATGGACCATGCAAGGAAATTCATGTGAGTGCAAGGAAAGTCATAGACCATACAAGGAAGTCATGGTGTACACAAGGAAAGTCACAATACACGCAAGGAAGTCATGGACCATGCAAGAAAAGTCATCATCATGCAAGAAAGGTCATGTCACATGCAAGGAAGTCATGGCCATGCAAAGGAAAGTCATGGCACACGCAAGGAACTCAAGGCCATGAAAGAAGAAATAATTGAGCTGGAGATTTCTAGGAGCAAGCAATGTCATGGTTTGGATGCCCATGTAGGATACTCTGAAGTAGGCGAAGGATGTAGCTGTGGATCAGATTCGAAGGCAGGACCACTTCCAGGCAGTGATGGAAATACCTTCCTCACTAGGACGAAGAGTTGAAATTTCTAGCTCAAAAGTTATTTCCTGTTGGAAAAGCCCTTGGGGCTTTCTAGTTTAGTTAATGGGCTTTGCACCCAAGTTTGGAGCTTTGTACTTGTTGTCGCCTAAATCCACACCTAGGATTATCATGGAGAAAATCTTTAACTCCACTTGGTGTGGCTTAGGCGGCAAGTCTCGAGTTGAGTTGTTGTCAGTCAAATCTCAACTCCTTCGTCTAGGCTAACTCCTAGCAAAGCCAAGGGGGTTGAAACCTATGAAAATAACTAAGGCTCCACTAATCTAAAGCTAGATAAGTTAAGTTCCAGGAGTTGAAATTAAATGATCAAAGATACATCCAAATTAAATCAATATATAAATTGCAGCAAATGAATTTAAAGCATCACAATAGCAATAACCATCCACAAGCTAAGATGTTGCAATAATAGACAAGGTGGATCAAAGTAGACCATTGCCAAAAATTAAGGTACTTGCAAAGTAAATATTCCAAGTAAAGAGATGTCTTAGAAGTAATGGTTGGGAGGAAATACTCAATAAATAAATGCCTCAAAGCAAAAGCTTGGAAAATAAAGTTAATAAACGTGGCAATAAAGATAGGCAAGTACAATAATGTCAAATGTAAAATACTTAGAAAAGTGAATTCTTAGAACAAGTTGCTTTCAAATAATAATAATTTCAAAGAGATAGATAAACTTTATGAACTTAGGAAGCAAAATGAAATGAAACTCCAAGTATCAATGCTGCTAGCTGAATGTATTGGAATATAATCTTGATTTATTTTAAATTAAGTTAGATTGCAAATTGGTTAGCTGCAAATTGAACAAGTTTCAATTGAACTTCTTCCCCAAACCTTATCCTCGTCGAGGCCCCAATCTTAGAATAAGGAGTCAATAAGGGATGAAGGGTCCCTAAATTACTACTTCAACCAGCAAAGCTAGAGGTAAATTTGATTATTGCAAAAACAAACTTAAAAGATTTAAATTGAATGCACAAAATTGCTTAAAGTATAAAGTAAATTACCAAACTAGGTATCAATTGCAAGATACAAGTAAATTGCAAGTGAAAGTAGATTGTATGAGGTAAAAATTTAACCCAACTACTCTAACGATGATTATGCTACATTATTTAGTTTATCCAACAATGGAAATTATTCAAGCACCACAAAAAGAACTTCCCCAAATGGGATGGAATGTTGTAGATCTCTTCAACTTTGTGTCCATCTTCTCCCACAATGTAGTCCAGAATGCCCTGAGAAATCTTGTGTCCCCGTCTGAAATGATAATCCTTGGTATCCCAAAGTGCAGCTAGACCTGTCCAAAGAACAAGTTTGTTGCTTCTTGTCCGTTGATGGTCTTTTTACAAGGCATCAGAACACACATCTTGCTGAACCTATCAACTACCACGAACAGATAGTCATGTCCCTTACTGGTTGTCGGTAAACTGTTGGAAAATATAACTATGTTCAGTCTTCAATAATGTACTTGAGTCATCATGTAATGTACTTGTCAAAAGAATAAAGAAAAGAATTTTTATTATTATTATTTTGAGTTATTAAAGCATGGGTTTCATGCTTGGATCACCATGTTTTAGGTCAAAGTCCCCATTGAGGACTTCTAATATTTATTCTGAGTCTATAGAGCTATTGTACATTTAAAGAGACCCTTCTTGGGCTTTTGAATCATGTAAAAGGTTAAGTATTGAATCAAATATGAATTATGTAACCTCCACACCATGTTGACCTAGAAGAAGATCAAGTTGGCCTAAGAACCCTATTCGACCCCAGAAGAAGCCTATAAAAGGAAGCTCATCGAATTCATTTGGAGTACCATTCTCACACAAGTTTGAATTCTCTTCTATTTGGAGAAAGTGCGAAAATCTCTTGTAGATGGGAAGAAGTGCAAAGTTGTTTTGTAGTTGGGAAAAGGTGCGAAGTCTGTTGCCAAAGAGCCGAAGTGAACGCGACTATGGGGAAGTCTAAGAAGAGAAAGAAAATCGAAATTTTGGTGTTTCTCTTTCTTTGTTTCGTGTCCTGGATTGGGATATCGAAGTCTTCCAAGTTTCACTATTGCCGTAAGCTGCTGCCTAGTTGAAGTTGTTGGAAAGAAGTCGAAATTCCGAGAGGCTGACTTGATGTGGAGGGAAGGTTTCGTCTTGGTCTAGGGTGAAGAGTCTCAAAGAATACTATTGAAAGGAAGAATTATCTTGACTGGGCTTTCCCCTCGAAGGGGGTTTTGCCCTAGCATATGCCTACATCTGGTGTTTATTGTTTTATGTACTGTTGCTTTAGTAATTGCTTGATGAACTAAAAGGAAAAGAAAATATAAAGATTTCATGATGGCCTCCACCTTGGAAGGATCTATCTTCAACTCTCCTCCACCGATCACATGCCCCAGATACACTAAGGACTGCTACGCAAACTCACACTTCTTGAGATTTGCTAGTTGTTGGTGCTTCTTCAATATTTCCAGCATCTGCGTCAAAGGTGACATATGCTCCTCCCAAGTAGCACTACATAGCAGTATATCAACCAAATAGACAATAACAAAGGAATCTATAAAAAGGCGCAATGCATCACTCATTAATCTCATAAATGTAGCCGATGCATTACATAGGCCAAATGGCATAATTAACCACTCATACAAACCTTGCCTGGTTTTGAAGGAGGTCTTCTATGTACCTTCTTCTTTGACTCAAACCTGGTGATATCCAGACTTCAAGTCTAGCTTGCTGAAATACTTTGCTTGTTGCAACTGATCTAGCAGAACGTCTATCCTGGGCAGGGGGTATTTGTTCTTGAGCGTGATTGTATTCAACGCCCTATAATCTATACACATCCGCCAAGTCCCATCCTTCTTTGGAACAATGATGATGGGTGACCCACATGGTGACGTCCTCGGTCGAATGACACCCTGTTCCACAAGTTGCTGCACTTGTTTCTTCACCTTACTTCTATAACACACTACCTGTACATCCCAATATTTGGCAATGGGGAGTCTGGCAATAACTGGATCTCATGCTCCACTTCTCTCTTAGGTGGTAACCCTTTAGGCTCTCGAAACACATCCTTGTATGCTTGTAACAACTCCTCCAATTGTTGTTTTTGTTTCTTAGTACACCCCTCCAGGGATGCCTTGCCTCTTATTGACTCCTCTTTAGACTAACTTTCTCTTAAAAACAATAAAACATACTTCTTGCTGGAACTGATCAATTTCTTGGCTTGGTTGGCACTTACCAATGAAATTTTCAACTTGCCTTTGTGCACATTGATGATGAACGATTTTCCATCCTTGATGAGTCGGTACTAGTTAGCTCTCCTCATGAATATTGCATCACGCATGTACATGTATGGACTCCCAAACACGACTCCACATACATCAAGGGGAACAACATCCAGATCTACTTCATCAATCAGCGTTGATAGCAAGTCTAATTTTGCAATGTTTTGTTACCTTCAACTCTACATCCTTATTTACCCATCCCAATGGATATGGGTTTGGATGATCACGAACTTCCAGCCCCAACTTCTTGACCAGATCTACTGCAATGAGATTCGTCTGCGATCCTGAGTCAAATAGAGCATCAATCTTTGTCTTCTTGCACTGTATTTTTATATGGAAGAGTTTGGTCATTTTTTTCTCTTCCTGTTGCTAAAGGCTACTCAGATTCAGCTCCTTCTGCACTGATGTACAAACGATCTTCTCATCCACATCTGAGCTGCTTTCAACTTGATTGCTCGAATCAGTGGCCATGAGGTTCTTCTTCTTATTATCTTTCTTCTTGTTCTTCAGGTTTAGCTCTGAATGCAACTTCCAGCACTTCTCGTCTGTATGGCCATCAATGTTGCAGCGGTTGTAGTGGTTGCTAGGATCTTTGCACTGGTGTGTTGTGGTTGTCGTCTTTTTATCTTAACCCCCTTTTTGCTTCTTCTTCCCTTCCTTAGAAGCTTCCTATTGCACCTTCTGCTTCGATCCACTTGATTGCACTCTTTTCAGGCCTATGTTCTCCAGGTACTGTGCTTGTACACAAGCCTCATCCACCGATTTGGGCTTGAACAGCATCACTTACTCACGTAGATGGCGGTGCAGACCCCCAAATACCTGAGGAGTACACCTGGGTTCTTTGGAGAGATACCCAGCATTATAGCCATCTTTCTGAATTCTGTGGTGTACTCTCGCATGCTTTGGCCCAACGTTTGCTTGAAGTAATGCCACCTGATCCATTGGTCTTGCACATACCCAATGGGATAAAACTATGAATTAATGAGGGTTTTGAAATCCTCCCACTTAATCACTGGAGGTTCTCCGTCCAACCTCAAGGTTTCCATGTGGTTGTCCCACCAAGTCAGTGCATGCCCTTCTAATTTCAGCCACGCGAATGAGATCTTTTGCCCTTCCTCGATCTAATGGACGCTGAAATAAACTTCTAGTTGTTGCAACTAGTGGTTCGGCTTTAGAGCGTCAATCTTGTCGTGGTACAGCTTGATATCAACTTTTGCTTTCCATTCCGAACAGGGATTGGTTCATGGCACTCGCACTAGGTTGATCTTTTTCGAGTTCTTTCTTCGGTTAGTTCTCTGTGTCTTCCCGATCTCCTGATCCCCCTTCTAATTTGTCCTCTGCATTCGAACCCCCATCTTCCCCAAATATCCCCAACGTATTGCTTAGGTCTACCATGAGGAGGTTTACATTGCGGTTTATATCTGCGACTTGTTGTTTGAGCCGCAAAAACCTCACCTCTGCAGGATCATGAGGTTTGTTTACATATTCGTCGGCCATGATTAGGGTTTTACAATTTTCTACCCCGTCGACCTAGATCCCCTTCAAATATCCACAAATACCCAAAGAAACATGCTCTGATACATAATGATTCGTAAACTACCGTGGATATTCCACTGGACAGTTCGTCACAACAAATCTAATAATATTATATTAAAAATCTGAGATTCTACACTATTTCAGTGTTATTTAATTTATACATCTGTAGATTTTACTGTAATTAGTGCATGCATGCGAATATAAATTCTACAGAAAAGTAGAGAACGAAAAAATAAGCTCACACACACATAAGACACAAGATATGCTCTCTGGGAAACTCTTTCGAGAGAAAACCCAGCTGGAAGGTGACGTCGCTTCGCTCTCTTTCTTTGTCTGGAAATATGGCTACAAGTACAAAGAAGTAATGCCCGTGGCCCGTGGGCTGCTACAGTGCACAAATCCTCTTTGTGTCTTCTACCTCCTATCTCTCCTGGCTATCTTTGCTTAGTTATGGAACAAAATGCTCTCGAAAAAATGGAATGGCTCTTCCTCCTTGTGGCTCGGTTATAACACAACCTGATAGCCTACTAGTGGTTAAGTTTGACTACATCAACTCTTAACTAGAGTTACAATATAAACTCTTCTAGAGTCTTTTACATCACAAACACGTGGCTAGCCCCTTTTCCATGAATAATGGGGGTTGACGCGGCATCCTCCCGAACTATAGGTGTGAAAACAAGAAGGTCAACTTCTAAGTGGCATAACTTTTGCATACGGACTCTGATTGACGTGCTTCTTGCGTCATTGGAAAGGTCTCTGTGTAGAATAGCATGAAAAGGTGTTGCACCAAAGCGACAAAGTTTTACCCCCAAAAAACGTCATTTGATGCCTCAAAACGCTCCTAGAAGGTTTCAGACTCTGTTTCACCAAAATAGATCCCGCTGATAAAAATGGTCCCGTGAGTTGATTCCTCCACTTTTTCCACTCCAAATGCATCGAGATGGATGACAAACAATATATTTATCCAATTCAAATCAGTTGGAGAGGACCACTGAAAGTAGGCTTATGCTGCAGAAATAGGGCTAGAAGGATTTTCATCCAAGGAGAAGGTTGGAGATCATGGCAAGACGCTTGTGACATCAAGGCAACCAAGTTGTAAGCTTGTTCTCTTTTGGATTCAATACAAAGCAATTGTTCTTTCCTAATCATGTCTATTCTGGTATTATTTGTGAGATTCCTTGATCACTCCCATGATTTATAACTGATTATTGATTCAACTTATGATGTATACTGAGTTAAGAACTTCATTTACCTTTGATTGTATATGCTAGATGCTTTGATCCTTTTGTATGTTTATGCCCATGAAGATCTCTTTTGAAGCATCATGGAGAAGTTGTGGAAAACATTGGAAAGGCCTCTAAAGCATCGAGGAGAAGCTTGCTATGGAAAGCACTTGAAGGACTTCAACAGGCACTTTGTTAAATCGGTAAGTGATTCTTCACATATTACTTATTTCAATCAGTGATAAGCTAAGGAAAGGTAGCAATTCTTTTCTTGTTTGTTACTAGGTTTTGTTTGAAATCTAGGGAGATCCTTCATGTCAGCAGGAAGGGTTAGTCCACCTAACAATTGGGTGAAAAATCTTGACTAGTTATTTATCGCTAAAGAGAAAAAATAATCAGTCCAGTGAAAAAACACCCTAGAGTGGACTCACTTACTAAACAGGTCCCAAATGGCCTAAATCTGTTACATAAGTTCATCATGCTAGCGTTCATTTATACAATTCCCCCATAAGGGTACGAAATTTGAGAGAATAAAGTATAGAGAGATGAGAGAGAAAAAAAGATGAAGCATAGGTGCCGTGCTGGATTTCTTAACATTTGAAAATTTGTTAAGTGCCTCGTTCATTTGCAATGGGGTCTCCATTCCCTGCCATGTGCATATCAGCAAGTAACAAGACCTAAAGGATTGGGCTTCGAACCCAAGGAGAGGCGTTTAATAATCTAATTTAATTATAAATCAGCTTAAGTGTAGTCGGCTCAAGTCGGTCAGCAAGGCCAATAGACACTACCCTTGGGGTTTCACACCCCTTGGAAAGGTATAAATACAAGGGACAAGGAGCATGACGGATCATCTCCTAGTGTGGAGCATGACACTCTGAGACTGACTTCGAGTCAGTGGAGGATGGTATGATACATCCTCGATCATTTCTTCTTCTCATAGTTCGAGCAGAGCAGAGTGGGGTCAAGCTGTACATGACAGTGCATTTGATGGATGGATAGCAGCGACGGTCTGACAAATTGCAGATCAAGTTCTCCCTAGTTGAGAGGGAGTGTTAAAATTGGAAACTAGGGCCAAACTCCATGTGGATCACCTTATTTATGGCTTCTAATATTTTTCCTAGATTCCTCTCATCGAGAGGTGTAGAATTGATCTAAAGATCATCCGATTCTGATAAGTATTTATGGAGATATGAATTTATTTTGATTATGGACAAATTGTCAAGGTCGGCCAGCAAACTTATGTAGGCTCAGAAGCCCAACAGTCATGTCTATTCAACCTCAATGTTTACATATAAATAGAAGGAGCATTCTCCTCATTTGGACAATTCAATTCACTCATCTTCTCTCTCTCTCTCTCCTACGCATAAAAGGAGCCTCTCTCTCTCACACGTGTGGTTGAAAGGAAGACATCCTAGGGCAAGGAAGACGCAGAAAAGACAAAGCTAGGGCCGCAGGTCATCTCTTTGACTAGCGTTGACCTTCCAGAAGTGTGGATTGGGTGTGGTTGCCTCTCCTAGGCAGGCCGCAATTTTTGGCACGAAAATCGAGGTGATCGGACCTCTGGTTTGACCGGTGTTGACTTCCCTAGTTTAGGGCTGCAAGTTGACTTCAGAAATCTGCTAATTGACTGGACTTTTGGGGCTGTTCAAGGGCTGTTTCTTTAGGTTGTTCGAGGACAAGTTGACCGGAAATTGACCAAGTATTTTAGAGGTCAATTTCAGCTAGTTTGACCAAGTTTGACTTTTCTAATCTAGGGTTTGCTGCTGTTGATATAAAATTACAGAATTCAGATTTTGTACTATTTCTCTTTGCTGAACTATTGAAGATAAAAGAAGATTTGATCAAAGAGTTTCCCCGCATTGGGGTTTGTCCCTGGCTAGCCGCCACATGTTGTGTCTCTTGTCTTGGCTTGTTTTCTGTTGATCACTTAATGTTCTATCTGCACTTTACTTAATATATATGTGATTGCTAATCTATGGCTAATAAGAAGAAAAATAAGTACACTGCTCTAAGCATAGAACATACCATAATTTAACAAATTCGGATAGCACAAAATGTGTCATAGACTCTCAATATTCCACAAGGATTAGTGATTTAGACAAAGCATTAATTCACAAGACTTTTGTGCCTCAGAGCTCGTAGATTCCCACATGAGATAGATGCCTTAGCTTCGAAAATATTACAAGACTACTTCAGATACTCTAAGAAAGTATTACATGAAAATATTTCGGATACTCCACAGTCTAATATCCCATAATTTCATCCTTCTTTGGATCACAAAAAGTGACAAGGATCTTCGCTTTCTATTTTTTTGGATTTAATCATACTTAGAAATCTGGCCAGAAGAAATACCACAGAAAAAGAAGACAACTCAAACTTCCTGGATTAGATTATGTTATCAAATCACAGTCTTCGAATGGCCATCTTGGATCACAAATAAACTTAGATCAAAAGCTTTGAATTTGATTTAGTACTAAGGCCCCTTAATACCTGGATCACCACAGAGTCTTCAGACCCTGAATCATCATGGAGTCATTTTGGTTTCAAAATTCGGATTCCTTCACTTTTGGTCACACACAATACATTGACATAGATTAGCTTTAGGCCTACTACAGAGGAGTCATAAAACTTCGATTGAGCGAATTTTGCATGAGCCACATAGGAATGGTGCTACAAACTCGTGTAAACCAGAGAGAAAGAATACTACAGAGATCACAGAACCCGGATCCACAGGGGCCTGTAATTCGAACTATTAATGAGACCTGAAATTCGGGCTACCACGGAATCTTGAAATTTTCGGACAAGAAGCTTTAGATTGAATTCAGAAATTTGTCCTTTTTCCAGAGGTATAGATTTCAACTGTTCTTTGCCCACTCTGATACCATGTTGATTTTCTAAGACACCTGCTAGAATTAAGTGTTTTTTCACATGGTAAACTACTTCAATGATTATTTAAACATTAGTTTCATATAGCATTATATTCAATATAGCAGTCATTCTCCCTGGGTCAGGTATATTGACTAGGATTAGGGAGAATGGTCCAGGAACAGACATTCTTCCTGGGTCAAGTATGACCAGGAATAGGGAGAATGGTCCAGCAAAGGACAGTCATTCTTCCTGGGTCAAGTATGTTGACCAAAATTAGGAAGAACGGTCCTAGAGGCCCAAAATTACTCAACCATAGAGTTAAGTAGGTGCCTTTCAGCATCAAGTTCAAGATTACTCTTTAGATAGGTTGAGTGAGCCCATTTAGCATCATGGCCTAGAATGAGGCCTTTGGATTTGGGACAAGGATTACTCAAACGAATTGAGTGTATCCCTAGGGTTTCACAATGGGTCAAAGAGATTGACGATAATGAAAGTGAACCGGGACTAGTTTGTATAACATGGGTCAGAGGCATCGACTATAATCATGGTGACTAGTTGATGCTAATGATGTACCATGGGTCAAGGTACCGACCAAAATTATGGTAACTAGTTGATGTTGTTGATTTACATGGATCAGAGTTGTTGACCGGGATTATGGTAAATAGATCATGATGATGTTGATGAAATTGTTTTAACCTTTTAGAGAAATTTGTAAACAAGAGAACATTTGGATAGTCATTATGATTACCTCCCTAGCTAAGAGCGAGTGATGAATTTTGTAGCTATGGTCAATCACCATAATTAAATGTTTTATCCCTTGAAATATATGTAAGACATGTTCTTCATGTCAGTTTCAAATAAGAGGGAATTTTGAATTTATGATCTTTGGATCCAAAAATATCATGTCAACCCTCCTAAAGATCAAGTCGGCCTGTCGCTAGGCGCGCCTATTCAGGTTCATCCAATCACTATATATACCCATTCAAACTCATCACTTGAGATGCAATTCAGATCAATTTTGTTTTTATTGAAGGACGAACCTGAGGCTTAATGTAGGATGAATTTATGGCATGGTGTGGGAAGTCTCTGAGGTGGCAGAAGGACCGAATCTCTAAAATGGCAGCAGTATCGAATCTCTATGGTGGAAGTAGGATCGAATCTCTGTGGAAGGCAACGAGATGAAATTTTGAGGCAGAATAGAAGGTCGAATTTCAGAGTTGACTAAATTCTTTGTGGAGCAATTATTGAAAATTGTAGCGAGTGGAAGGTCTTCTTTGGCTCGTGCCTTAGCCATAAAGACCATGAGTTGTATTTCCTTTGACCATGGAGCAAGTTCATGGAGATTGTGAGTGCATTTCCAGTATGCGGGAATAATATTCACAAGTTCATGCATAGTGTTGGAGGATCAGTCACGTGGACCCTTCTTCAGTTAACTACAAGATATATGGCAATTCGAATTTAGAAAAGGACGAGTTGGGAACTTCAGTCCTTAATTGAAGGTGGACGAGTTATAACTCCAAGTGATGATTGGAGAAGACGACCAGTTCAACTCAGTTAACTAGTTGGTCATAACTCAACTTCCAGATTTGTAACTTGCCTATTATAGCATGCACTGAATCTATAAAGGAAGGACGAAAGGCACAAATTTTAATTCATTATTGTTGAGTGCACAAGTTGGTCTGTGATCTCTTTGTTTGTGGTGTGTGTAGCCTTAAGGAGCAAGCACGCACTGGTTTGGTGAGCAAGCTTGCACAAATATTTAGGAGTTGTGTCCTAAATAATAGGAGACCCAATGCACACAACAATAGGAGCTTGTTGTGCCACAAAATAGGAGTTTTTATGCGCACAGAAATAGGCCCTAGGTGCACTAGGAAATAGGGTTGCTAGTGCACAAAAGTTTAGGAGTAGGAATCAAGTGTTTTCCAAGGTGAGTCCAAGCTAGTTCAGCGAGAGAACAAATTTGTTCTCAGTGTGACAAATTACCTTGTAAGAGATTCAATTGCTCAAACTCTATCAATAAAATACTACAGCAAAGAAGAGGGTTTTCCCAATTGGGTTTCCCAAGAAATCAAGTGTGCAAATTTGTGTGATTGTGTTTTTATTCCTACGTTTATATTCCACTACTTAAGAAATTTTGTATCTTTGTGAAAGAAAGTTTGCAGTTGCATTAGTTTTCATGTATTCACTAAGTAGTTGCAGAATTTCATGGAAATCTAACAGTTGTTTGACTTGGATAGAAGACAGTTTGACCTAGATTGACATGACTTTATCACTAGTCAATTTGACTTTTATTCTTACCGAAAAGATCAGATGTATCTCTTGTTGAACTGAGTAATTTCTCTAAGGAAAAGGTTCTGGGTTTTTCCCTAAGTGGGTTTTCCCGGGGTAAAATATTTGTGTCTCTTGTTTGGTTGTCAATTTATGATCCTCCTGGCATTTTTATTTCTACTGTTGAAGATCTTTTGTGTAATTGCTTAATGATGAATGTGAATACAAGAGGATTTAAAGTAAAAATCATTAGAAGTAATAATCAACTAGAAGACCTTGAAAAGTCAACAATTTGCATTAGTGAATTAGATGAATCTCAACCATGATCTAAAGTGATGTTGAGATCCAATCTCAACCATCAACCACTTTGGAGAATAGGCTTGTGGATTCAATCAATAAGTCAAACTTGTAAAAGGTTTGGCTAAGGGAGAAGCCATCATCTTGACCACAAGACACTATGAGAGTGAGATCTCGGTAATTGGGTGAAGAAGGATTTTCATCCAAGTGTGAAGGGTTCGAGGAAGAGTGCAAGGGGCGGCAAGGGAAGGATCCAAATCAGCTAGCATATCAAAAAATAAATCAAGGGTTTAATTAGCTAGATCAATTCCAAGTTCTTGTTGTATTGGTATTTTTCCTTAAGAGGGCCATTATCCCAGGAAGGGAGCCCTTGTATGCTATAGATTGTTATTTAATGAAATAGTAGATATGAAAGGAAAAAATCTTGTGTGCTTGTGTTTGAGATTAGTGTATTGTTTTTTGCTTCTGTTGTTATATTTTAAGAGTTAAAATCTCAACCATGTTTTTTAATCAATACATTTGATCTGATAAGAAGTAATTAACCAAGTTGTTGGGGTTAGAAATTAACATGGCAAACCCATCACCCTTTGTTGTAACCTCTTCTTTTAGTTCACTATCCTTCTACAATCTGAAGAATTTCTTCTTTATCTTTGTTCAGTGCATCCTAAATTGCATGCATCTTCTCCATTTTTGTCTCCTTGATCCGTCTATTTAAGACCATTTTTTCAAATTATTCCATGTTGAGTGTATTAGGAGTCTCTAACTATGTTATCGTCACTTGGCTGGAACTAGCAAAACTAGCTAGTCCGACCAATTCTTAGGTCATATATGTCTAGTTTAGGGTTCTAAATGGGAAAAGGTCAATTCCATATTGAGCTGACTGGTTCCATATGACTGTGGTTAGGTACCACCAAAATTCAAATTAAAAGATTTAAAAATAATTATTAAAAATATGTTCCATGTCACCATAGTTAAGGACCATCAAAACTCAAAAAATAAAAGTGTGAGCAAAAAACATAACCCAAGTAATTATGGTGATATTAAATTCTTAAAATAAAATTTGACATACTCCTTTATCTTTCCTTTCCTATTCTTTTACATAACCTTTTAACATTACCATTTATTGTTTCAGGATGTTTGACAGCGGTTCCAACTGTGAAAATTTGGAAGCCCAAATTTCTACTGCAGCAACTGATTAAGTTCCTTCTATTTGTTAATTACTGAACAAATCATTTGTTGCATCCTACAACAAATATCGAAACTAATACACTACAACCTTCACCAATTTAATTAAATGCAGAAACAAGAAACTGAGCAAGAAAGAAATACACAACACATTACAGTATTATTTTTGGACAAATGTCCCTAGAAAAAGCTAATGCGGAAAAACCGGTACAGCAGCTGAGGGTTTGTATTATTAAGCAATAGTTTTCTAAATACAATCTTTGGATGCCTTGTCGGCTATCCAATACAGAGAATCTAACTGACAGAAGATTAGTGAGAAATACCTCACACTATCACTGGCGATCCAAGACTGATCCAGGGACTAAATGGCTAGCCCCTAGCAGCCTCTATGCAGTTTTTGTGCAATCACTGTGCTATTTTGCATCAATCCTTCTAAGGCCTGCGTCACTCCTTCTAGTTGATCGTTTTGCTTCGGGAACTTCGACTTCTGCCCTCCCGGTCTCACACCCCAGCTTCCGGCTTCAAAACTCGACCTCTCCAGCAAAATACGGATCTCCTCTCAGGCTCTGTGCTACCTCGACGCCAGCGTATGCTTCCCAGCGTAGCCTCTGCGCTGCCTCTTCTGGATCTCTCTCTGCCTCCTCTGCGATGTATTCTCAGATCAGGAAATTCTCCAACCGGAACTATCCCTGCCCCTCACTGCAAGAAATCTCCTCAATCGATTCTCTAGCAACTGTTGCGCTGCCCTCTTTGAGAAATTCAATCTCTTGATCTCTCTCTGATGTGTTTTCCAAATGCCCATCAAGCCTCCTCTATAAATCTTCTCGTTCAGAACCAACAACCTAGATTAGATTCTAATCAGTGCCTTAGATCATTTTGGCTTGATCCTCGTCTTCTTCTAGAAGTTTCACCCCCAGTTTGATTAATACCCTTTAATTATTTTAATTTTTTAAGTTTAGACTTAGGCTCCCATTAAAAATAATTAATTATTTTAATAAAACGATCTCCGAGTGGAAATTCTCAAAACGATTTCTAGGTATTGTGGAATACATGTGTCCTAGCGTCCCCGCAAATTTTGAGGCTTCGAGCCCATCCGATGCTACCAGAAATCAACACTCCCTCTCAACGAGGAATGTGTTCTAGCAATGCAACCTATTGAAGCATCACCCGAATTTTGTAACATCTCCCTCTGTGTTGTTGATGTCTAACATCATTGCCCACCTACTACTGCGCAAATGTTGCATCTGTACTATTGCTGACCCTATCACTGTCCACACTGCATCTATACTGCAACCCTCATAAGTTTTGCACATGTGTTGTTGCTGGCACTATAACTACCAACATTGCATCTACACTGCAACCTTCTCCAACTATTGCTGCTACTGCGTCAGCAACGAAAAAGCATCCAAAATCACTGAACAGGTGTTTAGCATGATGCATCTGTTGCTGGAGTACTGACTGCTGCTAGTCTTTGTGTTGACCCTCTGAAGCCTCTACGCTACTGCTGACTCTCCACTGTGCCAACTGCACTACTACCAACTCTGCTCAGTGTTTGGCGCTCCTAGCCACTGCAACTATCACTTCGACACTCTGCACCAATTGACACTGGTCCATCCTGCTACTTCTAATCTAGGCTCCTGTAGCAAGGTATTGATCCAAGAGGTGGACTCCTCAAGGATCTTGCCCATCTACAGTTCTTTCGAACTACAGTTCTAGATCACACCACCTCTCCCCTGAAGGTATCTGGGCAACCATGGAAAACTACTCCTCCTCGATATTTGCAGATGCAGCCTTCTGATCATGCTTCTCATCTTTGTCCTTCTTCTTGAGAGGACATTGCGTAGCGTAGTGACCAAGTTCACCACACCGGAAGCAATTGATCTTCAAGACATCTTTCTTCTTCTTCCGCTGCTCCTGCTGCCCATTATATGCAAGGGCTGCATTCTCTTCCTCCTCCTTGGGATTCGTTCCACAACTGCTGTTGCTATCAAGTTTGCACTTGACCAAGTCTCTCCTCATCTCTTCCTGCTAAAGAGCAGCCGACATCCCTTCCCAATCTGGCAATCTTTCTCTGCCTAGGATGCTCTAGACAAATACTTGCCCTTCCTCTCAAACTGAGTTCAAGGCCAGCCTCACCATTTCAGTAGGCTGAGGTGTTAACCCCACAGTTGCCAACGAGTCTCGAATTTCCTGAAGCTTCGTTAGGAACGTCTCAATGCGTTCCCCCTTCTGCATCTACATGGATCTCAACTTCTGCTCTAAGTACATCTTTCGTTGTTCGGAAGATCCTTCGTATAGCATGGCCAATGCTTCCCACATTTGTCGGGAAATATCCTTGTCGGTAATGTGACCTACTATGTGATCTCTCACACCGTCGAGGATCAATCGTTTGGCCTTTGCCATCTCAGCCTTGTACTTCTTGAGCGGATCTGGATCCGTGGGTACAACGACCACACTGTCGACATAGGTCTTGAGATCATGCTCATTCATAAGGCATGAGATCCTTGCCTTCCAAATCACACAGTTGGATGCACCCTCCAACCAATCCTGATCTCGCAACCCATTAGCTGCCATCTAAGCCAACGAAATGTCAAACTGCCTCCTCTCTCCTCTAGATTGTTGTTGGGCTGGCCTACGCACTCCCTGCTAGAGTTAGTAGATCTGGTGCTCCCTGCTACTGCTCGGCAAATGAGAATTCGGACTTCTTGGTTAGAAGTCCTCCAAGGAAGAATTCCCTCAACAGTGTCTCTCTTCTTCCTTCTGATGTATTTCTGCCCCAGCAACTGCTGCAGAAAACTACGTCACACCAGTAGCCTCCTCTACATTGAAGCTTCTGCGCTGCTCCCTTTGACACTGCCAAACTTCGATCTGGAATTCTTACCTCTCTGTCGACTCACTCAAAAAGAGACCTTCCTCAAAAAAATTTCCCTCCTAGCCTCCACTGCACAATCCTTCTGGGGATTCGATTTGCTGCCTACGCAACACTTCAACCCTCCTTCTCTTCAACGCTAGCCTCTTCCGACTCTGCTCTCTTGCTTCACCTACAGCTCTGATACCATGTGAAAATTTGGAAGCCAAAATTTCTACTGTAGCAACTGATTAAGTTCCATCTATTTGTTAATTACTGAACAAATTATTTACTGCATCCTACAACAAATATCGAAAATAATACACTACAGCCTTCACCAATTAAATGCAGAAACAAGAAACTGAGCAAGAAAGAAATATACAACACATTACACTATTATTTTTGGACAAATGTCCCCAGAAAAACCCAATGCGGGAAAATCGGTGCAGCAGCAAAGGGTTTGTATTATTAAGCAATAGTTTTTTGAATACAATCTTTGGGTGCCTTGTTGGCTATCCAATACAGAGAATCTGACTAACAGAAGATTAGTGAGAAATACCTCACACTATCATTGGCAATCCAAGACTGATCCAACCACTGAATGGCTAGCCCCTAGCAGCCTCTACGCAGTGTCTGCGCAATCACTACGTTGTTTTGTGTCACTCCTTCTAGTTGATCGTTTTGATTCTGGAACTTCGACTTTTGCCCTCCTGATCTCACACCTCGGCTCCTGGCTTCAGAACTCGAACTCTCCAGCAAAAAACAGATCTCCTCTCAGGCTCTGCATGAGCCTATGCTGCCCAACGTAGCCTTTGTTGAAGAATCAAGGGCAATTAGGTGTAGTGTGATTCTTCTTTGACTTGATAACAATTTGTGGAGTCCTTTTCCTTTTTCTTATTAGCTTAATCTTCTTCTTATTATTAATACATGTGTGTGTACATAAAACTGCTAACAAAAACATAAGAACAAGAACACAAGATGTTGGCTCTCTGCCAAGGTCAAAACCTCTCCTCTTGAGAGGAAAACCCTTTAGTACTATGTTGCAGGAAACGTGGGGGGGAGGTGCGTTTCCGGCCGGAAACTGGGGCGAAACGCGGAAACGCGTTTGGTACGGCCGTGAAACATGTTTCCGGCCATACTGCCATGTTTCCCGAAACGGAAACGTGGCCAGTACGGCCGGAAACGCATTTCACGACCGTACAGCCCACGTTTCCCCAAAAACTTGTGTTTTTTTTTTTATTTTTATTTTTTTTTTTACGCTGTCTAGTGAGTTCTAGAAGCCTGTCTAAACTTATAAAAGAGAAGTTTGTCTCATTCTCTCATCACACTATTCAGCAAGTCGTTTCTCTTGGAGACTGGCAGTTGTTTCAGCTAGGGTGTTTTGAGCAGTGAGCAAAGTAGATTTCAGCAGCAGGAGAAAGAGATTTCAGCAGCAAGAGAAAGAGATTTCAGAAACAAATTTGGCTCAGCTACAACCATATTTCTCCTCTTTTCTGGCATTTTGGGGTAGTTTCAGCCACAAAAAATTAATTTGGGTAAGCCACATTCATTTTGTTAGTTTTTTCTTACTATTTCTTCAATTTTTCTAGGGTTTATGCAGCCAGAAATATGAAAAACGTTTTTTATTGATAGATTTGTTTTTTAAATTTATTTTTGCAGTAGATTTGGCTTAGCTACAGCAATATTTCTCCTCTTTTCTGGCATTTTAGGGTAGTTTCAGCCACAGAAAATTAATTTGGGTAAGCCACATTCATTTTGTTAGTTTTTTCTTACTATTTCTTCAATTTTTCTAGGGTTTATGCAGCCAGAAATATGAAAAACGTTTTTTATTTATAGATTTGTTTTTTAAATTTATTTTTGCAGCAATGGCTTCTAGCCAAAGTGCAGCTGCAAGTTCAAGCCCTAGGGCCAACCCAAGGGCTGAATATTATCCTCTTTGGAGGCATGTGACGAAGCTTCAAAGATGTGGAGGTGGTGGCTCATGGGAATGGCGATGCAATCTTTGCAATAATACGTACAAGGGCTCCTACCCAAGAGTGAAGGCACATCTATTGCATGGAGGAGGACAGGGGGTTTCAGGTTGCACAAAAACAGCAGATCCATTGGCAAGGAGGGCATATCAAAGAGAGTGAGATGAGGCGGATGGTACTAAGAGAAGGCATGATGACCTTACTCAAGCTCCATCTAACATTGAGCCAAGGATTGTAGCTGAAGCAAGAAAGAGGAGAGCTGGTCACACTCAACAACATGAACAACTAGCACCCAAAAATACCAGAGGCCCAGGGGCATCCCCTTCAGTTCAAGATAGCAGAATTACTAGATTGGTGAATGTGCAAGCAAGAGAAGAAACTGATTCCAGAGTGGCTAGGTGCATTTATGCATGTGGTATCCCATTCAATGTTGTTCGCTCTCCTTACTTGCAAGATATGATAAGGGCAATTAACAAAGCTCCTCAAGGGTACAAGGGGCCCAACTATGAGAAAGTCAGAACCCAACTTCTCAAAAATGAGAAGGACCTTGTGGAGGAAATTTTAGCTCCAATTCGTTCTTCCTGGAGTAGCTCTGGGGTTACCATAGTCTCAGATGGTTGGACAGATATAAGGCGCAGACCATTGATAAATATCATTGCCACTTCCCCCAAAGGAGCAATGTTTATCAAGGCAGAAGACTGCTCAGGAGAGGTGAAAGATGCACAGTTCATTGCTGATGTTATTATAAAAGCTATTGAACAAATAGGGCCTAACAAGGTGGTGCAAGTTATCACGGATAATGCACCAGTTTGCAAAGCTACAGGTTTAACTATTGAGGGGAGGTATGACCACATCTTTTGGACACCATGCATTGTCCATAATCTGACTCTGATCTTAGAGGAGATCGACAACAAAGTTTCCTGGATAAAGGAACTCACAGGGGAAGCAAGGGAGATTATCAAATTCATCACCAACCACCACCAGTCTCAGGCCATATTTCGAGAGTACTCCAAATTGGAGTTGTTAAAAGTTGTTGAGACAAGATATGCCTCAAACTTCGTGATGTTGCGCCGCCTTGTTGAGGTTAAGCATGCATTAGTTTCTATGGTGGTGAGTCAACTTTGGATTGAGTGGAGACAAGCAGATTTAGAGCGGGGATCTATGGTACGTAGATTGTGCCTTGATGAGGATTGGTGGAGCAAGGTAGATTTCTTGCTAATGTTCACAACCCCTGCATTTGAGCTTCTCCAGAGTGCTAACACTGACCAACCTCTCTTGGGAGAGGTATATGATGGCATGGATTCCATGGTTGAGAAAACTATGGAAATCATTTCGCAAGAGTCTCCACAACTTTTGTTTGTTGATGATCATTTTGTTGGTTTGATCAAGAAAATCATTGTTGATAGGTGGAACAATTTCAATACTCCATTACAAACTTTAGCACATGCTTTGAACCCCAAATTTTATGATGAGGAGCTTATTGCTCAAAGCAATGGGAAGAGGAAGGCACCCCATAAGGATAGAGAGGTGGCTAATGGGGTGAAAAAAGCCCTTATGAGAATGTTTCCTTCTCATCTACATAGGGAGGTAAAGGAGGAATTTGCCAGTTTTGCTGCAGGAATAGATGATTACGCAGATATATCAGCTTTGGAGGAGAGAAGCACCATGAATCCAGTTAGGTGGTGGATTTGTCATGGAGCAAATGGTGTAATTTGCAAAACCTTGCCATTCGTATTCTTTCACAAGTGGCAAGCTCTTCATCAGCAGAAAGGAAGTGGAGCACTTATGGTTTTATTCATTCTGTGAAGCGCAATAGGTTGGGCTCACAGAAAGCAGAGGATCTTGTTTATGTGCACTCCAATCTTCGCCTTGCATCTCGTAGGGGTCCAGAATACAACAATGGTCCTTCTAAAGAATGGGATGTGGATGCAGAAAATCCTGATTTGGAGCTCTCTCTTGCTGCCCTGAATATTGAGGCCGAGTCTGGAAGTGGAATTGGTGCACCATCTTCTTCAGCACCACCATCCACTATTGAGCATTGTGCTGCTTCTATTTTTGATGAGGATTGTTATGATGAGGATTAGTCTTTTGTCTCTATAGTTCTTGCAGCCTTATAGTCTTTATTGTACTTGAAGCCTCATATACTAATATAAATAAAGGCTGATTTTGAGATTTTGCCCTTGGATATATAATAAAGGTTGCTTTTGGATTTTCCTATATTTTTATTTTCATTATGTGATCATTCATGACTCATGAGTAAATGTGATGTAAATTTAATCTTAATGTTTAAATGTAATAAATTATAATGTATCATTAATGCTTTATGATTGATCACTGCACATATATATAATAATTTTTAAATATTTTTAATATATATACATGTATGTATATATATATATATATATATATATATATATATATATATATATTCGCGTTTCCCCGTTTCCAAAATTTGGGGAGGTCGCGTTTCGTATCGCTTCCCGTTTCGGAAACTCGTTTCCATTTCCCCGTTTCGTGCAACTTAGCTTTAGTAAGTTTCTCTTATTGAAGCTTCTTATTGATCAATGCCAAACCTTAGACCCCTACTAGAATGTCCTCCAAGCACAAGCCAAGACCTTTCTCCTTTTTTCACTTTGTTCCCCGGCACTTCGTCCTCCTCCTTCCGGCACTTCCTTCTTCTTTCAACTATTGGTAAACCTTGTAGCACTTGCTCTAGATGAGATGCTTATCTTCTATACTTAGAGATATCCTTCAATTATGTAGACACCTTCCTTCAAATGAGATCCTTCTTGAGATGTATGTGTAGACTGAAGTGACTGTACAATAGCCCTAGATTCTCACACGTGTGGGAGGTTTACTTGTTGTATACCCTTCTCTCCTTTGCTTGAGGGCCCTTCTTCTACTCTTGAGTAGGAGGCCTAGATTTAACCCCAAACAATGAGAGATAGTAGATTGTTTGTTGCTAACCGCGGAGACAGCCTTCCTTTCCTCGCACGTGTGGCTGTAACTAGCCCTAGAACAGTCCTCTTAGGCTCGGTTATGTATCCCTTTTCTTCGCTGCACTAGGAGACCTCTTCTTCGTCCTTCGTTACCCTTTACTTGCCTCTTTTCTTCGCAAATTTCAGAGATATGAGTGTGTTATCTTTGGAGGAGTGGACAACCTCTATATATAGAGGATTGTCCCTCCTTAAGGCCGACTTGAAGGTTGACTTACTGTTTGTAGGCTGACTTGCCTTTTATAATTCGGATTGCTTCTTTTGTAGGTGTCGTAGCATGGAGGAGACTTGTTGACTTTGCTTGTAGGTATTCTCTTGACTCTAATACATAAACATAAACTAAAAGAGGAGAAATGATCTCCTTTATAAACAATGTATTTTCCTTCAACAGCCTCTACGTTGCCTCTTCTGGATCTCTCTGTGCCTCCTCTACGATGTATTCCCGGATCAAGAAATTCTCCAACCGGAACTATCATTGCCCCTCACTGCAAGAAATCTCCTCAATTGATTCTCTAGCAAATGTTGTGCTACCCTTTTTGAGAAATTCAATCTCTTGATCTCTCTCCAATGTGTTTTCCAAATGCCCATCAAGCCTCCTCTTATAATCTTCTCATTGAGAACCAACGGCCCAGATTAGATTCTAATCAATGGCTTAGATCATTTTGGCTTGATCCTCGTCTTCTTCTAGAAGTTTCACCCCCAGTTTGATTAATACCCTTCAATTATTTTAATTTCCTAAGTTTAGACTTAGGCTCCCATTAAAAATAATTAATTATTTTAATAAAATTGTCTCCGGGTGGAAATTCCCAAAACAATTTCTGGGTATTGTGGAATACATGTGTCCTAGCCTCCCTGCAAATTTTGAGGCTTCGAGCACATCCGATGCTACCAGAAATCAACACCAACCTCATTGGACTTCATATGGAGAAAGTAGAACTTTAGATCCCATTCAAAATTCAACAAATTTAACAATTTTTAGGATTTCAAGGTTGGCAAGATTGCAATGCTTCCCATGGATTATATCATGTATCAAGGTATGAAATCAGCATTTAATCAAAAGCACCAAGCCCTCTATGTAACTCGATGTTGGTGCCATTGATTATTGAACTCCTCTGTCATGAGTCATGAACCTAGTACAAAAGTACCCTCACTCAAGCAAAATCACTTATTAGACATGTTAAGCTTTTTCTATCTTACATTAATGCTTAGAGGGTGATACTGGTGATGAGGATCCCAATATAAGTAATGTTTTGATGATATGTAGTTATTTGTTGTAGCAAGATTCTTTTTTTGGATTCTAGAGGCCGTTTAGAGCCTCTTTGTTGATGTATTTTGGTTCAAAGATGGATTGCACCCAATGCTATTTTGATGATATGCACCCCTACTTACTATATACATGAGAAACTTTGCATATTTGTGTATAATGGTTTCAATTCATATGGGTGTGCATGAATATACAAGTTTTTTTTCCAAAATTTGGATGTTTTGGGTATTCTTTGGTCAACTAACTTTAAGGTTTTTCTCTGATTCGAATTATTGGGATTGATTGATTTGATGACCAATTCAGTGTTGATAACTATGGTCTCGATCAACACTCATGAACCACTCTTGAGCTTCATGATAAAAATAAAGCCCTTAACCAAAAGTAATAAATTTTTCCTTTATAATTCTCAAGCATTCCACAAGATCAACTACATCTTTATTTCCAAAAAAAAATGGTATTGCCATTTTTTCTTTAACTCCTTGTAGTCTTATCAAAAATTTTGACGTTCAATTCCTCTAACCTCCAACTATTTATCCCAATTTGTTACAAAACATTTGTCAATATATTCTTGTTAAAATTGGCAACTAGGGCCAAACTCCATGTGGATCACCTTATTTGTGATTATTGATATTTTTCCTAGATTCCTTTCATCGAGAAGTGTAGGATTGATCTAAAAATCATCTGATTCCAATAAGTATTTATGGAGATATGAATTTATTTTGATTATGGAAAAATTATCAAAGTCGGCCAGCAACTTATGTAGGCTCAGAAGCCCAACAGTCATGTCTATTCAACCTCAACGTTTTGCATATAAATACAAGGAGATCTTTTCCTCATTTGGACACTTCACTCTCACACACATCTCTCTCTCTCCTGCGCAGAAAGACTCTCTCTCTCTCTCACGTGTGGATGAAAAGGAAGTCATCCTAGGGCAAAAAGGACGCAGAAACAGGACAGCAAGCATCTTTGACCAGCGTTGACCCTCCAAGGAGTGTGGATTAGGTGTGGTTGCCTCTCCTAGGCAGGCCGCAATTTTTGGCACAAAATTCAAGGTGTTCTAACCTCAGATTTGACCGGTGTTGACTACCCTAGTTTAGGGCTACAGTCAACTTCAGAAATCTGCACTTTGACTGAACTTTTGGGGCTGTTCTAGGGCTGCTTCTTCAAGCTGTTCAAGGGCAAGTTGACTGGAAATTGACCAAGCATATTGGAGGTCAATTTTCACTCATTTGACTAAGTTTGACTTTGTTGATCTAGGGTTTGCTGCTGCTGTTATAAAATTTCAGAAATCAAATTTTGTACGATTTCTCTCTGTTCAACTATTGAAGATAAAAGAAGATTTGATCAAAGGGTTTCCCCATATTGGGGTTTGTCCCTGGCTAGCCGCCACATCTTGTGTCTCTTGTCTTGGCTTGTTTTTCTGTTGATCGTTTAATGTTCTATCTGCACTTTACTTTATGCACATGTGATTGCTAATCTGTGGATAATATTAAAGAAAATAAGTAAACTGGTCTAAGCATAGAACATACCATAATTTAACATGGTATCAGAGCTGAGGTGAAGACAAAGCCCAAGCAAGAGCAAGAGCAATCACCGAAGAGAAGGTTGGCAAGGTTATCTGAAAGAAATCATGGTGTCCTCAACACACTTCCCTGCTGAAGACAAACTCCGTGAAAAGTCTGACTACCACGGATGGAAGATCTCTCGATCTAACATTAGAAGAACAGGAAGTGTTGGACCATGTGAAAGGCAGAATTGTTGAGCCTCCATCAAATGCATCTACTGCTGCTAGGAACAAATGGACCAAGGGAGAAGTCAAAGCAAGGAAGATCATCCGAGACTCTATCGACAAGCGCTTGGTGGCCTACGTTTCCGACCTGAACACCTCCAAGGAAATCTACGATAGACTGGTGAGTTTATTTAAAGTTAATGATGCAAATCAAGTCTTGTTTCTTAGAAATACGCTGAAGGAAATTAAGAAGGGCAAAGATGCGAGTATGCAAGCATACTTCTTAAGGATCACCGAGATCAAGAATGATCTCCTATCTATTGGGGAAGTAATTCCTGACAAGGAAATGACACTCACAACTCTTGGAGGACTACCATCCGAATGGTATGTATTCAGGACTACTCTCCTCAACAACAACGTAATTCCTGGATTCGAGGAATTAATGGCCAGATGCATTCAAGAAGAAACAAGGATGGAATAACAAGAAATGCCCATACTTAAGGGTCATCCCTCTACCTTTTCTTCTCATACTAAAAGAAGAAACAATTCCGAGGCTAAATTCAAAGGGAAGGCTAGACCAAAGGGTGGAAGAAAGGAAGATGTTATAATTGCAATAAAATAGGTCACTATTCAAGGGAGTGCCCTGATAAAAGGGACTCTCACCGAGACGATGATCAAAATCCCTCTCAAGGGAATCAAAGGAATGATAGGACGAAAGGAAGAGGTAAAAGAAGCGCCAGAAATCAAGGAAGAGGACAACCATTCAAGAAGGTAAGAAATTCTAGGTATGAATCTAACACCGTGAACAATAAGCAAGATGAATATTATCTACCAGCAGCTCTATCTACTACTGCTCCCCCGGACTCGCTGGGGAATTGGCTTATTGATAGTGGTGCCTTAAGGCACTTCACTAGTTACAAAGAAGCTCTCCATGATCTGATAGACAAGGAATCCAACCTGGAAATTGTTCTTGGAGATAATACAAAATATCCCGTGAAAAAAGTTGGAAATGTCACTCTTCAATTCAATCAGGGAAATACAATTCATCTACAAGATGTGTTATATGTACCTGATCTCAAAAAGAACCTAGTGTCCATTACGGCAACGAAAGACAAAGGCTACAAGGTGACCTTCAGCGATGGTAAGGTACGTGTATGGAAAAAGAATATTAAAGATGCTTTCACTCTTGGGTTTCGAGTTGATTCATTATATCAAGTCGGAGGAAGTCTGCTAGGTGTCATGTCTTGTGACACAACTCTTCAGTCCGAACTATGGCATCAGAGGTTTGCTCACCTTCATTATAAAGCTCTACCCGATGTAAGAAAGATGGTGACAGGGATGCCCGAATTCCGAGTAGAACAAGAAGGTGTATGTCCGGGATGTGCCGAAGGAAAGCTCAAAAGGGGACCATTCCCCTCAAGCCAAAGCAAGACCTCCGATATATTGCAGTTGGTTCACTCAGACATATCAGGTATGATGCCTGTGAACTCCTTGGGAGGATATTCATATTATCTCACTTTTACAGATGATTATTCTCGCAAGTCTTGGATATACTTCTTGAAAAAGAAGGATGAAGTGTTCTCCTGGTTTCGACACTTCAAAGCCTTGATCAAAAATCAAACCGAGAAGAAGATCAAGATCTTAAGAACTGATAATGGGACTGAATATGAATCCAATGAGTTTCATGACTTTTGTAAAGAGGCTGGCATTAAGAGGGAGACTACTACACCATATACTCCTGAGCAAAATGGTGTGGTGGAAAGGAAGAATCGCACAATTGTGGAAGTTGTTCATGCTATGCTCCATGATCAAAGAATTCCGAAGTTTCTATGGGCCGAAGCTGCAAACGCCGCCGCATATGTACAAAACCGATGCCCTCATCAAGCATTGGGTTCCAAGACTCAAGAAGAAATGTTCATTGGTAAGAAACCTGACGTATCTCATTTTAGAATTTTTGGAAGCACTGTATATTTTCATGTACCGAAGGAGAAAAGAAATAAATTGGGTGCATCTGGAAATAAATGAATCTTCGTGGGCTATAGCGAAAATATTAAGGGCTACAAAATCTATGTGGCTGGTCAAAGGGAAGTGGAAATTAGCCATGACGTCACCTTTGATGAAGATATGGCTCTTAGCAAATTAGATAATCTTCCTACTCAAAGAGGATCTAAAGAAGCTGACCCCAGGGAACCAAAGGAAAAGGAAGAAGAGACGATGGCCGATGTGGAAGAACCTATGGATCCTATTGATCCCCCTCTGCCTGAGCCTTCCTCTTCTAGGAAGAGGCCTTCATGGCCTAGGGGGGCACTTGATGATGCTGAAGGACACATTGCACCCCGAGGAACCTTTTGTGAAAGTAAGAAGCCGAACAGGTATCAGGAATCCCTGACCATCATGAGCACGATCATCCAAAATGAGCCTTCATCATTCACTGATGCTGTCAAGGATCAAGTATGGAAGGATGCTATGACCGAAGAATATGAGTCCGTCATGAAAAACGATGTTTAAGATGTGGTCCCCCGACCTCTAGACAAAGTTGTTGTCAACTCAAAATGGCTTTACAAGATAAAGCATGCAGTTGATGGAAGTGCAGAAAAATATAAGACTCGTTTTGTCGCTCATGGCTTCTTCCAGAAGGAGGGTATAGACTATGACGAAATATTTGGACCTGTTGCCCGATATACCACCATCCGCTCCATCATAGCGCTCGTTGCTTCGCAAGGATGGACTCTACATCAGATGGATGTCAAGACTGCATTCCTACATGGTTCGATCAAAGAGGAAGTCTATGTGGGGCAACCCGAAGGATTTGAAATTCATGATCGAGAATCTCATGTGTGCAGGTTGAAGAAGGCCCTCTATGGGCTGAAGCAAGCACCCCGAGCGTGGTATGAGAGGATCAATAGCTACTTGATGAAGCTGGGATTCACTAGGAGTGAAGCCGACCCCTATGTTGCGGGGGAGCGCCCCACCCCCCCGCTCCCGCTCCCGCTCCCAATCCGCGCTCCGGGCGGGAGCGACTCGAGAGCGAGTCGGGAGCACGCTCCCTAAAAAAATTTCACTCCCTGCCTTTTCGGGAGCGTTTTGCCTTTTTTGCATTTTTTTTTTTGAAGTAATGTTCGAAATGCAATTTTTTTTTTTGAAAGAAATAAACAGTTTTGGAGTGGGGCAGCTTAATGATCAAGTCTAGGCCCTAGTATTGATATGCTATTCATGGTAATGTTAAATTCTTAAAGTAAAAGTGACATTCTCCTTAATCTTCATTTTCATCCTTTTACTTAAATTTTTAACATTACCATGAAATGACTCAGGATGTTTGAGAGTGGTTTCGTCTTCATTGGATTTCATATGGAAAAAGTAGAATTTTAGATTTCATTCAAAATCCAGCAGACTTATCAGTTTTTCAGGATTTCAGGATTGGGGGATTGCAATGTTTCCATTGAATTTTGTCATGTATTAGGGTATGGAACTCGTATTTAATCAAGAGCACCAATCCCTCTATGTACCTTAATGTTAATGACATTGGTTGCCGAACTCCTCTATCATGACCCTCTTAAAAATGTACGCATCACTCAAACAAAATCTTGACTTGACATGCTATGCTTTTTCTATCTTATGTTAATGCTTAGAGGGTGATATTAATGACAAAGATCCCTATACAGATACAAAGGCAATGACAAAGATACCTCTGGATATTAATGCTTGGAGGGTGATATTAATGACAAAGATCCTAATTTTGCAACAAGACTAAAAAATTAGACATTTCTCGTGGTGGCAAGAGGCCCAAGCATAAGAAATAGATAATAGATTTACTTCTCTTTTCTAGTTTCCAGTAGCTTTTATAACTATTGACTCTTACATATTTATTATGATATTTATTTAAACAATATATGACAATTTAAGTTTGAAGTTGGCAATTATAACTCATTAGTAATGAATTATGAATATGATGCTTCATGAAAGTTGAAAGTTGTTTCATTTCATTTCATTTTATAACATTTTCATGTTAGATATTATTTGTTGTAATGGTTACACTTAGCTTACAAGTACAACTTTGGTGATCAATGATGATAAATGTTATATATTGAATTTTGAAAGCTTGAAACTTTAAGATTGATGAATCATGAGACTATGTTACTATGTTACTAACTTGCGGACGTGGTTGATGAAGATTATAACTTCTAGATGATTGTTGTTATATGGTTCAATCTATGTTTTTTTTATGTTTTTTATATCTAATTCATCATTCTACATGTTTTTGTTGACATATATGTATCAAAAATTAAAAAATAAAAAAAATAAAAAAAAAAAAATATATATATATATATATATATATATTTTTTTTAAAATCGCTCCGGGATTCGCTCCCAAACCGGGAGCTTTTGAAAATGGTCGCTCCTGCTCCCGTTTTCGCTCCCGCTCCCGCTCCCAAGTAACATAGGCCGACCCTAACCTTTACTTTAAGGTTGAAGATGACAAGCCTCTCATACTGGTGCTTTATGTTGACGACCTCTTTCTAACAGGGGCAGACCCTCTCATTCACAAATGTAAGAGGGAGCTAGCTTCTGAGTTCGAGATGTAAGACTTAGGACTTATGCACTACTTCCTAGGACTGGAAGTCTGGCAGAAGCCAAGGGATATTTTCCTATCTCAAGGAAAATATGTGGTGAAGATATTGGAAAGATTTGGTATGGTGGACTGCAAGCCCGTAACTACCCCAATGGAACTTGACTTCAAGAAGTTAAGCGGTAGTGTTGTTGGACCTGTGTTACGAAATGCTACCGAGTATTCAACTCGTCAAAACATTGATGTTCTTGGTGAACTCTCGTCCGGATATATGCTTTGCAGTCAACACATTGAGTCAACATATGGTTGAACCTCACCATATACATTGGATTAGTGCCAAGAATCTGTTGAGATATCTTCATGGCACAATTACTCATGGGTTAAGATACATTGTCGAAAATGTGAGACTACTTGGATATACTGATGCTGATTGGGCAGGCAGTGTGGTGGACCGTAAGAGCACCTCCGGGTGCTGTTTCTCTTTGGGATCTACCTCGATATCCTAGATGAGCAGGAAGCAAAAGTCGATAGCTTTGAGCACCGCCAAGGCAGAGCACATTGCTACCAGTATGGCCTTCTGCAAGGCAGTCTGGTTGCGAAAGCTCTTCAGTGCGCTATTTGGATTTACATTGGATACCACCGTGACCCTATGTGACAGCCAAAGTGGGATTCATTTATCAGAGAATCCCGTATTCCATGATCGCTCCAAGCATATCAATATCAGGTACCACTATATTTGAGATATGGTGCAACGAGGAGCAATAAAGCTCCAACATATCAGTATAGATGAACAGGTCGCCGACATTCTGACAAAGCCCCTAGGAAAGGACAAATTCTTGACTTCCCGAGAACGAGACCCTCTGATGAGGATCGTGTATGATGTATTGAGCTCTGGGAGCTCCAGGGGGGCACGAGGTACTTCTTGGAGCAACATGTGACCACAGGGCAACTCTCCATCCCCTGGTGGTGCACTATGTACAGGGTAAAGGTTCAACCTTCCCCTGTGACACCCCATGGCGACTGTGGCATAGGATGATTCGTTCTCCTGTGGGCCAGGATGATTCGTTCTCCATGGCGACTGTGGAACAAGATGATTCGTTCTCTTGTGGGCTAAGATGATTCGTTCTCCGTGGCGACTGTGGAACAGGATGATTCGTTCTCTTGTGGACCAGGATGATTCGTTCTCCATGGCGACTGTGGAACAGGATGATTCGTTCTCCTGTGGGCCAGGATGATTCGTTCTCTGTGGCATACACTGACAGGATGATTTGTTCTCCTGTGGACAAGATGATTTGTTCTCCTGTCGAGGCATCCTACCCATGCAGTCTGGGACTCATGGGAAGTACCTCTCATCTGATCAATGAGCAGGGAAATGAGGATAGGGATCATAGTAGTACTATCGATGGACGCATCGCTGTATCTACCGTACTCCCTATGCTAGGATGACCTCCATTGATCTGAGATCAATGATACTGATTTGGGATCAGTGAGAGTGGTAAACACTCTGAGACTGACTTTGGGTCAATGGAGGATGGTATGATACATCCTCGGTCATTTTTTCTTCTTCATAGTTCGAGTAAAGCAGAGCAGAGCAAAGAAAAACAAGGTAGAGCAAGGGACAAGTTATACAGAGCTGTGCATTTGATGGATGAATAGTAGCGACAATCAGATGGATTGCTGATGGAGTTCTCCCTAGTTGAGAGGGAGTGTTAAAATTGGCAACTAGGGCCAAACTCCATGTGGATCACCTTATTTGTGATTACTGATATTTTTCCTAGATTCCTCTCATCGAGAGGTGTAGGATTGATCTAAAGATCATCCGATTCCGATAAGTATTTATGGAGATATGAATTTATTTTGATTATGGAAAAATTATCAAAGTCAGCCAGCGACTTATGTAGGCTCAAAAGCCCAACAGTCATGTCTATTCAACCTCAACGTTTTGCATATAAATACAAGGAGCTCTTTTCCTCATTTGGACACTTCACTCTCACACACATCTCTCTCTCTCTTGCGCAGAAAGAGTCTCTCTCTCTCTCACACGTGTGGATGAAAAGGAAGTCATCCTAGGGCAAAAAGGACGCAGAAACAGGACAGCAAGCATCTTTGACCAGCGTTGACCCTCCAAGGAGTGCGGATTAGGTGTGGTTGCCTCTCCTAGGCAGGCCGCAATTTTTGGCACAAAAATCGAGGTGATCTGACCTCAGATTTGACCGGTATTGACTGCCCTAGTTTAGGGCTGCAGTCAACTTCAGAAATCTGCACTTTGACTGAACTTTTGGGGCTGTTCTAGGGTTGCTTCTTCAGGCTGTTCAAGGGCAAGTTGACTGGAAATTGACCAAGCATATTGGAGGTCAATTTTCACTCATTTGACTAAGTTTGACTTTGCTGATCTAGGGTTTGCTGCTGCTGATATAAAATTTCAGAAATCAGATTTTGTACTATTTCTCTCTGCTGAACTATTGAAGATAAAAGAAGATTTGATCAAAGGGTTTCCCCATATTGGGGTTTGTCCCTGGCTAGCCGCCACATCTTGTGTCTATTGTCTTGGCTTGTTTTTTTGTTGATCGTTTAATGTTCTATCTGCACTTTACTTTATGCACATGTGATTGCTACTTTGTGGATAGTATTAAAGAAAATAAATAAACTGCTCTAAGCATAGAACATACCATAATTTTCCATTACTTTTGAAGTACCTCAATCATACCTTTCCAGTGAAAACTTGTGCTAACTTTTAAGTTAACATATATTTTTAAATCTACAATTTGGTTTTGCAATATCCTAATATGTCTTCTACATAATGCCACAAGTATAAATAAATTCCAATGCGCCGAAAAAAATTTAAGGTCGCTCTCTAGGAATTTGTTGGTTTTGGGGCCTTTAAGGTGAGTAAACATGTAGATACTGCCACACAGTGTGTTCTGATTTAATTTACAATTTGGCCCTAAAACAGCATGGTCTATCTTGTTTCCAATGCCACAAGTGGCACTCAATTGGACATGTCCAACTTTATATGTGACTATTTTACTAAAACTACATGTTTAAGCTTGGTATAAAGACAAGACAAAAAAACCCTAACTTGTACATACTATAACTCCAAAATTATATCAAGCTAGGTACTAAAATTTTGACAAAATATACTTTATTGTTTCTTCTTTCTAACCCTGCAATTGTCATGCTATTCCAATATCATAAACAAGTTATAGTGAAAATGGTAAGATTTCTCTTTTTGGAAGTGTTGATTTGAATATCATCTACTCTAATACCAAACACTATGGACTCAATACTTAAAATGGCATGATAAACAAGCACGCACATGGGTCTACACCAAATATGAGTGTTGAGTGCAACTCCAAAAGTAATAGAGATGAATAAGACAATAACTCCTTACTCATTAGAGCAACCTCCTCCAAATAACCCCAAGTTCATCCATATTTCCAAATCATAAGTTCATGTCTACAATAATACCTTATATTGACCTCTTACATATTATTAATCTTTGCACGAGAGAACGTTATAAGACTGACCACTATTACATGCATTATTTAACCCCATTACATGTACATTTATCTCCATATGTACCCCCCCATTCTGGTCAGGGGTCACAACATTCATTGTTAGAGAGTGTTTCTGCATAATCCACTTCTTGTAGAGAAAAAGCTTTAGCAACCAGCCTTGCCCTGTGTTTGTCTAACAAACCATCTTCCCTATATTTTTTGTTGTAGGCCTACTTGCTGCCAATGACTTTCTTCCTGGTGATCACACTCCCACACCCAAGTGTCATTTATCATGATCGCATTATATTTGGCCTTCACGGGCATTTCCCACTCGTGGTGCCCTCAGGCTTCAAATAATTTTGTGGCTCAAAGGAATTATGAACAACTTAAAAAACATCCATGCAAAATTAACATGTTCAACTTCATTCCAAAGAAGCTCCTCCAACATCACATCTTCCAAAGTTTTGCAGTACCATACTCTCTGTTTTCCAATTCTTTCCTCCAAGTCAACATTCCTCAACTTTGTTTGACAAAACTCTGTCAAATTTTCACAACTTCTCCTTATGATCTTGCTCCTCGACTTGTGTATTCCGATGGTTTAAGATGACAAAATCTGAGAAGTCATCTATATCTTTCAACGAGGTGGCTTCAAACCCAATCTTCCCTCAAGTATCCTCCATTAGCAAGTTTGAACACCTATGTTACATAGCAATTTGTCACCGTTTGTCACCGTCCCTTTTACCCCTCACCCGCACACTGGAGGACTCATTCCGGGACCTGTGAGAAGTGACATGACCTGAAACCACTTGCATCATATTCCTCTAAGTATGAGCTTCATTTGCCCTGAAGACATCTCCTGCAAAATACCCATGAAAACAGCTCTTTTTGCATTAGCGCGGGTCCACAGTTCACCGCACGCGCCAATGAGGGAAATCCTCTAAAAAGGGCGCGCCATTGGCGCTCTGTCTCAGAGTCGCACTCGCGCCAACCGAATTGAGTAAAGTTTTTAACCAACAAACTCCCGAAGGTTCTCTTCAACGCATTCACCAACTGAATCTATGTTGAGCTAGGATGGTTTGGCTTCGAATCTCTATAGAAGGGAAAGTGGTTTGCCACCTTTCATGGAAGTTTCTAATTGATAAAGCCAATCCCATGAATAATGTGGTTGATCCTATCTCTTTCCTCTCTATCTATAAAAGCTTGTCTCTATGCCTTGAGCAAGCTAGTTACAGTAGTTCTAGTCAGTAATTCCAGCTTAGTGATAGAGAGTTTGAAGCTGCAAGAGCCTTCTTTGCACCCATAAGGCCAAATCTAAGTAAGGAGATTCTTGTCACCCAAAGAGAGAGAGGCTTGTTCCTCATCCCAACAAGCTTTGCAAGACTTGTGTAACTGACTACCCAGCCAAAGGAGGATTTGACGTCAGAACAATGGTTGTATTCTTCTTTGTTATTTATTAATAATAGATGACTATCATTATGGTTCCACTCTCATTGTCCTTTGTAATGATTGATGTTGAGTTATATCTTTTCTGACTGATATATAATTGCATCTACTAGATTTTATGCTTGTATTCGTGTTGTTCTTTGCATGTGCAGGTGTCCAATCACGGAGATCGTGGGGATCGTGACCGGCCGAGGCAAAGGAACGAGGGCGACATCTCTTCTACGAACACTAGCATTGGAATCCAAGTAGGTTCTCACCATCCATTTTTTATTTGCAATTAGGAACTTGCGTGATAGCATTGTGTGATTGTTGCTAGACCCGGTCTGGGCTAGTAGGGATCGTCTCTGTCTGCAGAGAGGATTTACCTCCACAACAATTTGGCGACTCCGCTGGGGAGACCTTGTTGTTTGATTTGTAAACTTTAGACGGAGCCTGAAGTACGGCCAGGTAGCCTTCGAAACGCTATTGCTTTGCATTAGCGAAGTAGATCAACGCCACTTCAGTCAATCTCCGGTTTGGTTTACGGACTAAACAACTTGGAGTTTGTCTTGTCTCTTTGGTTTCTCTTGTTTTGATTTCTTAGATAGCTTTCTGGGTTGGATTTCTTGCTGTCTCTTGCTTCCTGGTTTGCCTAGATACTGTTTTCAAGCCCTGGGTTGCTTGTTTTTGTTTTTGACTTAGCAAACTCGATTAGCGCGCTTTTTAGCCTTACAGTCGCGCCAATTGGCAAGTTGCTCAAAGACAACCCGCGCCAATCCCATAAAAGTGCAAGTTGCAGCCTGACAGTCGCGCCAGGCCTGTCAACTTTTCCAGTTCGCTTGTCTTCAAGCCCTCTGAGCTTGGATTTGTATCTTACCACGTCTTTTTCAATTACTGGAGTGTGTTTGATCCTTGTTTGACTGGTTTTAGACCTCCATCCTTCGGGTGTTTGCCTTTTTCTATCGATTTCACATTTTAGCCCTAGGGCATCTAGTGGCTTTGTGCATCGAGCCTTCCGTAGGAGTCTTGGGTTCTTTGATCGTCCAGTCGACTTTGTGATTACTTTTTGCGCTTGCTCAGTAGTTGTCAAAGCCTTTTGTTGGTATTCAAGTGATTTGCTCCTTTTCCGCTTGGATTTCGCTTGACTTCGTTTGGGCTTAGATTACATAGCTCGTAGAAGTCTTTGTGTTTTCTTCCTGGTTTGAAGGACTGTTTTAGTGTTTTGGGGATTCGATTGTGTTCTCATTGAGTGAAATTTGTCTCTTTTGCTCGGTGTTACTATCTCTCAAAATTTGTTTAGTGCACTTTGCCATTGAAAAGAAAACAAACAATCTCTTTTGCGTTGAATTAGTTAATTGAAATTAGAAGCTTTTCATTGATTAGTGATTTAAAACAAAAAGTTTCGTTTATTTGTCATTAGCTGTATTAGAGTGGTTCTTGATTGCTTGTGGTCATTTTGTTTGAAAAATTCTCAACTCTCTCGTAGTTAGTCTACATCAAACGAAATAATATTCTTTGGCATATAGTTTGCATTTAGGGAATTGTGAGAGATTACATAGGGTAGGACTTGGAAATTGAAACTTAACTAAAGATCAACCATAAAATGAACTGAATGAACTTAAAAATGCATTGGAACATAACGCTCACTGATTAGAGGTCTAGGCTAAAGACGTGCTCCGGCGTCGCTAAACCTAGTCACTATTGTTTCACACTACTGTTGGGTGATTCCTCCTTTTGTGACTCGACAGTGGTCTAGCACGGACTTGAGCTCCCATGTATCGTCGCGTATATAGGGGAGACCCCACTAGGTTATCATCCTTTATCCACAGGAAGCCATGTCTACCGCCTTACAAGTCGTAACGCACCGAACACAGCATTCGGGAAGATTGACTGTCGTACGGGAAGTCCTTGGTTTTCATATGACTGCCAAGGTGTATATGCAGTTTTACGGATTTGTTTGGTAAACCCTTGCCTAGTTTCTCCAGACTAGTCACTTTTGATCCTTTTCGGACTCCTTAAAAGAAAAGGCTCACTTGAGCAGTTTGTCACTTCGGGCTCACTAAACATTCGAAAGGAGACTAGAGTCACCTTTTTGTCCTTTTCTCGACTCTTAAAACATGAAAAGGTCAAGTTGTGTCCTTGCGTCTTAAAATTTATTTGGCCGCGATTAACATTACCTGGTTAGATCTTGTTTGCGTTAGCTTGAGTAGGCTTCTTTTCGTTCTCGATGGCAACTTTTCCGGGGTTCACCAACCCAGGGATCCCCTCTGACGGGAACCCTGGTCATTTCGCTCCTTTTGGAAATGTTGGTGCTCCTTATATGGCAACGTTGTCCCTCCCAGGGTTAACTGTTGGGTTGCCGGTTTGGTTGTTCTCAACCTCTTTGGTCCCTACCGTCTCATCGTCTAGTCAATCCGTCCCTCCACCTGAACAACATCATGTTGATTCTAAGGTGGATCTCTCCCCTTCTACGCCCACTTCTACATCCTCATCTTCCACTTCACCTGGTGAAAGTCTCGATTCGAGTAACCAGGTGGCCAAGAAGAAGAAGAAGAAGACGAAGAAGAAGAAGGCTCCTAAGGGAGAGGTTACAAGTGCAGCTACCCCCTCGAGTACACCTGAAGTCAGGCCACCTTCCGCTCCTCCGCGGAAGGTCAAGTTTCCTTGTCGATTATGCAAGGAGGACCATTTTCTTCGCGATTGTCCTGGCATTCCCAGGGTACTAGAAGTATGGTCTCGCGATCTGGCCCGCCCCTCATCGTCCTCTGAAGCTCACGGCAATGCTCCCCTATCGACTCACAAAGGTAAGGAGAAAGGGAAGATTCGAATCCCCTGTAGACTTTGTGAAGGCAATCATCCCCTTCACCTTTGTCCGCTCATGGATAAAGCCTCCGGTGTTTTGGCAAGTCTTACAGCTCCTTCACCCCAACTACCCGTTGGATATCGACATCTCTCTGCAGCTGCAGATCGTCCCCCTGCTGACAAAGAGATTGCTTCAAATTCTTCTCTTGTCCAGGCCCCTCTTCTCGAACCCGGCTGTCCCCAGCCTGTTCCAGACCAACCATTGGTCGGAAAGAGTGTCGACTCGAGTCCGCCGCTCGCTCACTCTGTTTCGGAAGAGAATCACGCCCATGTTCTTCTCGTCTCTTCAGATTCTCCTGAGTCCCGAAATGACTCTCCTAACCCAGCTGCTCCCGAAGGTTCTCCTTCGGTTCCTTTAGCACATGGGGGCAATCATACGATTCCCCCACCAAGTAGTCTAGTCGCTTCCTTTGATTGGAATCGCTTGATCGCCGATCGCCTTCCATCCCATATGCCTTTCCAGATCACAGTACATGCCTGTGCTAAGGCAGTACCTGGCACTGTTTTGGATGAAGGGGCGTCTGTCAGTCTTATGCCGTACACTACTTGGCAAGCTTTAGGTTCCCCGCAGCTTGGGCCAGTCACTCAGAATCTGTTGGCCTTCGACGGAGGAGCCTGTCCATCTCTAGGAGTTCTCCCGAAGTTCCCTATTACTTTGGGAGGCAAAATCGTCTATATAGATGTCTTGGTTACCCAAGGTGTTTTAGACTTTAGTCTTCTCCTTGGTCGCGACTATGTTTATGCCATGGGGACCCTCGTTTCTTCGCTTTTCCGTGTGGTTTGCTTTCCGCACGATGGAAGAATTGTGACTATCGATCAAGTGTCATTCGTTAGTCCCCCGATGCCTCCTGCGCCGTTGTCGTCCCCTCCTAGTTTTCATCCACCAGTTGCATCTACCCCACCACAGATCAACTACGTGGCCACCTATCCCATGCCTGGATCCAGTGATGCCGCCATCGTGCATAGTGTCCTGGGGGCATTGGGCCCTGATTTCCAAGATGTTTCCCTTCCACCGGGAGTGGCAATATTGGAAGCCCCGACTTTCTATTCATTATGATGAAATTCGAGTGGAGCATAGTTCATTTCCTATGTCAAGCTCCTTAAAAAATGAAACAAGGGTTATGAAGATAGTTCTTTTACTGTGTCAACCTCATTAAAAAATGCAACAACTCCCTTTCCAAATCGAATCTTTTGATTAAGATCTCGTAAACTACAAGTCGAGTCTTTCATAGATCTCGAGAGTGAACCTTCATTCCATCCACTTTGTTGAATGCAATGAAGCTTGGGGGGCATGTACCTCGATTTGCGTCATTATGTTGGGGGCATGCGAACTTATAACAAGCATAGTTTTTCGTTTCAAGCTTGTGTAAACATGAAACCGAATCCAAACAGAGTTCTCCATGGTTCAAGCTTGTGTAAAAATGAACCCATACCCGATTTACATCTCGTGATTGCCATTTTTATCCGCTGAATTCTGCTAGATGAGCCTTGGTTGTTTCATTCCATCGCCACCATCTCTTTGGCCGATCATATGCTCTCACTTGGTTGTTTTTCCTTTCCTAAGGAACCGCAGCGATGAGTGGTTTTGTTAGCCAACCTCTTAACCATTACATGTTTTGAGTAGTTCCACCATTACCGGAACCAGTTGCTACCGTTTATATCACTCGTTCCTCCAGGACGAGTCACTTTTAAGCTCTTTTCTGACTCGTAAAAAATGAAAAGATTACCAAATATTTTTCCCTTTTTGACTCGTTAAAGAGAATAAAAATGAAGGTCTGCTTTCAGCTCTTTTTCGACCGTTTAAAGATGAAAAGATTGCCGAGTTCCCTCTTGACTCGTTAAATGGAAATAAGAGGCGGTCATCTTTAAACTCTTTTCCGACTGTGTAAAAAACAAAAAGATTGTCGGGTCTTTGTCGTTTCAGGCTCGTTAATGGTTACGAAACGACGTGATATCGATCGCTTTTTTTACTTTTTCAGGCCGATGTCACTACAAATGAAAAGTACTCCTCGATCGTAATGGTCGGGCGGTTCTTTCGAGCATTGTTTTATACTTTTTCGGGCTCGGGAGACATAACTTTACGAAAAAGCACCCCCCTGGAGTTTTCTTTTCTGCTGTCCTTTCAGACTCTCTAAACAGGAAAAGACACCGAGTTCTTCCTTTGTCAGACTCGTTAAAAACTTAATGACATCGGATTCTGTCGTGATGACACCTTCCAAGCATATGCTATCCCTGTCAAGCTTGTTAAAAATAACTGGGGTACTCGCCAAAAATGGTGGGGAAAATGGACCCATAATTATTGTCGTGTCGGCAGTATGTCGCTCTTGAACATGGCACTTGTCTACATTCGTGTCTGGGTGGGAACATCTCATCTCGTTTTTACACTAGCCTCCATGGGTTTGGGTTATCCTGTTTGACCTCTCATCTGCTCATTACCTTGTCACCATGACCTCTGCTCATTTGATGTCAAATATTGCCAAGTCCACTGTCGTGCCGCCGATATGTTCAAGAGAAGTTGACCTCTGCAGAATTACAACCTCCCTCTGATACCTCACATAATTTTGATTCACCACAACATTCTTCCTCTGTCTCGTGTCAATGATGTGGGAAACATTATGGCCCACCTTTGATCAAGGTCACTTCCTGTCGACTTCAGCTCATTATCCAGGAAGCTGATCTAGAGACTCCCTTCCGGTGCCTTGGAGCCTGCATGCCTCAATAGCAGGTTCTTCGTGTTCGACGAGAGGTTTTCATCACTGGCCTCCGATCGAATGATTCTACGGGTGTTCGACGCCAGCTCATTAATTCACACGCCGTAGATTGTACCTGTAGTACCTTGAGGGCCATTGTCATTATTGGTGGTACCTCTCGCGTCTGTTAACAGTCTTCACTATTCACTGGTAATCAGACGATGTTCATGCATGTTCGACTCCAACCCATGTATTCACATGCTTGGACTTGTACTCTGTTCGGGTCGAGATGGAGCGCAAGACCCTGGATTGTGTCTATTGTAATCCAGGCTGCGATTTGTGGCTTATTATGATCATTACATGACTCATTCACTGGATGGTTGCGACCATGCCTGAGTTTATTTATCGATCCTCTCTGGATGGCTGCGTCCATGCCTTGGATCTAGATTATTATGTACTATGTTATGGATGGCTGCGCCCATACCACATATATCATGTACTTGAGATATCAGTTGTACTTCTTTTCGCAGGTTCTCCGGCGGCCGTGTTTTCAGTCACGCATGTTCTTGTAAAGCATTTCACCCCTCTCTCTCTCGGGCCTCATGCTTTAGGGGGCATCTGTTACACAGCAATTTGTCATCGTTTGTCACCGTCCCTTTTACCCCTCACCCGCACACTGGAGGACTCATTTTGGGACCTGTGAGAAGTGACATGACCTGAAACCACTTGCATCATATTCCTCTAAGTATGAGCTTCATTTGCCCTGAAGACATCTCCTGCAAAATACCCATGAAAACAGCTCTTTTTGCATTAGCGCGGGTCCACAGTTCACCGCCCGCGCCAATGAGGGAAATCCTCTAAAAAGAGCGCGCCATTGGCGCTCTGTCTCAGAGTCGCACTCGCGCCAACCGAATTGAGTAAAGTTTTTAACCAACAAACTCCTGAAGGTTCTCTTCAACCCATTCACCAACTGAATCTATGTTGAGCTAGGATGGTTGGGCTTCGAATCTCCATAGAAGGGAAAGTGGTTTGCCACCTTTCATGGAAGTTTCTAAGTGATAAAGCCAATCCCATGAATAATATGGTTGATCCTATCTCTTTCCTCTCTATCTATAAAAGCTTGTCTCTATGCCTTGAGCAAGCTAGTTACAGTAGTTCTAGTCAGTAATTCCAGCTTAGTGATAGAGAGTTTGACGCTGCAAGAGCCTTCTTTGCACCCATAAGGCCAAATCTAAGTAAGGAGATTCTTGTCACCCAAAGAGAGAGAGGCTTGTTCCTCATCCCAACAAGCTTTGCAAGACTTGTGTAACTGACTACCCAGCCAAAGGAGGATTTGACGTCAGAAAAATGGTTGTATTCTTCTTTGTTATTTATTAATAATAGATGACTATCATTATGGTTCCACTCTCATTGTCCTTTGTAATGATTGATGTTGAGTTATATCTTTTCTGACTAATATATAATTGCATCTACTAGATTTTATGCTTGTATTCGTGTTGTTCTTTGCATGTGCAGGTGTCCATCACGGAGATCGTGGGGATCGTGACCGGCCGAGGCAAAGGAACGAGGGCGACATCTCTTCTACGAACACTAGCGTTGGAATCCAAGTAGGTTCTCACCATCCATTTTTTATTTGCAATTAGGAACTTGCGTGATAGCATTGTGTGATTGTTGCTAGACCCAGTCTGGGCTAGTAGGGATCGTCTCTGTCCGCAGAGAGGATTTACCTCCACAACAACCTATAAAGGAGGAAGTACCAACAATCACTTCACAAATTTAACTTCTATTGAATGATGGAGAAAGAGATTGGTAGTGAACATACTAGAATATTTGTACCTTCAAAGCTAGAATATCTAGATTCTAGAGGCCATCTAGAGCCTAGGCATCTATGAAAGTAACATAAGATTTTCAAGAAATACTACATAGTGGACATGGATAACCGTAGTTTTAGTTTTATATATCTGTCCTTTCATCAACTAACATGTAAATATAATCATCCCTTCATTAAGATTCTCCATTGTGAAGTAGTTGACAACTGTAACAGTTCATGATAGAAATTAACACTACTTGAATTAGCTCTGAACTCAAAAACCAGAAAAAAAAGCCATTTTGAGTCCTTGAAGAATAACAGGTGTACCCAAAAAGCATTAACTGACCTGCTAGTGCTAATTAGCATTTAAAAAGCAATGCTTTTAGAGAATCAAGAAGAGATGCAACTAATCAGACTAACTGCTGCAAAAGTAGCAACCAGTGTGAAGCAGTGGAAAAAATAACACTCAAATTCGGAAATGCATTATAATACCTGCATCAAATAATTCACCAGCTGTAGCCCTTTTTTCTATGAGCTCACGAACCACAATGCACCAACCAAGTACAATGTGATGATCATCATTTTCTACTAGTATTTTTTCCAGACCATCTGCAAGTACTGTCAAAGTATCTTCATTTTGAGAGAGCCACTGAAGAAGAAGCACAACTTTTTTGCGGTTTTGCATACCCTTGAACTTCACTACCTGGAAGAAAGTCAAAAAAAAAACGCTTCTTGAAAGTAGAATAAAGCAATGAAATCACATAAATTAAAAAGTTAGGCTAATTCACAGTTAATTAGAACGGACATAAAAGAACACTTTTGGGAGCCTTATGCTATGCAGAAAAGTTGGGTTTTGATGACTTAAGGAAATGTGCCTTTATGACCACTGGGTATTAATTGAAATTCACATAGTACAGAACTAAATACTACTTTCAGATTGACAATATCCAATAATATTCATGCAGTCAAATACATTCTTGGAATTATTTATACATGTTCATTTCTAGCACCTTCTGTCGAAATCCATGAGTAAGTACAACCTCTAGTTTGCCTACAGAATGAAAACAGTAAAGAGAGCATCAAGATGAATAGCCCTATGCCTACATCTATTCTGTGCCTAGGGTTGCTTTATCCAATTAAACTATCAAACAATGTGAATTTCTTTAAAGACGAGGCATCAAATTCATCTTTTGCAAAACTTAACAGTTCTGCAGAAACAAACAACTGAGACTGGACATACAATTGATGACTTTTTCACTGCCCACATAGGCATTAATAAAAAAGGAATTCTCAGCTGCAGGCACATCACATTGGCTTGATATCTAGAGATGGTGAAGGAATCAGAACGGAAATGTAAGGAACGATATGATTGGTTTGGCTCTTAAACATCCTAATTTCATTCTACGCAGCAGTTCCAAGACATCTGATTCATGCAAATATAGTTTGAACAAATGTGGGTAGGACAAATGTTTCTGAGACTGGTACGCATTTCACAAGCCATAGCTTCAAAATTTCAGAATGCAGGGAAACATGGGATATTAAAAATAGAAAAATATGTATTTTTTTTTAAAACAAATAAGAAAAAAAATATAAAAATAGGACCTGAAGCACAAAATCCTCTAACTGTAAGTATCTTGTTCTTTGTGAAGACAAGTTAAGATCCTAGCCTTCTTCCAAATCATTGTTCTTGGAATTCATATCCCAAGCCTTTGACATCCCGGACTTGTATTCTTCCTTCCTATGGAAACAAATCACAAATTGGAATGAATGTAGACCAAACTTTCAGCCTTCTATGAACCCAATCCTTTCACATGCTGATTAACTTGCCAGTTGTGAAAGAACACCAAAGGCGAAACTCTTTGACTAATTTCATCCATATCATAAACTAACCACCAGACAACTGTGTCCATTGTCATCTTGACTCTAATGGCAATGAACCTATAAATGAGATTAATCCAAAAGCAAACTCTCTGAACTGTGTTAAAAGTTGGAACTACTGTATGCTCCCAAACATCTGGAAAATTCTTTGGAATCTCACTTTACACAAACACCTCCTTAATCTTGTGTTTGGCCTTCCTCTTCTTGCCACCATCAAGGAAGTTGTTATCATGGTGTCTAGCATTGAAAACATGCGCCAAAATGTGCAGAGGATTGCCAAATTTTCCCCACCCTATCTATAAGAATAGCCCTAACATGTGAGATAACACTTCTATCAATGATATTATTCTTTGAAAACATGTCCATGGCATTCTTTCTCATTACTTATCCTCGTGAATTCTATCGTTCCCTAATGACAGATAATGGAATTACTAAAAACATTGAAAATTTCAAAACTTCACACAGTTTTGCTCGAAAGCATTATGGACAATTTTACTAGCTACGAAGACTAACAACACAATATTTACTTTTCCCATTCTTCCACTAAAGGATTTTCTTGACTACCTGTTGTCATGCAAATCTACACCAGTGGACCTGCCTAAAAATTATAAACACTCTAGCTCTGTCAATGGTAGATACCTCTCCATTTGGACTAGTGCCTTTCCAGTCTCAAAGGGGTGTTTGTAGGGATTGCATGCTGTTTTTGATCTAAAAAATTTGCATAAACTCCAATTTGATCAGCACACACAATAAACTCTATTGAGATGCCCATAAGCAGTCAAAAGCAAGGGTAAATTCTCAGTAAAATCAAGGTAGCTGAAATCAAAATTCTAAACCAACCACAACCGTGAATGAAATGAGTGAGATAAAGGGAATATACACCTTATGTGATTCAAAAATCAAAATAAGTACATGAAAGCCAACCAAATCACTCAAATGCTATCAAAACTAATATCCAACCAAGAGATTCTAGGAGTCAGAGAGAAGGCATAATCAAACCAAATCAATGTATTAATCAAGAGACATGGATTGCATCATAGTGACAACAGGACAATTTGCCATAGGTCCAATAGCATGCAATAATGGAGGTAGATTGCCAGAACTGGTGGGTGAAAGAACGATGAGAGTTCCACTGCTGCAATCTGCTCACAATATACTGTTCAATCCCTCACCGTCCTTTTAATTCAGCGTATATAGAATCCCAACGTCCTTGAAGATCAACTTCACCCTAACCACCTGTGGAGAAGGAAAAGAAAGCACACTAGAATTGACGATGTCTGCAAGGCTACCCACTATGTTGACTTGCCTGTTGAAAAAGCACTGACGTTTATGTTAACTCAATTGATGCCACCTGCTAAGAAAAGCAGCTCAGCATCTGATCTGGGCATCAGTTTGGTGTCTTAATTCTTCCGTTGTTGGACCAAGTCAACCTCACCAAAGTGTTGTGTGACTGCTTTACAAATAGAAGATGCTAATATTAAATCATGTCAGTGCTGAATTGGCAATCCTTATGGATTGATAAACTACTTCCTATTATAGCAAACCTGCTTCCTATGACATGCAAGCCCCAAAAGCAAAATAATGAAAAAAGAAATTGGCGTGAAATTATTCACATGTCACCCGAAACAAGCTCATCAACATCACGAGGTCATGAGGAGCAAAAATATATAAACACCTCTATATACTTACTGCATTTCCTTTTTGTGTCCATGCTGTGAATGGACTGATATGTGGGTCTCTTTTTTTGTATATGTCTATCCTACGTCAAAGATTGGATCTATTTGACAAATGTATGACAATATGGAGCATATAATTTTGGAAAACGCACTGGTACATAATATAAACGAGGTTTTTTCTTCTGAAAAAAAAATTAACACCTCTATATACAGGCCCCAAAACACTAGCTGCTATAAAAACATAAACAGCTAAAATTAGCAGTTCACCAAAATCTGATTAAATTGGCTATGAAAGAAGTTTTGATCACTATGAATGTCTGGATGCACCCCTAGAGAAATCTTGCTAGAGCCTTACCCTCCAGCTATGCAAGAAAATCTCAGGATTTAACACTTCATCATTCCATGCATGCCATCATAAATATCCTCTAAGCAAGGCTTCTCTATGTCTGCTCTTCGTAAGCTCAATGAAAGAAGTAGCCAAATCAAAAGTGTGCCACAAATCCATATCAACAATATGAGTTCAGATCATGGATTCCCCCTGTGGCTATGTTGTTGATCCTTATAGGTGTTTTCTTCTTTACATTCAAGTATTGCTTTTCTGAAAAAAGTGTTCACCATTTCTCAAACATTTGTTGAAGTCTATGAAAGAGATTTCTTTACAAGATTGATTAAAACAGAGTATCTGTTGTAACAAGATTCTTTATTCTATGTTTACAACCTGCATTTCTACACTTTCAAATCAATGGTCACATGTATCCTCACATAAAAACTCAGTTATATATGATTTAGATTACAATTTTCTAAACCGAATATCACAAAGTTAGTAAAATAGATAAGATTCTTAGTAATAATAAACTAGTTTTGCACTTACAGTGGTTGTGCTTTGTAAAAATACGAACCTCAGGCTAATAAGATAAATGTTTCATAATCTATGCAAATAAATTTCCTGACAATGATGATGTACAAATGAGAGTTGTAGTGTATTATACACAACTCAGGTAAGGCAGCATACACATATAAGTTTTGACTAGATCAGCTTACAATAAATGATCAAATGATGGCCTTAACCATGATTACAAATACATCGATGATATGTATGAGTTGTCTTTGTCACATGTGCCGATTACACCCATATTTCTAACATCTAAAATGGTATAACAACATAAAACTTGTGATTTTCATATTTTTATTTTTTGGGATTTCATGCCCCTGTTTTGAGGTTTGCATGTGAGGCTTTTACTTCTATGGCTCTTGGGTACAAAAAAAACCACGATATTTTGTTATAATGTTATGTAATTAATTAATTATGTAATTGGGGCACAATCAAAGATCATGCCCCTTCTCAAAAAGGTGCCCAAGAGCTTTATTTAAGCCAAGGCCCTCCTTGTAAACAATCATCATTCATTCATATATATATATATATATATATATATATATATATATATATATATATTCAGTGAAATCATAGTTACCCATTCCATCTATAATCAGAGCAGGTTCAATTGCTCGACTGAAGGTTCCCTATTGTCGCTGTGTCTCGTTCATCGCATCTCTTCACCGCCAAGTCTTTCGCTTGCCTGAGTCTTATGCTCGCCGCTTGCCACACCTCTTCCGTCGTCCCACCATCCCCATTCACCTGCGTCTCTCTGCTACCAAGTCTTATATTCCAAGTCTTCCACTCACTTGTCCACACCCGTCCACTGATCCCTATGTTCTTTTTCCCCACCGTCTTTCGCCCGACAGTCGAACCCTAACCGTCGTTTAAATTTCCGTAGACCATTGTCTTGTCTGTCTCCGTTGTCGCCAGCGGTATTCGTTCCAACTCCCACCCGCCACTGCCATGACTGATTGCCAATCCCAATCGTCGTTCCAAACGCCACGTCACTCAAGGTTGTTTCGTTTGATTTGAATAGGTCAATATTAAAGTCATTGAACTATATAATAGTTAATAATTAAAAACTATATATTATATAGTTACCATATATTAATATTAAAAACATTTGAATCCACCATGCGCATCTCGTTGTACGAAAGGCATGAACAGGCAGGCAGGCGTGAACAAGTGGGCAAGCAGAGGACAGGGTTTTGTGAGCACAGTGGACAGGCAGCGTGAACAGAACAGGGTTTCGTGAGCATAGAGCAATGAGGCAGTTAACTTCTAAATAAGTAAAAGTTCAGAACATGGAAAACACTCAGAAGAGCCAAGGCGTAAAGAGCAAGGAAATTTCAAATTTTGTGGAAACAAATCATTTGGGTCAAGTCAAAATTGTTTCAACAGACAAAAAAGGAAGGTGGATTTGGGTAAACGCAAAGCAATACGAGGGCATTTTAAGGCATGGGAATTGCTCGCCTTAAATGGGGACAAATGAGAAGAAAACCGATCAAGATCAAGAAAAAGAAAATAAATAAGAGAAACAAAAATACAGAAGAATCAATCATTTACAGTCTCACATCTACACCTCTTACTTGGTCATCAGATCTATATGTCCAAGAACCGATGAAGGTCAGAACAAAGCTAAAGATTTTGGAAGCCAGAGAACAGGAAAGAGACCGCAAAATTTCAGAGATCATAGTTGCAAACCGATGTCTAATGGAAGGTAATAGAATTCTAAAAGAACATGTAACAATGTTACAAGAGGCTCTAGAGACAGGAAAACAAGAATGGAAAAACATGAAAGAAGTAATAACAGCAAACAAATATGTGATAATTTCTAAACAAACTCAGGTAGATACACAGGGATCTCAGCAAACAGACATTTCCAAAGGAAAGGCAAAAATGAACAGTGGGAAAAATAGTCCAAAAGAAATCAAAGCTAGAGCTGAAGACACTAATGGTTACATAAGGACAGAGGAAGAAGAAGATGCAAGTGATCGCAGAGCACAAGAAATAGAACAAAAAGAAAGACATGACAAAAAATCAAACTTTATTATCAGGGGAATAAGAGATTATGGTAAGAATGAAAGTACTTTCAATTTGACAAGAGACTTTCTGAAAGAGAAACTACATTGGAAAGGGCAAATTTGCCAAGCAAGAAGAGTGGGAGGATATGTGAAGAGAGGCCTCAACCCATAAAAGTCACCATGGCAAGCATACAAGAAAAACGACAGCTTTTGGGCAAAAAGAAACTCTTGAAAGGCTCATACTTCTTCCTCGATGAAGATTTAACGAAAAAACAACAAGGGGAGAGAAGGGATGAAGTGGAGAAAATTAGAACAGCAAGAAATGAAGGGAAAAGGGCATGGTTGTACAATGGGAAAGCCGTTATTGCAGTGTTTGGGCCTCCAGGCAAATTAGGGCAGCAAGCTGACAGTAAAGAAAAAACAGAGAATTCAATAATAGAGACGAAAACAACAAGAGCAACATGGACAACAAGGGGTGAAGACTCAAATTTGAGTCTTATGTGCCAAACTGCGTAGCAATCAAATCCTACCTAGGTCTACCTAAGTTTAGTTTGTTGAAATTGTAGAGGTTACCCTTGAAGGAAGGGACCTGGGTTAGGGCCTATTGCGGAAGGTAGAGACATAATTTGTCTCACAAAAACTCATGAGCATGATGGTTGCAAAACTCCTGTGTTTGACAGTTATTTGAAGTTGGCAGTTTGGAACAAGGTAGCAGAAAATGGCAAAAGGTATGGGGGAATACTAGTTTTAGTGAAAGAAAAAGAAGGTTGTCACATTCAATTAATTAAAGAAGATGCAAATAAACAATATTTATGGTTGAAAATATCAGAGAATGAGAATCACATAAGAATTGCAGCATGCTATTTTGCCCCTCAAGTCTCAAAAACTTACAAAAATAAAGGGCTTGACAGCAAGGATCCATATGCAGCTTTAAAACAAGATATTTCTATGTACTCTCAGCAAGGAGAAGTTCTTTTAGTGGGAGATTTCAATGCTAGAACAACAAATAATCAAGCTAGCATCCTTTGTTGCAAAGAGGATAACAATCCTATTTGGCTCACTGAAGAGGAGAATCCCCAATGGGTGAGGTGTTCAGAAGATGACAAAGTTAGCAATCATTTTGGAGATGGATTGCTTACATTGTGTGGGGCTTTCAACTTAATTATTTGCAATGGTCTAGACAGATGGAAAAGGTTTGGGAACTTCACTTGCAACACATACAATGGGGCAAGTGTTGTTGACTATGTGGTGTGTTCACAAAGCTTAATAGAAAAGATAGATGAAGTTAGTATTGGAGAGCATATTTGGGACTTAAAAGCAGACCATAACCCAATTTTTATAAGGTTATCATGGTTAGAAGAAAGGCAGCATAGGAGGAAAACCCAATGCTCTCGACAATCACTGTCAAGGGGCAAAATTCTTCTAACACAAGAAAATGGTACTATCTTCAAGACAATGTTAAAGAGATTAATTCAAAAGGAGAAAACTGATTTCAAATGCTTCAGCAGCCATGAGTTAACAAATATAATCCAAAGTGCACTTGAGAAGTGCAAAAGAGCAAAAAATAGGAAATCAGAATCAATTTTGCTTTCCTGTAAATGCTTGGTTTGCTGAGGAATGCAAAAATGGCAAGGAGAACCTTGAAAAAGGCAGGAAAAGAAAAGATGAATGTAAAGTTACATACGCAGATACTAAAAAGAAAAAAAAAATGAGTTCATGCAAACAAGGAGAGAAGAGTTAATATATTTAAGCAAGAATAATCCAAAGCTTTTCTGGCAGGAACTACAACCAAGGAAGAAGCAAATTGAAAATAATATTACAACCAATCAATGGTTTGAATATTCAAGGCAACTCTATGAGAAAGAATCTGAGGTGGAGTCCCCCCCAGGATCAACACAAATTCAAAGCTCTTCACATTACAGGAGGTGGAGAATGGAATTAAGAAGCCAAAAACAGGAAAGGCAAAGGACTTGGTTGAACTTCAAGTAGAGTATCTAAAGTAGGGAATGAACGCTTTTGCACCGCACATCATGAAAATATTCAACAACATCATTCAGCAAGGATTCCCAATAGACTGGACAACTAGCCTAGCAATACCTCTTTTTAAAAGTGGAGACATTAATAATCCATCCAACTATAGAACAATTATGATCAATCCTTTGTTTGCAAAGCTTTTTGGCAGCATGGTAGAAGACAGAATTAGCAAGTGGGCAGAAGTAAAAGAAAAGAGGGCAAGAGGACAAGCGGGTTTTAAGCCAAAACATTCTACAGTGGATCATGGCATCACGTTGAAACACATTGTTGAAAAGGTTTGGGAGGACAAAGAAGAAGTATTTTGTTGCTTTGTTGACTTCAAAAAAGCATTTGACACAGTCCCTAGGGATAAGTTGTGGCGTAGAATGGAAGAACTTGAAATTCATGTGCATTATAGAGCCACTGTCCATAGACTTTATGAAGAAGTGAAAGTCAAAATTAGAACCTCAACAGGTATTTCAGAAAGCTTTAGAAGTGACATTGGAGTCAAGCAAGGTTGCCCTCTATCCCCCACTCTTTTTGGTCTATATATTGATAAATTGGAAGAGTGGCTAAATCTACAAGGTGGAGATGGCATTCGGTTGGGGGAGTTTGTGATAAAGCTTCTTTTATATGCTGATGATATTGTATTGATTTCTAAATCGGTCCATGGATTGCAAATGCACTTATATGCCCTTGAACATTTTTGTAGAGCAGTGGGGATGCAAGTCAATACTAGCAAGACCAAAATAATGATTTTTTCTAATAAAAGGAAGCAGAACCATCATACTTTCTTCTTTGAAGACAACATTCTTGAAGAAGTAAATGAGTACAAGTACCTTGGGATTGATTTCAACAACAAACTCAATTGGGAGGACTGCAGAAAGAAGAGAATTTTAGGAGGGTGGAAAGCATTATATGCTCTTCAAAACAGATGTAGAGAGGCAGAGTTATGGGATTAGAAAATGATTGAAGTGCTTTTTGGACTCCTAGTTTGTCCAATGATGCTATATGGGTGTGAATTGTGGGCTAGCAGCACTCCCGTCTCAAAATGGAAACAAATTGAGAGAATCCAAAAACGTTTGATCATGAGCAAGTTCAAAATAAAAAGTCTGGTACCTTATGAGATAATGTTGAGTGAAACAGAAGCAACTTCCATTGAAGCAATTGCTATGGTGCGGCTCATAAGATACCTAAAAAGAATTGAACAAATGAGAGTAGGTAGATGGCCTAATGTTATCTTCAATGAAGGCATCAGTGAAAGAAAGAAAACATGGATGAAACAAAACTACACATGGATGCAAAAATGGAATATCTACCTCAATGCCTGTCCCACAAATAGCAAGGAGCTAAAAGATTTTGTTATGGAGAAGTTTCGTAAAAAGGTACGGGGAAAAGAGTTGGGTAGAAAGAAGAAATATTACATTGAGGAATTCAAACTTACAAAAGAGTCATTGGAGCTAGCATTTCGTGGAGGGCAAAGGTTCTTATTGCTCAATTAAGGACCAACTCACATCAACTTCGGTGTGAAACAGGACGGTGGAAAAGGCCTAAAGAAGCTTGGGAATAACGGGTGTGTACATTTTGCACGTCTGGGGCTGTGGAATCGGAAAAACATTTCACTTTGGAATGTGATGCATTCAAAGACATCAGAGAAATTATGAGAACATGTTAGCATCAGTTTCTTGGCATTGTCTTTTTAGCAAAGGGATGGTTGGAAGGTTGGGTCAGCTCATCATCAATTTGAATCGAAAAGGACTGAATTGCAAAGAGCGAAAAACAGGGAACTAATGGTCTCATAGACTATTTTTAGGCTCGTGGGCCTTAAAATATCATTTCATTTCATATATATAACTATAGTTGATAGTTGATTAATATTTAATAATAAATAAATAAAAAGGGTCAAGTTGAGAAAAAAGTTAAGCTAGATAAATATACACCACCACAAACCTGATCAATGTCTTTGTCAATGTGGATGGCTAATTTTAATAAAAAATTGATTGATCTTGAGAATAAGGTTACCAGACATTCTAATCAAATCAAGGAGCTCTAAGATACAACAAAGAGAATAGAGAGACAACTCGAGCAAAACCATAACGAATTTAAAAAAGATCATGCAATCCTTTCAAATAAGGTGGATCTAAATCATAATCAAGCAATAGTGATGCTGACATGTATTTGTGGCAAGTTGAAAATTACACCTGATCAAATACCCCAAAATAATGAAGCTACTCAACATCTCAATTCTCCGGATACATCAAACTCGTCGGACTCACATGAGAACCCTGAGTCTCCAAAAGCATCTCATCCATCCCCCACCAACAAAATAGTAACAGGAATTTTCAAAATTTGTAGCTTTGGAATCAATATTCGAATATGCAGCTCGTGAATCAATACCCCTTCTTCACTCCATCAATTGCTACATATCAACGAAGAGCAACAGGTGCAAATATCTCATCGTAATCTACGCCTTCCTTTTGAGAGAAGCCTCGAGCAACAAAGCAAGATTTGGACTTTTCTGCACTTCCATCATCTCCATGCTTGATTTTGTAGAGCCACTTAGAGGTGACAACCGATTTGTCCTGGGGTCTAAGGACCACATCCTAGACATCATTCTTTATAATTGACTCATATTCTTCATTCATAGCATCCTTCCATACGTGATGCTTGACGGCTTCTTCGAATGATGAAGGCTCATTTTGAATGATAGTGCTCATGGCGATCAAATATCCTTGATACCTGTTCGGCTTCTTGCTTTCACGGAAAGTCCCCCTTGGTGCAATGTGTCTCTCGGCATCTTCGAGAGTCTCCCTAAGCCATGAGGGTCTCCTTTTGGAGGAGGAGGGCTCATGAGGAGGAGGATCAATAGGATCCATAGGTTCATCAACATCAGGCATCGTTTCGTCTTCTTTTGCACCCTGATTTCCGATGTCAGCTTCTTTGTCCTTCCTTAGGATAGGAAGGTTGTTGATCTTCCTGAGGGCCATATCTTCGTTGAAGATGACATCACGACTTATCTCAACTTCCTTTTGACCAGCCACATAAATTCTATATCCCTTAGAATTTTCACTATAGCCCACAAAGATTCCTTTCTTCCCAGATGCACCCAATTTGCTTCTTTTCTTTTTCGACACATGAAAATATACGGGACTTCCAAAAATTCTAAAATGAAAGGCATCGGGTTTCTTACCAGTGAACATTTCTTCGAGAGTCTTGGAGTCCAACGCTTGATGAGGGCATCGGTTTTGAACATACATGGTGTTATTTGCAGCTTCAGCCCATAGGGACTTCACAAGGCCTTGATCATGAAGCATGGCACGAACTGCTTCTACAATAGGGCGATTCTTCCTTTTAGCCACACCATTCTGCTCAAGAGTGTATATCGTTGTAGTCTCCCTCTTAATGCCAGCTTCTCTGCAATAATCTTGGAATTCATTGGATTCGTACTCGGTCCCATTATCAGTCCTCAATATCTTGATTTTCTTCTCAGATTAGTTTCCGATCAAGGCTTTGAAGTGTCAGAACCAGGTGAACACTTCATCCTTCTTCTTCAAGAAGTAGATCTAGGTCTTGCGATAATAATCATTCGTAAAGGTGCGATGATATAAGTATCCTCCCAAAGAGTTTACAGGCATCATACCAGATATGTCGGAGTGGATCAATTGCAATATATCTGTGGTCTTGCTATTACTTGAGGGGAATGGTCCCCTTGTAAGTTTTCCTTCGACACATCCCGGACATACACCTTCATGCTCTACTTTGAACTCGGGCATACCTGTCACCATCTGTCTCACATTGGGTAGGGCCTTATAATGAAGATGAGCAAACCTCCAGTGCCATAGTTTAGATTGTAGAGATGTGTCGCAAGACATGGCTCCCAATGGACTTCCTCCAACTTGATACAAAGTGTCAACCCTGAACCCAAGAGTAAAAGCATCTTTAAAATTTCTTTTCCAAACACATACCTTTCCATCTATGAATGCCACTTGAATCCTTTGTCCTCCATGGCTGAAATGGACACCAGGTTCTTCTTGAGATCAGGTACATATAGTACTTCTTGCAAATGAATAGTGTTACCTTGATTCAATTGAAGGGTAACATTCCCTACTCCCTTCACGGGATAGGTGGCATCGTCTCCAAGGATGATCTCCAAGTTTGTCTCCTTTTCTATCAGAAAACATTTCTATTAGAAGGCATTTCTTGCTCCACCATTCTTGTTTCTTCGTGAATGCATCTCGACATCAATTCTTCAAACCCTAGAATTCAATCATTGTTAAGGACAGTGATTCTAAATACATACCACTCAGGAGGGAGTCCTCTAAGGGTAGTGAGAGTAAGTTCCCTGTCACAAATGACTTCTCCAATCGAGAGTAGATCATTCTTGATCTCAATAATCCTCAAGAAATAGAATTCAATATCCTCGTCCTTGCCCTTCTTAATATCCTTCAACTTATTCTTGAGAAATAGAATTTGATTAGCATTACTAACCTTGAACAGGCCGACCAACCTGTCGTAGATCTCCTTGGAGGTCTTCAATTCAGAGATGTAGGCCACCAGATGCTTATCAATGGAATTCATGATAATCTTCTTTGCTTTGACTTCAGCCCTATTGTACTTGTCTTTGCAACAACCGATGCATTTGAAGGAGGTTCAGGGATTTTAACCTGCACATAGTCCATCACTTCTTTTTCTTCCAAGGTCAAATCAAGAAACACCTTCCATCCATGATAGTCAGATTTATCATGGAGCTTGTCTTCAGCCGGGAAGTAGGATGAGGAACCCGTTGAACCTTTTGTCTTTGTCCAACTGTCTTTGGTGATTTCTCTTTCACTCTTGCTTGGGCTTTGTCTTCACCTCAACTCTAATACCATGTTAATTTTAGGCAACAATAATATGTTTTATGCTTTAGAGCAATTTTACTTCAATTTCTTTATTAGCCCAGTATCAATATTCAGATTAGCAATCACATCAACATGATAGTAAAAAGCAGATAGAACATAAACATAAACAGTAGAAGACGAGCCAGGACAAGAGGACACAAGATGTGGCACCAGCGAGGGACAAACCCCAATGTGGAGAAACCCTTGATCAAATCTTCTTATAGTCTTCAATAGTTCAACAGAGAGAGATAGTACAACTTACAAATCTGATCATTTGATCATTTATAACAACGGCAAAAGAGCCCTACCCAGAAAAGTCAACGCTTGTCAACAGGGCAGATTTGAGCCTCCCGCAAATCGGTCAACTTCAACCTCCAAACAGCAAGATAAAACAGCCTTCAAAACAGTCAAATTCAGCCCAGTCAAAGTCTGGTCAAACAGTCCACCTGCAGTCAGCCCTAGCTGCAGTCAACGCTGGTCAACAAACTGTCCAGAAATACAGTCCCCTGAAATTTCGACCTCCTGAAATTTCACTCTCCAGAAATTTCGTACGTGTGGAGAGAGACAGACCTAGAAATCCGTACCCAATCAATGAGGAGAGAGAGGGAGAGAAGTGTGAAGATGAATGTGTCCAAATGAGGCCAAGTCACCTTCTATTTATATGCAACGTTGAGGATGAATAGACGTGACTGTTGGGCTTCTGAGCCTACATAAGTTTGCCGGCCGACCTTGACAATTTGACCATAATCAAAATAAATTCATAACTTCATTTGTAAATGTCAGAGTCAGATGGTCTTTAAATCAATCCTACACCTCTCGGAGAGAGGAATCCAAGAAAAATATCAGCTGTCATAAATAAGATGACCCATGTGGATTTTGGCCCTAGTTGCCAATTTTAACACTTGTGCACAGATTTATAGGAGAATTTTCTTTGGACTTGCACATGGAAATGGGGAAGCAGGGATCAGATTCTTGCAAGTGTTTCTGCTTAGTACAAGCAGAGAAAACCAGATTGGTTTCTACTGAAACAAGATTGCTTTTGTAAGAGATCTATTGCTCATTCTTCTATCAATAAAATTTTCAATCAAGCAGAGGATTTTCCCAATTGGGTTCCCAAGAAAAACTGTGTTTTTTTATATTGTGTGAGTGTGTTATTTCTGTTCCTATTCCGCTCCGCTGCACAATTAGTAGGGAAATTCTCTGTCTATATGAAAAGAAATTAGATTTCAGATTGTTCATATAAGCAATGGCAGAATTTCGTGGAATTTTTACACTATACGCATGAGTTAAACTGCCTTGTGAACTCGTCCTAACTTATAGGAACTTGTGCATGCTAAAGGACTGTTTGTGGTCTCTTTGACTAAGGCACGAATTTTCAACAACTGTAAACTCAGTTTCTGGTTTGTGATTGCTGGGCAAGTTCTGAGTGTGTCAAATACTCAGCTGCTGCGTGGAACCCTGAGTGGAGTTGGCTGCAATCTGAGGAACCGTGAAGTTTATGTTGAAGGCTGTGATAGCTAAGTATCATTTGCTTCAAAGCATGTATCTCTGCTGCTGTAAACTTGTTTAAATCTGCCCTAATAGACAAATTTCATTTCTCCTGGGTTTTCCCCCATCTTGGGGGTTTTATCCCTGAGCCTTGCTCATACACTGTGTTATATCTTCTTGTGTGTGTGCGCTTTTTGGTGAGATCAGATTTATGCTTTAGAGATTTCCTGAGTTTTGTGCTTCTGTCATGTCTATGTTTCTAGCTCAAATTTTCTGTTATGAGTCATTATATTCTGCCTTTATCACAGTAAATTAAATGAGCATGAAACAGCAAAATGGCATGTGAAACAGAAGTCCTCTGCTGGTGAAATGAAACAGTGCCGCTAAACACATTTATTTCCCTCAAATTTTTACATAAACATTGTACTTTTTGCTCTATTTACATTTTTTTGAATTAGAGAGAGCAAATTACCATTAAAGGTTTGTAAGAGTGTGTTTATGTAGTATTTGAGGTGTTTAAATGTGTGGTGAGGTGTGTGATTTGTCAGATTGTCCTATAATGGATTTGGACCCTATGTACTTTTTAAGGGGTGCTCAAGACAAAGGTACAGTAGCTATAGACGTACTTTTATTGAACACTTTTTTGTTATGAAATTATGGCAACAAAATTATTGACTAGTTCAAATCGTAAATGGAGAAGTTAAATACTATTTGGGAACACCTTTTATATGCACTACAAAGGAACCTAAGCCCCAAGGGATAACTTAGTGGGTCGAGTACCTGTTGCTAAGTACCTCGCCTATTGGGAGGTCATAGGGTCAAATCTCTTTGACGCCCTTGGGGTTAGGACTTGCTAGTTTGGCCGGCGGGTAGATCCCTTCGGGTTGATCTACTTGGATTTTCCTGTGGATGTAACAGCCACTAAGTGTTTGTGAACCACCCTAAAAAAAATATGCACTACAAAAGGAACCTAGACATTGGTTAGGAAGCTTAGTTGGATAGTGTCAAGAAGACACCTAATGAAGTTCATTTGAAACATAGACATAAGCACGAAAACTAAGTTGGAGAGCATTTATGGTAATATTTGGAGTAGACCTCAAATGGGAGATAATGATAGAGATGCGAGCAATGGAGGTTGTGTTCTATGTCACTCATAAGGATGAAAACATATCAAAATTAATAAGGTTAACGCAAAAATGAAGAATGGTGCAGATGCATACACCTCGAATTGGTCACTAATTGTTTGCCAAAGGGATGTTAAGTTGTGGCTAGATTAGTAGCAGTGTTGTTAAAATCGCGATATTATCGGTTTAGCGCGATTTTTTCCCGAAAGATGAAAATATTGCTAGTACTCGCGGTTTTTTTTTTTACGTGATTTTTTCAAAATAATCGCCATTTTTTCCCAATTTATCACAAGACGTCAGGGCAGCGCAATTTTATAAGCCAAAAAACGATTTTTTTTCATTTCATTTGCACAGCTGAGGGCGCGGAGGGCAGTGGAGTGTTGGAGAGGCTTGGAGATTTTGCTTGGAAAGGCTTGGAGCTAAATCAATTGCGTGGAGGAGAAAATCAAAGAGTGTGCTAAGGAGACTGATTATCTCCATAAAAACGGTATGGGCACCAATTTTTTTTGTTTTCATTGTTTTGAAACTTTGTTTTTGTTTTTTTCATTGTTTTTGGTTGGGTTTGGAATGAGGTTTTTGACATTTGTCCAATGTAATTTTTTTTTAGTTTTTTTGGTTGGGTTTGGAATGGGGTTTTTGACATTTGTCCAATGTATTGTTTTTTTAGTTTTTTTGGTTGGGTTTGGAATGGGGTTTCTTAAAATGTATGTAATTTTTTTCAGTTTTTGTACAATGTAAAAATTAAAATACTAAATTGTAAGTTTGTAACTTGTAAATACTAAATTGTAATCCTTATTTTCCCATAGGTTCACAACTTCACCGAAACATCATTCAAGTTTTCAACTTCAAAATTCAAAAACAAACATGCCAAGGAAATTGGACCCTTTCTGGGAATTTGGTGAACCTGATGCTCCGAATGATAGACTAAACTTGACTTGCAAGTTGTGTGGGTTCCATATGTTCGGAGGGGTGTACAGATTGAAGTATCACCTTGAAAAAATACCTGGATTTGATGTAGGGCCTTGCACAAAAACAAATCCTGAACTCATCCAAAGAGCCATGAAAGCATTGGAAGTTTTAAACCAGAATAGAGAGGCCAGAGAAGAAGTGAAGAGGTAACTAAAAAAGTCAGCTGAAGCAAGTGGCACTGGTTTTACTGCAGCATCAACCAATCTGGTAGCTGCCACATCATTTTTTGTTCCTCAAACCACACCTGGTTCACAACCATCTATCAGTTCAATGCTAAAAAGAACTGAAAAAGAACAAGCTGACAAGTTGCTGGCAAAATTTCTCCTTTGGAGTGATATTCCTTTCAGCATTGTAAGAAATAATCCATTTTTCCAACCTGCTATTGATGCTATTGCAACTGTTGGCCCAAGGTACAAAATCCCTTCTTATCATGATTTCAGAGGCCAGATTCTTCAAAATGAAAAGCTTGACTGCACCCAAAGATTGAAGGATTTTAGGGCATCATGGACACAAACAGGATGCACTGTTATGTCAAATGGTTGGACTAACGAAAAGGGGAGAACCCTTATAAACTTCTTGGTTAGTTGTCCCAAGGGGGCTATGTTTATCAAATCTGTTGATGCATCTGCACAAATCAAAGATGCAAGAACTTTATGTGATTTGCTAGATGTGTTTATTTTAGAGGTGGGTGCAGAAAATGTTGTCCAAGTCATAACGGACAATGCTGCAAATTATGTTGCTGCTGGCAGGATGCTTATGGACAGGCATCCTACTTTATTTTGGACACCTTGTGCTGCACACTGTATTGATTTGATGTTGGAGGACATAGGGAAAATTCCCTTTGTCAAAGATATTGTTGAGTCATCCAAAAGCATTACAAAATTTATATATAACCATACATCTGTGCTTAGCTTGATAAGAAGATTCACCAACAACAAAGAGTTAGTGTGCCCCGCTATTACACGATTTGCCACCAGTTTCATATCTCTTCAATCCCTCTTGAATTCTATGTGGGATGTGAAGAGAATGTTTCTTTCAGAGGAGTGGCGTGCTTTGCCAATGAGTCACAAACCAGAGGGAGAGGCCGTATGCAAACTAGTTTCATACCAGGAAGACTTATGGGCGGGAGTGCAGGAGGTGTGTGTCGTTACTGAACCTTTGGTAAAGGTTCTTCGGTTAGTTGATGGTGTGAAGCTCACAATGGGCTATTTGTATGAGGCCATAGACAGGGCCAAAGAAGACATTCGGGCCTACTATGATGATAAGGGAGATGATGGGTTTCAAAGCCAACTCCTCCTATGGGGAGTGATTGATGAGCAATGGAACAACACACTCCATCGTCCCATTCATGCTACTGGGCTTTTCCTGAACCCCGAATTTTCTTACGCATGTGGGTTTGTATTTGATGCTGAGGTCATGGATAGATTCTTATCCTGTGTCCAGAAGATGGGGTGATCTCCAGAAGAACACATAGAGATCTCTAAAGAAATTGAGACATATAGGATGGCAGGTGGCACATTTGGCTTTGAGATGGCTGTCATTGATAGGACAATTAAAATGCCAGGTATTTTTTAGTTTGTAACTTTGTTTCAAATTTCATTGTCTCTTCAAATTCCATTTTTTTCTTGTGTTTATTTAAAATTTTATTTGTAATTTTGTTGTAGATGCATGGTGGAAAATGTATGGTGGCAGGGTACCCCTTCTGCAAAAGCTTGCCATTCGCATCCTCAGCGAAACATGTAGCTCCTTAGGATGTGAGCGCAACTGGAGTGTATTTGAAAAAATACACAACAAGAAGTGCAATAGGTTAACACTTAAACATTTAAAATATTGCAAATTTCCAAATAAATTTTTGATTTCATTAAACAATATTTTTTTATAATTATTAATTATTATTTCATGATCTTTGTACAGGTTAGAGTCCCAACGACTTAATGACATGGTCTACGTCTACTACAATCTTCGATTGTGGGTGAGGCAACTTAAGAGGACACCTGATGTGGAGGCCATCTCATTGGATGGGATTGACACCACTACTGCATGGCGGGTTGAGACCGAGAGGCCTCTCATGGAGTCTGCTGATGATGGATTAGTGCAACTGCAAGATGTAGTGGAGGGGGAGCAGGCGCAGGAGGAGGAGGAGGAGGGGGAGCAGGCGCAGGAGGAGGAGGAGGAGGAACAAGAGGAGGAGGTGACACCACCTGCCCGGGCTACCCTTGCCACCAATAGAGGACGTGGTCTACCTCCTATAGCTCCTACTTCTAGTTCTTCAGCTTCTAAAGCACAGCAGACTCCACTGCCAACTCCACCAGCACCAGCATCTACATCTAGAGGGAAAGGGAAAGTTGTGGCATTTTCTCGCAAGAGGGGCAGAGGAAATCAATAGTATTAGACTTTAGTTATTTTCTTCATTTTATTGTATATGACATTATGACTCATGAAATACATTATTATATTTTTTGTTGATATTTTGAGGCTAAGTTGGGACTCAAGAGTCAGGACTTACTATTCAGGACATGATTCACTGTTATGTGTGATTTTAGCACTAGAAATGATATTAAACATCTTATATATTAGTTCTTTTATCATATTTATGTGTCAATGTATTTATTTTATGTTGTAGATGGTTTAAATATTAAAAAAATTGAAAAAAAATGAATATTTTTGTACCAAACGATTTTTTCCTCACGCAGAGATTATCCCGATAACGATTAATGCAACATTGATTAGTAGTGTAGAAGCATGGTAGGCTAAGAGTACAATGTCAGCAAATGATATTGATGTTAGTATAGAGCACATGGTAGATGTGTAGAATACTATGGATAGCACAAGACACAAGTGTTGAAATGATGTGTAATCTTCACTTGTGGTTACTTATTATATCTAAGAGCTCTCATTATTGTAATAGAAAGTTAAGGTTTAACAGCCGACAAAGTCCACATTATTTTATTATATTCTAAATGGTTATGGTTGATATAGTTCATTTATGTGTGCCTATAACCCTCTCGCCGGGGAAAAAGCACCCCACCTCATGATTCGTGCATAAATACGCAACTCATGCCTCATTTATATTACATATACATTCATTAGCAATTGATTCTTTAGCCTAAAGGCATCATATCCCTTCCTCACATTCATGTTCACTTCTCTTTATTATATGTTTGGTTTATGTTATGTTGGATTAGCGTTTGCGAGTGGGTTCCATTCAATTCTCACTTATCACTTGGGATCTCAAAAACAATGTATCACGTAGAGGACATAAATACTTGGACAAGAATGTAGGGTGATAAGAATAATTCCATGGCACATGCAATATCTACAAGCTGCAGTTGTGGAATACACATGCATAAAATAGGCAGTTTCTCATGTCTTGGAACAATCAGCTTGGTTAGAGAGTCAACATGTATTGTCATTCGATCCCAATATGGAACCATTCACTTTTCCAAGATCAATCAATAAGTGAAAGTCAGTCATAATATATATATATATATATATATATATATATATACTAGTGTTCCATGGGGAAGTGTCCCCCCACCTGAGAAACACATCCCCGCTCTTCCTGTGCTCCGGGGATGTGGGGACGTCTGGGGGACGTTTCCCCACGTCCCCAAAAAATAGAAATGCGAGGAAACTCGAAGGGGGGACGTTTCCTCCCAAAAGAGGAAACATTTCCTGCGTTTCCAAAAAAAATTGAGGTCAAATCATTAAACAAACAAAAAAGTCAAATCCCTAAAAAAAATTATAAAATATTATAAATATACTATGAATCAATGGGGGGAAGGGTTTTTTTTGTTATTTCATATTTGAAGGGACCAACAACACGATGGGATGTTGATCCAGAGGATGGTGCACATAGAGATATGGAGGAGGGACTTGATGAGACACAGATGGGGTTGGTTGGTGTGCCACTTAGCATGTTTGAGAATGCAAGTGATTCTAATTCAAATGGTGACATTTTTTATCTTGATTAATTCATGTAGCAGTTGGATGCAGAGACTAGCGGCGCATTACCTTGAGCAATTATGTTCATTTGTCATTTGATATGTTCTTATGTTATCTTCTTTTCTATTTCAGACTTCAGTTGTAGACTTTAGTTTCTTTTGAATCTTGATATATGATATATTAGACTTGACTCTATAAAAATTTGAATCTTGATGTATCAGACTTGACTTTTATTTCAATATTCAGTATTCACATTTGGAACTTCAATATGGTTTAAACTTTTATTTTCATTGTACAGTGTTACAGTGGCATGTATGATTTTATCATGCTTTTCATTTTAAATTTGTTTCAGTTATGATTCATCGATTTATCCTTCATGATGTAAGTGTTAATAATAAAGATAGTTAAAATATAAAATTTCAATGATATGTTTATAATTTTTTAGTATTTTACTATTTTTGTTGGGGTCCCTTGTGTTAAAGACCTTGATGTCCCCCCGCGTTTCCTAAAATTGGTGGGGAGCTTTTACATAGGTCGCTCCTGAGTTTCCCCGCTCCCCCGTCCCCACATCCTAGAAACTTGGGGGAACTATGATATATACCTTGGTCAAATGGAAAAGGAACGACGTTAGGAAAGAGGTAGTGATTTTGCCTTATATGCATGCAAATCCTACATATGAAGAGCATGCCACAAAGGTATGGTGTACAGTTCGCCCTTCCTTTCTGAGACACAAGAGAAGTACCTAGCCCATCATGGTCAACCTCTCCTTGCAATCAAGATGAGGTAGGTACCTCCTTCTCGACAGATCAAATTAGAGTTTCCTCAAGTAGCCATTGGCATACAATTATCCCCGCCCAAACTATACCTCAGTGAAATGGATAAGGAAAGACATTAGGAAAGAGGTAGTGACTCTGCCCGATATGCATGCAAATCCATACATATGAAAAGCATGCCACAAAAGTATGATGTACGGTTCGCCCTTCCTTTCTGGGACACAAGAGAAGTACCTAGCCCATCATGGTGAATCTCTCCTTGCAATCAAGATGAGGTAGGTGCCTCCCTCTCAACGGATTGAATCAAAGTTTCCTCGGGTAGCCATTGACCTACAATGATCCCCACCCAAACTCTTGTGCTTGGTGGAGAAGAAGCAAACAAAGGTGTGCTCATTGTTTCTTCTTTCAACTTTAGGTGTAGACGTTTTTATATGTTGTTCTTTGCGATTACTGGAAGGGGGGGAGGGGGGCATGTTAGAGAGTAACTGTCATGTGCAATGATTTATTTATTATAGACAAACAAGTTTGTGATTGTGTGCTTTAGTTGAATAAGTCATAAACACAACACATATATATGAAGTGTCAACTAAGAAAGTGATATGAAGGTCATCTCAAACTGTATGGAGATTGCAGTATTCGTTTCATTAAGCAAGAATTCTTTTTTTTATTTGCTTTACTTTTTTGTGCTTGTATGTTCTAATTCTTGGCACTATAGTAGCAAAGTAGAGAACCACATTCGTTTCATTAATCAAGTATTCTTTTTTTAATTGCTTTCCTTTTTTGTGCTTGTATGTTCCAATTCTTGGCACTATAATACCAAAGTAGAGAAACTACTTGTGGTTCGTAGATGAAAAAGAGGGTGTCATGTTGCAAAAAGGAATGGTTGGGGCACCATCAAGCATCTTTGGAGAGTGAAAGAAGTCTAACAGTGTCATGGACGGCAATATGCTTGAAAATGTTGAAGAATTATTACTGCACATGCAAGCAAAAGAACAAGTAGGTGTCATTTATTATTTAAGCTTCGGTCACTCTTTGTTTTCTTTTTTGTTTTGATATGTGTCTCATGTGTGATCATTGATAATTTATGAATCAGGCATCTTTGAGTTAAAGAAGTCTAACAATGTCACTGATGGCAATATGCTTGAAATTGTTGAAGAAATTATCACTGCACATGGAAGCAAAAGAACAAGTAGGTGTCATTTATTATTAAGCTTCAGTCGCTCCTTGTTTTCTTTGTTGTTTTGATATTCGACTCATGTATGGTCATTGATAATTTAGTATCTGAGACTATATTAATATAAAACTTATCATTTAAATTAAGTGTGATTGTATCATTAAATGATTTGTGGATGTATGGACTCACCTATTTGAGTTTCAAATTCAAATTCGGTAATCAAATGTAGCATTATATTTGTTTATGATTGATGGTCCATCATAATAAAATGGTTAATTTAAATGTTTTGATATCTTTCGTTTTTTTAAATATTCAAGGGATCTCCCATGTCCCATATTGTGTGTTGGGAAGTCTCTCCAAATGTCCCCAAAACTCGTTCGGTCTTCCACTAATTGCTTGGAACGTAGAAAAAACCTCGCACCATTAAGGATTTTCAAAGTGATTTGTCACATTTCGTTCGAATGTCACATATATTTAATACAGAATTCCTATCTTATCTAATCTCAGAGTATGAGTCTTCTAGCTAGTTTGTGTGTATAGAATCTTATCCTAACTAGTTACAGTTCCCGCAGACTCTGTAAATCTCTTGCTTTGTCAAATTTCAGAAGTCTGACAAGACATGAATGCTATAAATTAAATCACCACCAATCCCCAAAAAGGTTTAAATTATAAACGGAAGCTAAAATGGATTTGAGAATATTTTTTTACGCAGTTTTAGGCTTTTGCTTAAAGTCTAATTTTTGGGATGGAACCTATTCCCAAACAAAAAAGAAAAGAAGACCCACGCAGAAAATATTGCCAGTTCTGAAAAATATCCAAGAAAAGATTCGAAGCCATCCAAAAATTATGGCTACTGAATACGATGATTTGATTACAAAACCTGCCAGAATTTGACCTGGAAACGGGATATTTCTAGGCTACCTGATAAGAGGAGACCAATCATCTCATTCTGATAGCTATGGGTACAAAGGGGAGAAAAGGCATACATGTTGAAGCAGAGGTAGAAGCATTTGATCCAGCGATTCGTTCCTGTGAACCATCTCTTCGGCATGCTTGCCAAGGGCAGTCACTGCTCCATTCAGTGTACCTGCAGACAGGGGACAGGAAGGGTGAAAATACAAGTATTGACCACTGCATCCAATCCACTGCCATTATTGACTTATGTAAAGTTATTGTAGCTGTTTCTTCAAACAAAAACAAAACAAGGGCAAGAAATGGCATTGATTTTCATACCCCTCTGCTCATGGCGAATCCGCTGAGAAAGAAGCGCTTCCAACTGACCAGGTTTTGCACTTAACACACTATTCAATAAACGGCCAAGAGGAGGTAACCGGGTATTTGTGCTTATGGATTCCCATATCTGTACACCACCTTCTTCTTCAAAAGAAGAAAACGCGGCCATTCCTGCACGCAAATCATCTTAACTTTAATTTTAAAGCCCAATCTCGTTTTCAGAATAGGGGAAAGTTTGAAGTACAAACCAAAAACCGGCAAACTTCAAAACCTTACCGCAAACTTCCGAAATAATTTATATCTGGCTTCCGCAATCTAACGAAGTGATGTAGGCTTCACAGTTCGATTAACCTCTACAATCTCGCATATCCTTCGATACTTATAGTCAAATAGACATATCTTCACCGCCGGTGAAAGCCTTTTGCTTCTTAAAACAAGATGGGCTGCAATGGCAGCAAGTCCCTACCGACAGATTTTTTTTTTCAAGTTCAAACAAGGGGGGCTGCCTGGCAGCTAGTCCCTGCCTTGAATGGAAATAATGGCGAAGAGAAGACCCCGGTTCAAAAGCCCTATGAAGAGGAACGCCAGAACTGGAAACTGGGTATATATTCCCCTGCGAGCCAGCCCGTTGGGTTCTGAACCCGAACGCGTCAAGCGAGCCTGTGTGTTCTTTTAATGACTCTTACCTTGCTAGTCTGTCTGGGAAGTCAATCAGGTCATAATGGGAAAGAACCCAGTGGGATGTACCTGGAGTTCAGACGTCTGTTTCACAGATCGTTGTTGTGTAGAATCAAGCAAGTTTTGCAAACATTGGACGCCATGTGCACCAGATGTGAGAAACCATACATGGCATGCAGTTTGGAGATGCCAGAGGCGCACGAACCAGAGATACTAATGTTCAAGTTGATTGTTTAGGGCACACGAACCAGAAGCAATAGTTTAGGGCACAAAAAGTGTCAGGCACGAAAACTAGAAGCATCCATTGACAGCCGAGTTCAGTGTTGATAAGAAACTTCTAGATGCTTTGATACCAAGGAGCAAACAACTATATATGCATGTGGAATACAGTTTTGATTCTCAGATTTGTGAAAAACTTATGCATAGTATAAGGTCAATTGCTTTCCCGCTGCCGCTCATACAAAGAAGAAGAAAATGTCTTAAAAAGGAGATTGTTGTCTGTAAATTGGTTTAGCAGTGTAGTTGTTCTACTCGGTAAGATGTAAGTTTGGAGTTAATGTTTGAGTTTGGAGTTGTTGACTTTTTGAAACCATTAGAAGGCGTGTGCAGATTGGATATGAACTCAGACAAGGCGCAAAACATGGAATTTTGCAGAGAGTAGAGCTCGTGTCCTCCCCTCCCCTGGGCATAGTCTGGGCACAGAACCTAAATAACATAGGTTCACAGGGATTTTTTCATTCATAATGTCTCGCAATGCTCCGGGCGCCCAATGTTAGAATAAAGCATTAGTCCACTGTTCGTTCCCTGTCGTCGTCTGACGCCGTATCAAGAATAGCCCCCGGTAAGAAGTAATAAATCATGAAATAAATCATACGCAAGTGATTGGAGCGTTGGCAATGTATTCGGGACGTTTCATTCCCTGCGGCTGATATGCCGCTTCTCCCTTCCGTTCCGCTCCCCTCGACAGTAGCCCGTCTAATACTAAGTGGTATTATAATAGAAGACACAGAGAAAAACTGTGTTATACTTGGGAAACATTGCTTTTGCGTTGGTCAAACATTGTACAGATAAAAACTATTTTATATTTGGGAAACAGGTACACAAATAAATAGATAAGTTAATTAAAAATTAAAAGAAATTATTTTCTAGTGCTATTTCTTTTTTCTCTATTATACTTTTCTTTATTTTGGTTATGGGGGATGGGGGTTCTCTTTACTCTTTTCATTCATCATAAAAAATACAATGACGTATCTCTTATGTTGAACGCCAACCTGCCTGCATACCAAATGCCTTATTTTGGATTTGGGAGGCTTCTCTGTCAAGTTTGATAAACGCCAACCTGCATGCATACCAAATAACGGTGTTAAGGCACAAAACATAAAATTTTGCAGAGAGTAGAGCTCGTGTCCTCCCCTGGGCATAGTCTGGGCACAACGCTTGGGGGATCTATTCTCTGCAACAGAGGAAATTCGACAACCTAACGAAATATTCAATACCAATCACGTACGGCTCCAACACAGATCGGATGCATTGCTAGTTGGATAAAGAAGGTAAATACTAAAGCTATGATGATGCTTGTTGTGATGTTGTAGGCTCCCCACCCCTACCTATGTTGGTTCGTTTGTATCTGTCTCACTCGTATCTGTAACTCCCACTATTTGTTTGTCCCCTATATGTGCATATAAATCAAATTCATTGAACCAAGAGCAAGGGCATCATCTACGAAGATCCAAATCCCATGCCATAACCTTTCTCTTCTAATAGTTCACTCGAAGCCCTTCCTTCTAAAGCTCTAAGTTCGGGTTTGTGAGCAAGTATATCAAGGGTGGTTAAGGCAACAGGTTGTAGGTTGTTGTAGATCGAACAGAGGAAAGTCTGGGTGTAGGCAAGTAAATAGCAATGTTCTAAGTGCCCAAGAAAGCTCGTTCACTCTCAAAGTTCAGGTAAGAAAGTTGGTCTATAAAGGTTTGGACACCAGCCTACAGCTTCCCCATCATGAGGTTGGAAGGTTGAGCGAGATGGATTTGCTAGATCCTTTGGCTATAGGTGTTTATCTCCTTAACACCCCAGGCATGGGTGGGATTGAACTGATTGTAACTGACCTGAAACATCCTAACATCGTTTTGCTTGCTCGCTTGCTGCAATAGGATAGCTCGTCAGCAATCCGGGTGTATATCAAGCAACACAAATCCATGTTTGAATCTGGAGATACCATGAATGTAGACATTCTCGTGGTGACTCCCCAGGCGATGTTGGTGGAGGAGCTGGAGAGCACCGTAGGAGCGGAGGGGAGCGTGGATCTCGTCACCGTGGCCCAAGCTCTTCACTGGTTCGATCTAGAGATCTTTTATGGGCATGTGAAGCACATTCTGCGGAAGCCCAATGGGGTAATTGTGGTCGGTGGGGTAATTGCGGCCTGGTGCTACAGAGAACTAGTTGTGAACCCAAGCGTGGACCGCATATTTGAGAATTTGAACCGCACATCTACCCCCTTTTTGGACCCCGCCAGTCAAATAGTGGACGACGAATATGCATCGTTGTCCTTCCCATTCCGGGGCGTTGTCCAAGAGGGCTCAGAGGAAGGGGAGTCAACAACTCGTCCCACAAAAGATGTTGAAGAGGCAGCAATTCAAATGACATAACTCAGTTGGAAGGTATTGGCAGAAGTGGATCTGTTGAATGCATCTTGGGGCATATTCACTCAAGATGGCGGTGCGAGTTGAGGCATATTCAGTCAGGATGGCAATGCGAGTTGAGGGAGGAGCAGTTCATTTGTAGCGAAGGCTCTCCTATCAAATATAACTTTCATTTTGTACTGGTAATTCTGAAGGTTTCCACTCAACTGCTATCAAAAATAACTTTCATATTGTACTGGTAATTCCGAAGGTTTCCACTCCACTAGTCCCTAGTTTGTTGCACTTCTGCATAGCAAATTGAACATATATCCCAATTGCTATTTAGATAGTCTCTTCTAGTTGCAGTAATTGATACCGACTCTTTGTGCCTGAGCAGAGATCAATCACTGGTAATATTATGAAGGAGTCTATTGAGCAAGCAACTTGTTCTCCCTCTTTCAGAAAACTTCTTGTATTCTCGATCTGTCTTATTAGGCTTTAAAGAAACACACCAATAACCCCCCCCCCCCCCCCATTTCGACTAACTTGATTTATTATAAAGTATGCCAAATATCTCTTGAGCACAAACCAGTGTTATTTATGATCTCTCTTGATCTGTTTTCTTCTGAATCTTGTTGGGCCATCAATAATTCCAATTCCAATCGCACCACCTTATATTGATCCCTCCCCTATGTCTAGAATTTATGTTATTGTACTAATCTTCGATTTCTTGGTCCTAGTTTGAAAGGTCCTGGTCAGTCCCTTAGCCTCTACCGGGTGTCCTCTGTAGCAGAGACGGGCCCCTGGAGATCAATATTTGAAGCACTGGTTGTTTGCTTCCTGCGTGTTATATACGTAATAACACTAGATTTGATTTTCTAATCAGAATGCATGTTGCTATTATATGAGAAAGATTTTATTTCTAATTACAGATAAACATATGATATAGGATTTTCATTACAGCTAACAGAACCTTAAGCATAGCGTCAGTGAAGCGTTAAGATAAGCCTCCCAGAGGGGTATCATGTTAGGTGCTGGAATCTGCCGGAGCTTGTCTGGTCTCCCTTTCCGACAGTTGTCAGGTGTTGGAATCTGCTGAGAATTGCTGAAATTTGTAAATCTTTAGAGCCATCAACTGCCGGGAATTGTAGAAATTTGTAAATCTTCAAAGCCATCAACTTCCAACAAATTTGTAATTCTTTAGAGCCATCAACTTCCAGGCATGGCGGAAGCAGATTGTTGTTGAACTCCCCCTTCATGCATCACAACGAAGCATTAAGATAAGCCTCCCAAAGGGGTATCATGATAGGTGTTGGAATCTGCCGGAGCTTGTTTGGTCTCCCTTTCTCACAGTTATTAGGTGTTGGAATCTGTCGGGAATTGAGAAATTTGTAAATCTTCAGAGCCATAAACTTCCAGGCATGGTGGAAGCGGATTGTTGTTGAACTCCCCCTTCATGCATCACAGCGAGTACGCTCGACTGAGCACGAATGACAATTGATATGCACAAGTAAGCTCACATTCGGTATACTGTAAACGCTACAATAGTCTACAATAGACACCGCACGCACTACAATAGACACCGCAACAACATGAACCACTTGGCAGCTGGCAACTTCAACAACTTACATGCACCCCTTAGAGTGCCAACTTCAACTTATAAACTTACTTTAGCTTAGCATTATAGCATTTAATATTTGTTAAACTGCGAAACTGTGAAACTAATACTAGCATTAGTTTACTAGTGAAACAAATTTCCAACAGATTTCTGAAATAAGTACACATAATACACATAATATATGCTTTTGGCCTCTCTGCCTCGAGAAGAGGCCAAATAAGATGATGAAACGATATGTGCCTAAAAACTTTGGTTATAAGTGATCATGAGTAATAACAAACATGTGAATTAATTGTTTAACATCGCCTTTCGATTACAATAGTCCCAGCCGTGTTGTGGCAAGGACTAATAACACATGCATTTCTGATCCATGGAGCTTTTTAAGTTCAAGGGATAGTATAATTTGGTGCCTATTTCTTGCATTAATATGACATGGAGCATATTCTCTCTTTTTGGCTTTGGTAATTAACAAACATTTATTTGACAATGTGATCATGCAACAGATCGGTCAAACATGTATATAGTTCACATTCCTGCAAAGCAAGAAACAAACAACCAAAAGTAAATAAAAGCAAACTAAATGACAAGTTATATTGTATAAACACTTATTGTATAAGCTCTATTTACAACAAAACATCGACATATTGCATGTACTCGTGATTATAGAATCTAGAACTTGATGCACAAGAAAGGTTATTTATTATTTGATGAAATATTTATGCAGCATAATTTTGTATCTTAATATTAATTCCCCATAACAGACTACTCTACATGAAATGGTGAAATTGGAAAAACAATGACATATCCATCTCTAGGGGGGATAGTCCATGATGTACCTTCAGAGAGTAGAGATATGTTGTCATGGTCCACAGTGTCTTCTTTTGTGTTTGCATTCTTCAACAATACTTTTGGTCCCATGGTGGGTTGGCCTCTTAGTGTTGGATTGATCTTTGATACCTCCTTCACTTATGAGAGGTCCTAGTGCAGTAGTCTGCTCTTTGAAACTAGACCAAGAGTTCTATTAATCCTCTTTTGGAACATGAGAGTGCAATTTCTGACCAGATGCCCATCTTGGTGACATCTTCGACATTTGAATGGAATACCTTCATAGTCGAGGACCAGAGGCATGTCCTCCTCCTTACCTATCACTATCTCCCCAACAAAACCACCTCACAAGTCTATATTAATGAGAATCCCCGCCATATATTTGTCTTTTGACACTATATATGTGTTGTCATGCTCTAGGTAAGTGCCCAAGGAATTCCCTATATCTCTGAATACAATCTTGAAGATGACTAGAGAGAAGTCAATCTTCTTCCATAAACCAAAATTGTGTCTTCCTCAAAATGAAAGTCTAAGTGTATCTAAACGGGCTAGAACCACAATATTCATAAGGTGTTTTACATGCGGATTTACATCTTCTTCGACCCATGACTTGAAAAAAATGGATCCAAATTTTCATCCCCCCACTCTTCCAACAAGATACTTGTGGGAAATATCGCATGCTTAGTGCAATACAATGTCCTCCCCGATAACTAATAGACCCTAGGTTGTTCAACCAACTTAATGCATCGATCCTTTTTTTGCTTGCCAAAGGCTTCCTAACTAGGATGATTGGGTGAAGCCCTTTTAGAAGCTAAAACAATCACATCTTCAAGGGGTTGCATTCCAAATCTGCTATGAAACCAGCTCACAAAAAGATAGAAAAAATAGATAAACGCCTTAGAAATAAGCCTCTTCGAGGGGGAAACCTCCTTTACATTACATAAATGAACAATTATTGGATGATACAAATGACAAGACCTCCTTTCTATATATAGGAGTCTAAGGGATCATAATATAATCAAAGCCGACATAACAATAATAATGTAAGGGCACAACAATAACAATAGTGGGCTTCTATGGGGCACAATATTAACAATATGGGTACTACATGGGCACAACAATATAATAATGGGGTTGCACTAATAATAATAAGGGGTTACACTAGTAGTATAGGGACCTAACATGCCCCTCTCCTTCAAAAAGTGTTGTCCTCAACACTTGAGTAGTTATTGATGCTTCTGTATAAAATTCTTGTCCTCCCATGTGGAATCTTCAGCGGTAAGTTCTTCCACTTGATGAGATACTCTGAAATTGATTGATTTCATAGTTGTCAGGTTTTTGTTTCTGTGACTGCTCCCGGTTCCAATATGATTTTTCCTTCCTTATCAAGTTCTGGCAATATTTTTTGAATTGGGACCTTCTACAACTTTTGAATGAGTGGCCACACTTCTTCGCCCTTCTTCCATTCATCCCTTGCTTCTTTTATCCAATCTATTTGGATAATAGAAATAGCACAAAACAATGCTTCCACATCCTCATCCTTTCTTGAGAGTGCATCTGCATCAACATTTTGCTTCCCTTTTTTGTATATGATTTCAAAGTCATAACCCAACATATTTTTGACCCATTTTTATGTTCTTCTAAAAATAATCTTTGTTCTAAGAAGTATTTAAGACTATCATGATCCATTTTTACCTTGAAGTGTCTTCCCATTAGGTAAGGTCACCATTTCTTAAGTGCATGTAGTATTGCCAACATTTCCTTCTCATAAATAGATTGCTTGAGGGACATTTGTTTGTATGGATGTAGCCGTAAAATTACCCAATCGCCTATATCAAAACTTCTTTCACTGCGATGTTGATATGCCTATTGTTTCATTCGATTCTGAACCAAAGTTGCATTATCCTTTAAAAGTTGGAGAACTTGTTGTTGATGCTTGATGTGGTCTTTCACTGCTTGAACCTTTTTCTTCTCGATATGTCCTTCTATCTTGAGAGTTTGAGGAATGGTAATTTCTGCCAATGCATTACAAGATATGGTCAGATTCATTTCTTCTTTCTCTGGGGTTGGTTCCTGGTGTATGTCCTCTTCTTTTGACGTTTCTTGATGCTTTTCTTCCTCCTCTTCACAATCAATGTAAAATAATTTCTTCTCAGCACACTTATGACCTTTAATGTATTTGTTATCACAATTGTAACAAAGCCCTTTTGCTCTTTTTTCTTCCAATTGTTGTGGTGTCAACCTTGTAGGTTGTGGAAGGCTAGGAAAAACAACACTTCCATATTTATAGTTGTGAGGGATAGACTTCCTTGTTGCCATAATTTTTCTTTCCACTTTTCTTGCCAACCTGAATGCCTTCTCCAATGAATTAGGTTCCCAAAGATGAACCTCATGTTGAATGTTATCCTTTAAAGTCCCTATGAAGACATCAATCCTCTGCTTCTCTGGAATATCATTTTCCCTTATATTCAATTTTTTAAAGCCCTCAAGGTGCTCTGCCATTGAACACTTTTGTTTGAGATTTATCAATTGGCTAAAGAAGGTGTTGCTCTTTGTAACCCAACATATTTGTGACCCATTTTTTCTGTTCTTCTAAAGCTAATCTTTGTTCTAAAAAGTATTTAAGACTATCATGATCCATTTTTACCTTGAAGTGTCTTCCCATTAGGTAAGGTCGCCATTTCTTAAGTGCATGTAGTATTGCCAACATTTCCTTCTCATAAATAGATTGCTTGAGGGACATTTGTTTGTATGGATGTAGCCGTAAAAATACCCAATCGCCTATATCAAAACTTCTTTCACTGCGATGTTGATATTCCTGTTGTTTCATTCGATTCTGCACCAAAGTGGCGTTATCCTTTAAAAGTTGGAGAACTTGTTGTTGATGCTCGATGTGATCTTTCACTGCTTGAACCTTTTTCTTCTCGATATGTCCTTCTATCTTGAGATTTTGAGGAATGGTAATTCTTGCCAATGCTTTACAAGATATGGTCGGATTCATTTCTTCTTTCTCTGGGGTTGGTTCCTGGTTTATATCCTCTTCTTTTGACGTTTCTTGATCATTTTCTTCCTCCTCTTCACAATCAATGTAAAATAATTTCTTCTCAGCATACTTATGACCTTTAATGTATTTGTTATCACAATTGTAACAAAGCCCTTTTGCTCTTTTTTCTTCCAATTGTTGTGGTGTCAACCTTGTAGGTTGTGGAAGGCTAGGAAAAACAACACTTCCATCTTTATAGTTGTGAGGGGTAGACTTCCTTGTTGCCATAATTTTTCTTTCCACTTTTCTTGCCAACCTGAATGCCTTCTCCAATGAATCAGGTTCCCAAAGACGAACCTCATGTTGAATGTTACCCTTTAAATTCCCTATGGAGACATCAATCCTCTGCTTCTTTGAAATATCATTTTCCCTTATATTCAATTTTTAAAGCCCTCAATGTGCTCTACCATTGAACACTTTTGTTTGAGATTTATCAATTGGCTAAAGAAGGTGTTGCTCTTTGTATCCTCACAATGTGCTATCATTTCCTCCGTGAAAATTGACCACGTAACAAGCGGTTTACGAGAACAAAGCCCTTTATACCATAAAAATTGATCTGGTTCTAAATATGAAGATGCAATACATACCTTTTGTAACAGTTGCACCTCATGTAGATCAAAATATTGCTCCATCTGTAGTATCCAATTTACCGGATCCTTGCCATCAAACTTCCTCATATTGCCTTTTCTTGATTTTAGGAGCTCGATCTTGAAACGACTATAACTCTGTAATTTAATATCTCTAAATTCTGAAATTGCGTCCTGCAGTAGCCTGAGTCCTCTTTCTAACCCCGTAAGTCTGATCAAGCTTAGATTGTCGAAGGAATATTTATTCCCAATCTCCCGCGATGACCTAATTATAAACTAGTTCAATAGAGTGAAATTGTACGACATGCCACGTGTCACTGTTTCAACCTTAGGTTTTGAAAATTATACCCAAACAAAATACAGTCTGTCCTCTTTCTGTAACTTCTTACGAAATTTCAATCTGATGCTCAGAGAGAAAGTTATGACGATTTTCCCAAGGTCACCTGTTTAGGATGTAATTCGGGAGTTTGCAAAAACCCTAAATTCCTCAGATCATATATCTGAAAATATAGCGAGACAAGATCTGAAATTCGTACTCGAGGTTTAGACCGATTTCGTCTCAAATGGGCTTTTTTTTTTAGCTTCTGAAACTTAGTAGCGACAAAGTTATAGCGAAAATTCCACGATGGCCTGTTTTAGATGCAATTCTGGAGCTTGCAAAAACCCTAACTTCCTCAGATCATATCTCCGAAAATATAGCGAGACAAGATCTGAAATTCAGACCCAAGTTTCAGCAAGATTTCGTCTCAAATGGGTTTTTTTTAGCTTCTGAAATGTTGCAAAGAAAAAAAAAATGATAGCAAAAATTCCACGATGACCTATTTGGTGCAGCGAAACACTAGAATCCAAAGCTCTGATACCAAACGTTATGAAACCAGCTCACAAAAAGATAGAAAAAATAGATAAATGCCTTAGAAATAAGCCTCTTCGAGGGGTAAACCTCCTTTACATTACACAAATGAACAATTATTGGATGATACAAATGACAAGGCCTCCTTTCTATATATAGGAGTCTAAGGGTTCATAATATAATCAGAGCCGACATAACAATAATAATGTAAGGGCACAACTATAACGATAGTGGGCTTCTATGGGGCACAATAATAACAATATGGGTACTACATGGGCACAACAATATAATAAGGGGGTTTCACTAATAATAATAAGGGGTCACACTAGTAGTATAGGGACCTAATAAAATCCCCTGTTAATATGGCTCACTTCTTTGGCACCCTCTTCCCACACTTACCCAAACTTACTAGTCCACCAGGGTAAATATGTGATGAAGAGTTACTATGCTATGACTCAACCTCCTAGGTATAGTTAAGGAAGTGAAATCGACAAACCCAAACCAAAATGACCTTCCTCGGGAGCTACAGGACCTCGTGGAGCTAACTAGCCACTCCAGGTGTCGAACCCCTAAGCTAACTTGCTTTTTCACTAACCTGGGCTCTCAGTTGCTCCTATGACAAGGCAAGTCATCGATTGTAAACCTCCAGTCGCTCCCATAAGTCTGCTTCCTAGTGACTGTAGACTAATTAACCCAGTTATGTGCCAACGACCCTGAAATCTGAGCCACTTTTTCAGGGCTAGAACCCAGGCCTCTGACCATAACATAATGAAACTCTTAGAAATAATATATAGGATAGAGACAAAGCATTTAATTCAAAACTTAATCAAGGACTTAACCTGACACATCCTAACCACGAGAGACATTTCATCAAACACATCATGAACATGTGATGTACAGGTCATAATTACACATTTGAACATAGGGGTCGCATACTTTTATGAGAATCATCAAGAAGGTTTGATACCCTCTCACAATAGTTGCAATATCATCTATTAGGTCATGCATTCATTAACAATTCATTTACTAATCAAAACATGATGAGAGCCATAACTCAAGTCTGTCATAAAACCATGCTTGTAACCAACATATAATCAAAATAATAACAGTAATAGAACAACCATCAGAACCACATAATAACAACTACAATTACCCATGAAAATGTAGAAGGAAAGAGCTCTTATTAACATATGAAAATCCAACCAAGTCAAGGACTTCCACCTACCACCCAACCATAGATTGGGCTGAACCAAAACCCTCTTTCATCCAATCACCCCCACGTCATATTCCAAGCATGAATGTGGGATCTCATGGAATAACCAACCAAAACCAAACCAGGCCTTCGAGAGGCCACACCACCCTAACCCTCAACTAGTGATTCCACCTCACAGTCGAACATCACTAACCATCACCAAATCAGTCTCTACCTAAGTTGTCCAAGGCTCCAGAGCATTTGTTCCAACCTGGCTCCAGGACTAGTAAGTTAACCCACAGTTATCACAGGGCTCTGGAGCGTTTGTCCAACCAAGGCTTCAGGACTAGTAACTCAACCCACCAAGGGCTCCAGAGCATTTGTCCAACCAAGACTTCCAGGATTAGTAACTCAACCCAAGTTGTTCCACGACTTCCAAAGTGTTAATCCAACCAAGGCTTTAGGAACAAGTAACTCAGCCTATAGCCATAAGGAACATGAGCACCAACAAGAAAACAAATGGGAAAACCCACAACACCATGGCTATCCAAGAAATGGAAAGGCTAGGCAAAACCACTGTCGATCCAGGAAATCCTCCATACCAATGACAAATCATAACCAATAAACCACATGCATGTACCATGTATGCCAAAACTAGCAAGGAAATCATACATGCAACTCTATACTTGAAAAGAAATCTCATTGTAGCTGCTAATACAACTATTCCCTTGTGCTTTCTTGCTTTCCTTTGCCTTTTTTTCTCCAAATCCAAGTGAATGCCAGAGTGCTCCAGGCATGCTCCAACAAAACTATAAGTGTGCAAGATTGTGAGAGAGAGAATATAAAGAGAGAGCTCCACCACATAACTGACAAAAGTGACGAATTGATCCTCATAAGCCTTTTTCTCATTGAGGCCTCTATTTTCTTCAATTTCCTTCTTATGCAAATATGTGACCTTTCACTTTCCTTTTCTCCTATTTTCCTTTATTTTATAAATAAAATGACAATCATTTCCATTTTTCCTTTGGCAATGCCTTTTTCAATTTCCATAGCCATTAATTAACCGAAATGAACACCCACCAGGATGTTTTGCCCACCATTCAGCTTGGAATATGTGTCCCATGACCTTGGTCTTATATTTTTTTACATGGAAATTCAAACAGGCCTGTTATAGAACCCTCCCCCTTGGGGGAACACCATCCTCGTGTTCTATGACACCTATGACCAACAAACATTGAAAATAAAACATATTGCCCATGGATCTTTATAACATAGCTCGTTGTAGTATTTACAATGACATCCTGTTAAAAACATGACAAATATACCGCTTATTGGAGCTTTATAACATATCTCATTGTAGTATTTACAATGACATCCTGTTAAAAACATGACAAACATACCGCTTATTGAAGCTTTATAGTATAGCTCATTATGGTATTTACAGTAACAACCACATATACTCTCATGAACATTTGCTTCAACCAGAAAATAATCATATTGTTTATGGAGATTTATAAATCCAGCTCGATACAATATTCACAATAAAATACACATATATACATATGCACATTTGCTCTAACTAGCAAATAAAAGGATACGATGCACATATCAACTATAAGAGAATCCAGAGGCTCACACCTCCACCCTCAAAAGTAGTACCAAGATTCACCTCCTTCCCAGGAAGTCCATAATCCATTTCCAAAGTCAAACCTGCATCCAATGTCCAACGTTACAATCCTTGTGCTACGTGTTCTCTCAGTGAACAGCTACCAACTCATTGTTGGCACACTCCTAAGGTGCTTCTGATTCCATCTGGCAATGTTAATGACCAAAATCAATGTATTCCCTAACCTTCCCTTCTCTGCTACATAGTCCCTTGGGAAATTCGTTACCTCTTTCCGTGTAGTTACTCACCTTCCAAGTTCCACAGGCATCCCCTTCTCTGATACACAACCCCTCGAGCAACCCCTCCCTTGGCAAGATTTCCTCGCATCGAAAGATCTAAAAACCAAGGCATATCCCTACCTCAAAACCATCATGCCAATCATAGCATGCTCATTGAAATCAATGAAACTATTGGGTACCAGTGTCCTACAATGGACCTACTCCTGAAGTGTTTTACCGTTGCTTGTTCCAATTCCTTTTGTCGCTGCTGCTAATTCTTGCAATCAGTTTCAACTACCCAAACTGGGCATTTCCATGCTTTCATGTACCAAGCACATAATTCCCATTAGATTCAAAATAAATTGAAACAAATTCACATCACACCTCATCAATGGCCCATCAATAAGGTACACTTGCAATTATGTTTATTTCCTGTCACAACAAGTCAAACTAGTTGTTTGATCAAATCATCATGAATAAACATATCACATTCGGTTAGCTCAAAATGCAACCATCATAATCAAAACCATATATCACATGTAACCATCATAAATCAAAGTCATAGATCACATGCATAATTAAAATTGAAATAAAATATTTATACTTATCCTTTAAATAATTATTTGCTTTTGCCTTTGTTCTTTGTCTTTTCTGTACACACATCAGATCAGTGCCAAACCCAGTGAGCACCCAGTACATTCTCTTCTCTTCACATACACATACATACAATGTACATCACATGCATACTCCCACACACGGTGTACCACACCACACAATAGATACACCTACACCTGGTGTACAACTGACACATACACCTACACCTAGTGTACAACACAATACAATACATACACCTACACTCGGTGTAAAACACAATACAATACATACACCTATTCCCAGTGTACAACACAACACATAACCCTACACCTGGTGTACCACACAACACAATATATATATATATATATATATATATATATATATATAGTACAACACAACGAGTACAAATGTCATGATAAAATGACTACATAATACACATAACATAGTACCACATGTATACAACACAACGTGTACGATATGCACATAGTACTACATGTACATAACACATCATGTATGACATGCACACAATACCACATTTACAATAGTACCACATGTACACAGTACCACCTGTACATAACACCACTTGCACAATATGTACTCGGCATCACATGTACACGAAACCACATGCACAACTTGTACACAACACCACATGCATGACGTGTACACAACACCACATGCATGACGTATACACAACACCACATGCACGACATGTACATAACACCACCTGCACACAGCACCATATGTACAACATGTACACATTAGCACAGGTACATAGCACCATATTTACAACATGCACATAACACCATATGTACACATCAGCATTTGTACAACATGCACATAACACCATATGTACATAGCACTACACATACAACATGTACACAACACTGCATATACAACATGTACACAACACCGCATGTACACAACACTACATGTACACAACACCACAAGTACAACATGTACAACATATACATAGCACCAATACTGCACATCCATAAACCACACTGACTCTACAAAGCAACCTTGATTTTAGTGTATTTCCACCATCCATGCTTGTTCTAGCATGCCACAGATCACACTGCTCTCATTTAGCATTACCTTTCCATAACATAAACATAAACATAGTACAAACACACAACATCAATTCATATCCACATGATACTAACCTCATAGATCTATTAGGGCTACTCTTCCCACTTGATTCCTCATAAACCATGAACCTCTTCATGTCATTCACCTACATAAACAATCATTCCTCCATAAGAATTATCTCTAACAACCTTGTCAGAAAATGACATACATACATACATATATACGTATAAACATAAGCATACAACAATCATGATCCCTGACAACCCTTTCAAACAATGGCATACATACATGCATACATACATGCATACATACATACATACATACATACATACATAAACACTAGCATAAAACAATCATGATCCCTAACGACCTTGTCAGACAATGGCATACATACATATATATACATGTAACCATCAACATAATCATGATCATACCATAATTACCAGATGTCATAAGGTCAAGGTTAAGAGAACTTCCTTTATCCATGCACAACATTGAGAACAACAATTCCCAACATAGGTAAGGCATCTGACACCTCAAATCCTTTCACTTTACCTTTACTGTTACCTTTATCATGACTGTATTGCCACCTTCCATTCACCCTAATGGACCCAACCAATCCAACTGATTGTCATAGTATTTCTTTCAGGTTCCCTTATAAATGCACCAAGCTTCATCTAGGTCTTACATTACCTATTGGGTTTCTTTCATCTCTCTGCAAGCTCCATTAATTTTCCTCTTTCACCAACCAATTCCCAAGACCCTCAAACATAAAAGGCAATAACAAGAGTAAACAAGAAGAAAAACCATGAAAACCCAATAGCAATACGACACCACAAAAAAATTGGCATGGTCATGCACCAGAGATAAAAAAACTGCAAATCAAGCGTAAACAAATCACAAAAGACCAAAAGAACAAAAATCTCAACAGACACCATGACTCAATCCCCATGGATTCCCAATGCTTCCAAGGGAAAGCTCAACCTCAACCTTCTTCAAGATTCCATGGCAGTCTCTTTGCCATGCAATCCCCTGCATCATACTGCCATAAACACATAACTGTCAGTGCATAAATAAACACAACAATATATTGGTTACCTTACCTTGTTGTGCCAAGCATGTTTTCTTGTAACTAAACACATCCATGCCATCTCTTAAGGAACTATGGACTCCAGTTCCCTTGAAGGATCTAGCTATAGCTAGAAATCAACTGTTATACCTGTCAAATACATGTTCATGAATATAGCACATATCCACATAATGTCAGACAAAATGAAGGTTAAGAAGACTTCCTGCATTCATGCAAAGCACTCGTTCATTTGGAATTGTGGCTTCAAAACATAGCCAAAGGAATTCTCACCCAATTCCTTTCTTTCATTGTTTTCCTTATTACAATTGAGTCTTATTATGTACTATCACTTCACCTAGCTATTAGTTATATAAACAAATTGACTGTTACCTTGTCCCGATAATACCAAACAGGTTGCCCTGCAACTATTCACACATGTCAATCACATGTTCCAAAGATCAAGGCATCATGTTTATTAATTTGAAATCAACCTTTACCAAGACTAGCAACCATGTCATAATCAACAATCAACTCACAACCATAAGCTATAATACTACAACTAGCACCTACTTGCACTCAAGAGCATATCAACTATCTTAGCGCATATTGTGTTAGTACAATCATCTTAAAACAAGATCATTCCTTCACTCAATCTCATAGACACATACTCATATCATGCAATTAATCAAACATTCAAACAACATGTAAACATACCATATTAGATAAACCAACTAGATGACATAATCAAACTCATACCTCAATTTATCTCGGAGGAGGCTATCACATTTGCACAAGTCAGTCCAGATTAGTATGACATAATATCACAATTATATCGACTTATGCATGAACATCATAATCATTACCATCTGCACAGGCCAATCTAAATTAACACAATACATATAACATCAAGATCCTAACTGCAATGACCATAATCATCATGTGTATGACCGTAATGAAGATAACAACTAGTTAACTATCATGTATGACTATTCGATGCATGTGCATATGACCACATTGATCAACTAACATCTATCATGCATGTAACCTCAACAACAATAGAATTACAAACATGTACATAACCATAATGTATATAACAATCATTAACCAACATACCTGCTTGCCCAACATACAAACCTGTATGACGATCTGCTCTTACCCTGAGGTCCAATGCTGCAATATTGCTCTAATAATCTGCATCTCCTACTTCATCTCAACCAACATATAAGCATCATAATAGAACAACAACATCATGATGACACAAACTGAAACAGTGACCATCAAAAATGCATGCATAACAACACATATACAATTGACATGCATCCATGACAAACACATTCCACCCATCCAGTCCAAGTGTTTGAACCATGCTATGATACCATTTTGTGGTATCATATATCACCCAAAGAGAACAAAAACTCACTCTGATGCCACTCTATAACACCCTCCTCCCACACTTACACAAGTTTATTGGTCCACCGGGGTAAATATGTCATGAATAGTTACTATTATATGACTCAACCTCCTAGGTACAGTTAAGGAAGTGGAATCAATGAATCCAAACCAAACTGACCTTCCTCAGGAGCTACAGAACCCCCATGAGCTAACCAACCACTCTATCTGTCCAACCCCTGAGTTAACTTGCTTTTTCACTAACCTAGCCTCTCAATCGCTCCCATGACAAGGCAAGCCAACAACTGTAAACCTCTAGTCTCTCCCACAAGCATGCTTCCCAATGACTGTAGACTAATTGACTCAATTTTGGGCGAGCGACCTCGAGATTTGAGCCACTTTTTCAGGTCTAGGATCCATGCCTCTGCCCATAACTTAATGAAACTCTCATAAATGACAAATAACATAGAGACAAAGCCTTTAACTTAAAACTTAATGAAGGACTTAACCTAACCCATCCTACCCATGACAGATATTTTGTCAAACACATCATTGACATGTGATGTACAGGTCATAATTAAACATTTGAACACAGGGGTAATATATTTATCTAAAAATTTCAAGAAGGTTTGATGCCCTCTCACAATAGTAGCAATATCATCTATTAGGTCATGCATTCATTAACGATTCATTTACTAATCAAAACATGATGAGAGCCATAACTCAAGTCTATCATAAAACTATGCTTGTAACCAACATAATAGTAATAGAACAACCGTCAAAACCACATAATAACAAATACAATTACCCATGAAAATGCAAGAGCAAAGATCTCTTATTAACATATGCAAATCCAACCAAGTCAAGGACTTCCACGTACCACTCGACCATAGATAAGGCTAAACCAAATCTATCTTTCAGCCAATCAACCCCGCGCCATATTCCAAGCATGAAAGTGAGATCTCATGGAAAACCAACCAAAACCAAACCATGCCTTCCAGAGGCAAAGCCACCTCAGCCCTCAACCAGGGATTCCACCTCATAGTCGAACATCACTAACCATCACCAGATCGGTCTCTATCCAAGTTGTCCATTGCTCCAGGGTGTGTGTTCCAACTTGGCTTCAGGACTAGTAACTCAACCCACATTTTTTGCAGGGCTCTAGAGAAATTGTCCAACTAAGGCTCCAAGACTTGTAACTCAACCCACCAAGGGATCCAAAACATTTGTCCAACCAAGGCTTCTAGGACTAGTAACTCAACCCAATTTGTTCTAGGGCTTCCAGAGCGTTTGTCCAACCGAGGCTCTGGGAACTAGAAATTCAACCTACAACCATAAGAAACATGAGCACCAATAAAAAAACAAATGGGAAAACCCACAACCCCATGGCTATCCAGGAAATGGCAAGGCCAGGAAAACCATTGTCAATCCAGGCAATCCTCCATGCCAATGACAAATTATAACCAAGAAACCACATGCATGTACCGTGCATGCCAAAACTAGCAAGGAAATCATACATGCAACTTGATACCTACAAAGAAATCCCATTGTAGCTACTAATACAATTGTTCCCTTGGGCTTTCTTGCTTTCCGTTTCCTTTTTTCTCCAAATCTGAGTGAATGCCAACATGCTCCAAGAATACTCTTAAGTGTGCAAGAGTATGAGAGAGAGAGAGAATAGAAAGAGAGAGCTCCACTATAGAATTGACACAAGCTATGAAATGATTCTTAGATGCATTTTTATCATTGAGGCATCTATTTTATTCAATTTCCTCTATTTTCCTTCAATTTTCTTCTCATGCAAACATGTGACCTTTCACCTTCCTTTTCTCCTATTTTCCTTTATTTCATAAATAAAATGATAATTATTACCACTTTTCCTTTTCCAATGCCTTTTCCAAATTCCATAGCCATTGATTAACCGAAATGAACACCCACTATGATGTTTTTCCTGCGATTTAGCTTGGAATACATGTCCCATGACCTTGCTCTTATATTTTTTACATGGAAATTCAACCAGTGTTGTTACAACTTCCTCTGCGAAGACCACAAGTTTATTCAAAAAAATGCAAGGTAGGGATTGGATAGAGGAGCCAAGAGGGGTAGGAGAGAATAATAGCACCTAGAGTAGAATGATTCCCTCATTGGTGTCAAAACCCTCAGAGAGAGTGATGTGTGCAGAAGGAAACAAAGTTCAATTCTTGTTGCCCAGGAAGAGGATGACAGAAAAACTTGAGCGAGAGGGATAACATTTGCACCACTCCATGTATGACCATAGAGAACTTGTCCTATAAAAACTTCATTATGACAAACCCTCCATGGATTTTCGATGTTTGGTGTTGAAGCCACGCGAGGATGGATCCCTGAGATGCAATATGGATGGGGCTCTATTGTTTGGTTTGATTTTTTCCTAAGTGCCACCTTGTGAGAGTCCCAATCCAACCTATCATGCTCCCCAATGGTCATCTTCTTGGGACGAAGGATCGACAATTGAGCCTAAATCTCTTAATAATCATATTCATTTGGCTTCTAGTCAAGAAATTCCTTCCAGTCCATTGGTCATGAGGACATATTAGCATCCATGTCAACCAACAAACTTATCCTCATGACGCCCACCTTCCATAACTGTAAGGCTACCTATCCAATATTGTCAACTGAAAATTGGGGGGACTGCAAGCAAGCCAACGGCTAGACTGTCGACGAGGGAACGAGAGGTAGGATAAACACAATAAAACAAGAGAAGAGAGGGAACATCGATCACTGAAATAGTTAGGAAGAAAAAATAAATTGCAACCAGGTATCCAAACCATGCCTCATGACCATAGTACACATGTCGTAGCCTGTGATTAGTTACCCTAGCTGCAGCCCGAGATAAAAAAGCCTTGACACTATTATTAATGTATTAATGTAATATTACTATTACTATTGATATTTTAATTTAAATTGATATCAACTTAAACATTGATATATTAATGTATTATACTATTATTAATACATTAATATAACTATTAATGAGAACATCAATCTATTTTTATTAATTTATTACATTGTAATATAAGAATTATTAATATTTTTATTATCTAAAACATTAATAAATATAAAACTATAACGTGATATTGATACTTTATTATTATTTTAATCTATAATTCCTTTCTATTTTATTTTATTTTTTATTTAAATTTACTATTATTTTTATTAATATAATAATATTATTAATATTTTAAATAGCGGATTATTGTTATATATATATATATATATATATATATATATATGTTTCGTTTCAAATTATATACATTAAATTATCATTTTAAATTATTTGGTCAATTGTGGCTATCCCACAGAGAAATGATTGAGATCCACCCTACTTGGGTTCAATTCTCGCAAGTGACATCATGAACTTTGACGTATTAGACATAATCTAAATTAAAATGGTGGAAGGGGTATAACTACTTTTGAGATAAATAAAAATATTCTAGAATATTCCATGTAGGTTAAATTTCTATCATCCACTTAATAATTATTGAAACTTAAATTAAAATTATGGAAATTATTCCAAAATAAATATATCTATCAACATAAGTAAACTACATTTTCAAAATATTATTTAAAATTATAAAACAATGATTGAAAATATTAAAATTTTAAACTATTATTTAAATTATTAATGTTTTAAATTACACAAGGGTTTATAACAACATATGAAAATACTGTGAGGGTTTTTGCAGCACTCGATGGGTATTTTGCAACTCAATGGACATTATCTTGGGTGGCCTTGCTTCCCCACCCCTTTCATTGGTGACTGATATAGCCACCTTCAATGCTCTGATATCTGATGGGATGAAATTCCAAAAAACAAAGCCTTCATGCTTTGTAAAAAAGCTTGAGGATATTTTGAAGGTAGAAATCAATGCTTCTTATTCTAGAACAAGGGCTCTTCAACTTGCATAATGAGGTTTAGTGGGATAGTTCATGTGGATCTAACATTCCTGCGCTCCTTGAAGCAATGGGTAAATAAAACTTGGAAGCTACTGAAAAAAGGTCAAGTTTCCTTTTCTTTTTGTGGGAGAGGGTTTTATACCATCTTCTTCGAGAATAAGAAATACTGATACTTGATCTCTATAAGTGACCCTTATTTCATGGGTGCCCAGAGTCTCTATTTAGATTTATGGAGCTTGGATTCTAACCTGTAATGTGATGTTCCTTTAGCAATTCTAGTATGGATTAAACTCCCCTTCTTTCCTATGCATTGTTTGAATGATGCTAGTTTAAAAAGTATTGGAAATGCCTTAGGTAAGTATATTTTTCATGTTAAGCCACAAGAGAGTTTGTTTTGTTGTGTCGAGATCTATGTGGAAGTAGATCTAGAAAAATGACTTCTAGTCGCAATAAATTTCAACTTGGATAATTGGTCCCATGTCTAAGAGTTGGATTACGACCAACTTCCTTTTAAGTGTAAGGTTTGTAATTAGTACAGACACTTTGCTATAAGATACAAAAATAAGATTGAGGAGAAACATAATCAGGTGGAAGAATGAGATCAATGGAAATAGCCCAAAAGGCGAAGAGGACCATCCAAACATACTAACAACTAACCACGATAGAGAAATACAGCAGGGAGCAAGGACAAGGGCCCAACCTCTCCAACATAAGTGAAATTAACTCCAAGAGAGGGAACCAATGATACAGGTGTAGTGAAAGCTAATAGCAATAACTTTGAAGCACTCAACTTGGTTGAAGGGGAAGGTGAGATTCCTCTAAGAAACACCCAACCCTCTCTTAGGAAGGACTCCAAAGCCTCTCCTAATCTTCCCAAGGATGGCATTTTGCCGCTTGAGGATGCCCCTATCCATGCGATAGATAATATTGAATCTTCCTTGTATGAGGGCAAGTTCCACTCTCTCAGGGAGGCTCACACTGGTCCCTCCCTTTCTAGTTTAGCTAATGAAAAATTAGAGACAAAGAAAGAGAGGGAACACGATCACATTCATCGTAAGTTGGGAAGAAAAATGAATAGAGAGGTTCAAATTGAAAAGCTTGAAAATGAAAAAGAATTAGGAAGACAAGGTATTTTAGATAGACACATCACAGGGAGACGCAAGACAAGGAAATGAGGTAGTTCAGGCCCCAATCAAGGGGCCGCAAAATCGATAACAAATTATGAAACTAATATCCTAGAATTATAGGGGGCTGGAGTCAAATAAAATAATTTCAAAGGTTAAATCATTAGTTCAAAAAGGAAAACCCCATATTCTCGTGCTCTAGAAGACTAAATTGAGATCTTGGTTAATATTTTAGTCTTAAATATGAAAGGTTTAGTGAGTTCCAACAACTTTAATGATAAGTGTCCAAACTTGAATGATCTAATGTATCTAGGGAAATATGTTGTAATCAAGAATTATATTTGAAAGTAGCCTATATGTACTGCAACTTTTGTTTGATTTTAGAGCTCTATAGGAAGGTATTCACCTCCAATACATGTACATGCTTAGTATTAGTTGTATTCATATTCTAAGAATAACTTGGGTTCAGGAGTCTACAAAAGATACTAAAGATGGAAGAGAATCATAATGTAATTACTAATGTATATTTGTGATTTGGGCACATATTTTACAATTCATATAAGTACTCTCATTACCATAAAATAATAATAATAATAATAATATTTTAAAGTATTCTATTAAACTATTGATTGAAACTATTATCATTTTATTAATGTTTCAATTTAATTGTATATAATTATTATAATATTATCATTTGCATATATAGCTATGTTTCAAGCTTGAGGCTTGAGTATGCCCTAAAACTATTTTTTCTTAGCTAAGAGCTCATCTTCCTCGGATGTAAGGAAATAGGTTAACGACCAAAGACCTAGAAGCATTTGGTAGGAGCGAAATCTTGCCCCCTTATGGGCCACCAACGGGTAATTCCAGGTGACGTGGTTTTCTTTGAATAATGGTGACGAGTCCACCTGTGTTCATGAATATCAGCCAGTGATGGTTGTCCTCACTATTGGTCTCACAACTAAGTTATGATAGGTTTTCCCACTACGTAAAAAAATAAATAAAGAAAAGAAAAGAATAACAAAAAAACAAAAACAAAGCAAAACAAACTAATTGTGTTTCAAACTATTTGTATATTATGTTTCAAATTATTGTTGAATGTTTGAAACTATTTGTATATAATGATTGAAATTATCTTTTAATGTTTTAAGTTATCGTTTAGAATATTATTGTTTCATATTATTTGTGCATAATGTTTTAATATTATCATTTGTATATATAATTATGTTTTAAAGTGTTATTTAAATTTTATTTTTTATTAGAAGAATCAATTTAAATCATTTGATCACTCACATAACATTACATAAAATAGATATAGGCTTATTATAGGGAGTTGATGGGGTGGAGGGTTGATCCCTAGCCACCTGGCCCTCTATTTCATGCCTTCCCTTGTTCTAGGTGTCGGGGATTCCACTCTTAATCCATGTTGACAATGTTGTTTGGTTCAGGATTTTTTTTGGCATGGGTGTTTGTTTTCTTTTTGTCGCCTCTACTTGTTCATGCTTCGTTGCATACCTTGTCATGTTCAAGTTGGGTGTTGCTCGAAATGCTTTGTTTGTATCGTCACACAACCTCCTTGTGTCATCGTTTGTGCCCTTGTCGATGGTTGTTTGCGTCTACTGGTTTGGATAGAGTTGCGGTATTTTGTTTGGGATTAGATGCCCTGCCTACATGGTTTTCAGTTGTAGCATTCATCGGTTCTCGTTTTGGGGTCGCTGCAAATTTCCTCGGCTTTTGGCCCTGCTTCCTACCAGTAGGGGGTTCCGCTTGCCATCACTCAGTTGGTGCTCGTTGGTGTTGGTTCAAGGGTCACCGTCATTTATTCTAGGACTTTGTGGCCCTATTTCTTTCTACCTGGTATTAGGTGTGATGTAATGGCTACCAGGGCGGCTTATGCCCTCGTTCTAGTTGATTTCTAAGGACATCATTCTATCATTTTTACTGGATATTTGTTGTCAAGGTTTTCAAACCCTGTTTTGTAATGTTTGGTGGCCATTGAGGGGTTGGTATTCATGACCCCTAGGGTTTTTGTTTTAAGTATGAGGATTTATGTTTTCTTGATGTCCCTTTGGGTTTTTTTCAAATGGAAAATATTATTTCCGTAGTTTGTTTTCTTACGTAATGTGTTCCACGCATATGCAAAATGTAATTTTCTTCTTCTCTGATGAATACAATTAAATGTCATTTTTCTACAAAAAAGCCCATTATATAATTGTTGATGGCCAAAAAGGCCAAAATCAACAATGGGGAGACCACCTAGTTAAAGCCCCAAATTAGAATATTTTATGTTTGGATTGGTGGTTTTGACTGTTTCTATTGGGTCTAGTTACCCCCTCAACCCTCCCTGCTAACATGTGATATATATAATTACTTATCAACAAGAAGAAGCAATCAGACATACCTTCTTGGTGTTCACTTGCAAGAAAGTAACCCTCAAGTTGAAGCAAGGGATCAACCAAGCTGCCAACAAGATTGCTCCTGCGAAAGGATACTTTTAAAATGCTTCCTAAATGAGAATGAAAATTAATCTAGTATGCAAGCAACAAAAATAAATCTAATCTATCCTATCTCAATTAGGACAAGATACATAGCTCACCCAAGTGAAGAGAAAAATGATTAAAAATGATGGGGATTTAACATGTTTTTAATGATGAATATCAGCCTGCTGAAATAGTTCTAACAGTCGATATTGTAAGTGCACAACATGTTCTATTTGGAGATTTAAAATAATAAAAGGTGAATCATGAAAATGTGGAAAAAGTTGACATAATTTTAATGGCAATTGAATCCCTTAAGATAGCAAATTTTTGAGTAAATAGTTACTCAAGAATTTGTTTTAATAAAAGAGAAAATTTGGTAAAATTAAATAGACAACATAAACAACATATCTATGTGATCATTGATCTAGATAACTAATTCAATGAACAAAAATCCTCACATTTAACATAAGTGAAAAACATGGAATAATTGGCACATATCTACCATTAAAAGAATAACATTTGTATTGACAAATAAAAGTATTTGAATACAAATAAAACCTGAAACTCTTGCTTTGTTTTACAATGAATCTCCATAACAATCATCTCAATACTTTCAGCTCTACTAGCAAAGAAAAGAGGTACAAAATTGTTGGATCTCCTTCTCCAACATAGATTATATCTTGAAAGGAAAACCCCCAAGGCTTAGATCTGATTATTTTCCCCAATCCTACAGCAATAAATGCCCCTGCAATAGTGCAAAGAGTCTCTAATTTGTAGCAAAGAGGAACCCTTTCATCATCTCAAAACTATTATTTATAATTTACAAAAAAATCTCCCAAAACGGAGAGTTGTTGAAAGCAATTTTGATCCATGATCTTAGAGCTAGAAAAATCCCTGTTTTTCCTCTTGATGGTGTAATTCCATTGCTCCAGGACTCCTTTGCCTCATCATGTTCAACAAGCTCCTTGCAAAATCCACTAAAACTAAATTTAAAACCAATCCAATTTGTACACCAAAATTGAAGATATAAAATTGTGAAAACAAATTCAGAAACTAAAATTAAATTAAATTAATCAAATCAAAAGAGATTTGTGCTTACCATTGTTTCCTATAAGGATTTAATGGCACAAGAGGACAATCTTGAATGAATTTGCAACAACATAAACTTTTAGTCAATGAAATTTTGGAAATACTAAGAGGGTGGTGAATTAGTGTTTCATATTAATTAATATATTTTTAACTTTACAGAGCATTGATTGTTATTAGCATTAGATAAATATAAACATTCATCAACACCATTCAACAATGCACAATAATAAGACAATAAACACAAAGATTTTTAGGTGGAAATTCCTCCGGGACAAAAACTATCAAACGCTTATTAATATTTGTCTTTCAAAGATTTACACCAAGTTTTCAGCTCCAACAAAAGGAGGCTCCAACCCACTGATTTACAGGCTCCAACCTATAGGATGCTCCAATGCCCTATTTACCAACTGCAACTGGGAGGATGCTCTGACGCCTTGGTTTATATGCTCCAACCTGAAGGGTGCTCCAACACCATGTTTACCAGCTACAACTGGACGAATGCTCCAACGCCTTATGCAAGCTTCAACCTGCCCTAACACTACCTTATTTCCCTGAAGAGTTCTCAGGCTCCAACCTGAAGGATACTCCACTCTCCTGCATTGTAATACCCAACAACCCTGATCATCCAGCGAACCATGTTTCACAATTTTCAGACTAGATCCACCTGTGCTCGTAATCAATTAAAAACAAACTGTCATAAAATCCACGTCGATCAAATCTACCTTTGCTCAATCTACACATCAAACTCTAGCTATAAATTCCAATATAGTAATTCAAATTCTGCAGTTGAAACCCTAACTTCACAATTGTTACCAACACTACTCATCGTGTAGATATTTCTATTCATTACATAATCGCCATGACATGCATTGTCTCTGCTCTGGGATCATAATTCATTAATATTGTCACTGCTCTCATTGTTGACTTGTGCCCATGAGCACAAACCTAGATGCCATAAATCAGTTCTATGCCCACCCTTACATTATCTCAACTATTACAACAAGATAATGCAATCTGTCTCTGTTGTCTCAAACCTTAACTACTCAGGTTTCAATATGAACGACCAAACTACTATCAGTCCTTCACTATCATTATCACAACTAACAAACACTGTCATCAACCACCTCAACAAAATTCACCTTTGAGCCACAAATGCCAAGCTTCTTCCATATTTCAATTTGGTTTTATAATGATTTTAATAACCCAATATCACTTATGCATTGAATTAAACATTCTACAATTTGTGCATTTATAGGCACTATTTGATAGTCCATGAGATTTGGCAAATTATTCTATGAAATGGCAATAATAATAAAATATACCTTTTTAAAATCAAACATTTGATGTATCATAGTTTTTTTTTTGAAATTTGACATTTTGAAATCGAATGGTCATACATTTCAAACTTATGTGGATGTATCACATGCATTTGATACTTCTGTTGATTCAATTCTTAGTTTAATTTCATTGTGGTACTTCGCAATGCAACCCTTACATTCTATGTATTACCATTGGAACCCTTATCAAGTTTTTAACCAAGTAAAGAACTCTCCCAAGGATGTCATGCCAATCACAGAGTCAGATTGTATTGAATTCACTAGGCGCATCGAATCTATGACTTGAGGTTTTGCAATTTTTGTTTCTTTACTAATCGAGATACACAATATGTACCAGCATTCATCCAAACCGACTATATTATAAACGAAATGGAGGTGGGTGTTGGTCCCATGACTAGTGTCAACAGAATTTGTGATAAGATACAAACTTTTATTAAGAAGATTTTTCGATGAAAATCACATCATAATTCATTTGTTGACGCATTTTGAACCAACAAGTGTGGTTCATCTTCAGGACAAGTTGAATCACACTTGTTGGTTCAAAATGCGTTGACAAATGAATTATGATGTGATTTTCGCTGAAAAATCTTCTCAATACTTGGTATGGATCATAGAAGCCTAAATTCAACAAGATACAAACTTATTTCAGTATATAATTTCAACTTCATATGTGAAATCACAAAATTACAACATGCCTCTCTTTCCAAATGACAATTTGAGCATCATAATTGCCAGAATTATGGACCAGTAGATATATACCACAACAATTAACCCGCATTTATTTAATTTGATGAATTCCGCAGTGAACCATAAAACTAGAGCTTGAAAGTATACATATCTAATGGAGTCTCGTCCAATGCACATCTTTTGATGAATACACCATGGATTATAACCAAAACTCAGACTGCAAATCAAGAATCCTCATCTCATAAATTCAACAATGCTCTGACCCCATCATATACAAAATCACCTTTTTTTTAGGATATTCATTTTGATATCAGAGCATGATCATTGTACAACATAGCCCTATCCTAGTGATATCACCCAAAAAAAAACTTTTGTCTCAAAACATCCTTGCTTCTTCATTATTTTGAGAAGCTGCAAAGATAGATGTGTAGACCTTTATGCTCAGACTTAATGCCTTAAGAAGGCCAATACCCTTATGCTTACAATAGACATCAACGAGTCCCAAACAATATACCAAAACTCATAGAACCTAAGCCTATTGTTTGATCTTTAATTACTCCTCAGGGCTGAAGTTCATTTTATAGCGTCACAAGATAATCATTGAGTACATTATTAGGAGATGTGATGATGCTTCCTTATATAGTTTTGGAGGGCTCCAAAAGAGGAAACTAGATGTTTATTTTGGAGTAATAACCCTAATTTTAAATTCAAACTATGGAGGGAAAAACCCTTTTGTGGGTTTTTAAATTTTGCACTACAAAACTCTCGCGTATCCTTGATTTAAAAACAAATATTCAAAATTGACCTTTTTCCACAAGAAATATTATTTTAAGTCTTGGTGAGGAGCCTCATGGCATGAGAATTTGTCTTGGCCAATTAAGAGGTGCCACATCATCGCTCTTTAGTGTTTTTTACCCACAAATTGGGTGCTTTATTTTTAAACAAGCATAACTCCCAAACCATGAGGCTTCTTGTGGCGTGCAAAATACCACCAGAATTGGCTTGATGAGGAGCATCTATTGACAATTATCTTGAGATCAAATTAACTGATATTCATCTTTATAATCCTCAACAAATGTGGGGTTACTAGGATTCCTAGCCATCCTTCCATTGGAGTTTCTGATTAATGTAATCCATACAAATATTAAGAGTGTTCATGAATAGAGTTTGGCATCAATGAAAACACCATTCAATAATATCCCCCTTTGTCGTTGATGGAAATACATCCTCCCCCTATGATCATTGCTCCCTCTGACTCCATGCCTCTGATCCTTTTTCCCTATTTTCTCTCCCCCTTTGACATCAATGGAAAAGGGTGACTCCTCCTGATAAATTGCCTACTCCTGTGGACCTGTAACTTTCCTATGCACCCCTTTATTAAATGCTTCCCGCTATCTTCCTCCAAGATACCTATTTGCTTCGAAATGTCTTGATTAATTCTTATTGCAATAAACAACCCATCTCCCCCTAACATGCCATGCTTCATACAAATTTCCACAGTTGATTGTACCTGTCAATATGGATCAACTTGCTTAGAAAAATTGCTACTCCACTGAAGTTTCCCATAATGTTGAATGAATACTTCTTCATATCTATCAAAAACATAGATCTTCAAAAGCACAATTCTTGCTACATAGACTCCCCCTTCTTAACATTCATAGAATGAGGTAAACATATTGAATCTTCAGAATATTGTGTGAACCAACTCTTTTGCCGGATCATCCTAAACTTCAACATCTTCCATTGGAGATTTATCATGACCTTTCGCTTTTAAAAACCCTGAAAGCATGACTATTGAGACTTTCTCATTTGCTTGGTCTTCTTACACCTATTTTCTTCTCCAAACCTTCTTGTACGTGAAGTTTGGGTTGTCTTTCATGGAATATTCCAACTTGTACCTACAATTGCAAGCTATTGTCCATAGTTCTGCCATTTATAACATTCAATGTTGGATCTGAATAATGGAGCAAATGACATATACTTTCTGCTAGAAAGATAATCTTGAAACCTGTCTTGTGATCCTACAAACTTTCTTCTAGGGTTTTGACCTTGTCATACCTTCTTCAATCCCTAGCCATATGCCTAAAAGTTAGAACATGAAAATCAATATCCATTAAACATGTTAGTGTACCTAGATGAGATGTCTTTTCTTGATGATCTTCTATGGTCATCCTTCTTTAGAGGAGGTGCAACCTTTTGTTGATTACTTCTTGGAGCAACCATGTTTTTATTCTTCTTTTGTCCTTCATCTTGATTTGGCCTTTGAGGGATCCTATTGTCAGTCTTCTCATCAATCTTGTTCTACAGGGACTTGGAACTTGTACCTTCATCTCATAGGGTTTTAACTACTTCTTTTTCCTTCATTTTCAATTTAGCCATGTCGTTATTCTTCCTTTCATCATCCAACAATTTCTCTTTCCTAAGCTTGTCTATTTCAATTAGGGTAGCATCAAGTTCTTTTTTCTTTTGAGCAATATCTTCCTGAAATCTACTTTTCAATACTTTCCTTCTTTCTTTTTCTTCTTCTACTTGTAGATTTAGAAGAGTGACCTTTTTTACTTCTCTGTTAAGAACTTGTATTTGTTCCTTTTTCCTTTCAGTTTCTTTTCCGAGCCTCCTATTTTTTGTTGAAGATGAATCTAGTTCCTTTTGTTTTTTTTCAACTTCAGATACGTATCTTTGACCAGATTGCTTTAGTTATCTTACCAGGTCTTTCTCTTTCCTTTCTGCTTCCTGCACTTGGATTTTCAAAAGAGCAACTTCTTCTTTGAGTGTGTGATTTTCCTTATATGTGTTCTTCCATTCTTTGAAGGCATTAATAAATTAGTTTTCCATGTCCTCTTCTACTTCTTCGTCGTCATCATTGTTATATTCTTTGATACGAGGATCCACATAATTATCAACATCTTTATCTTGAATTGTATATTTTTTACCTTCGTAGAGATCTTGAAGTTTCTCCCAAATACGTTTAAATGTTGAGCATTGACCAACTTTTGCTCTTACAGTGTCTGACAGAGTATTAAGGATTAGATTCATGGCTTTTATATTATTTCAATGGTAGACATATCTCTAAAAAACAATAGATTTCCTTACGTCGTATCCATAGGCTTATAGATAGGATTCCATTTTAGATTTCCAAAATGCAAAATTTGATTCATTGAATAGAGGAATTTTACCAACCTGTTTCTCTTCATTAGTGATAATAGGATATGAAATTATTTCAAAACCTGGAACTTCCTTTGATTACTTTGTGGCTTGCTTCTTTGATCTTCCCATCTCTACACTCTAATATATGCCTTCCAACTGTTAAGTTGCTATTGAAGGAACCTGCTAGGATACCAATTGTTGGAAATACTGAGGGGGTGAATCAATATTTCTTATCAATTAGTATATTTTTAACTTTACAGAGCATTGATTTTTATTAGCATAAGATAAATATAAATATTCATCAACATCATTCAATAATGCACAATGATAAGACAATAGAAGTGGATATTTTTAGGTGGAAACCCCTCCAGGACAAAAACCACTCAACACTCCTTAATATTTGTCTTTCAAATATTTACATCAAGTTTTTAGCTCCAACAGAAAGAGGATCCAACCCCCTAATTTACAGGCTCCAATCTATAGGACACTCCAATGCCTTATTTACAAATTGCAACTAGGAGGATGCTCTGACACATTGGTTTACATGCTCCAATCTGAAGGATGCACCAACACCCTATTTACCAGCTGCAACTAAATGGATGCTCTAATGCCTTGTGTAGGCTTCAACCTGCCCTAGCACCACCAAAAGTCATGGATCAAGCTAGAGTTAATCTTAGTCATTGATTAGGGACTTAATCTCGGCCGTTGATTTGTCAACGAGAAAAGTATAAAAGGAGGCTTGAGGGTCACTTGGAAGATACATCGAGTTGATCAAGATTTCGATTTTCTGGGGCAGGGTTTACTGAGAAAATCGAAAGAGTGATCAAAGTTGCAGTTGAGGGGCAGTGAATACAGAAGCAGAGAGGTAGAGATAGTACCAGGAGGATCAACGCATAAGCCAGGAGAGAGAGACACAAAGCCAGCTAGAGGTTCACGCAGAGCCAGCGAGGGCTCAAGCAGGGGCAACAAGGAGTTGCGCAGTGCCTTAGAGAGCCAACGTGGGTGACACAGAGGCTCTAAACGCTAACGCAGTGCCTCCAGAGGCTGACGCAGGGCGAGCTAGGGTGACGTTGGGCCAGAAAGGGCTGATGCAGTCCCGAGAGGCTGACGATGGGGTTTTCGTGGGGCAGATTGGAGCTGGGAGTTGTCAGAGTGTTTATCTGGGGTTTCAGCGAGAATATCTGCTTTCGAGTAGATAGGTACTCCTGCCGAGGTTATTCTCTGTTGGGTCAGTTGGTTTTGGCACCCAGATTGTATTCAGAAACTGCATAATAATAAAACCCTCAGATAGCTACACCGGTTTTCCCGCATTGGATTTTTTCGGGGACATTGGTCCAAAAACAACGGTGTCACTTGTGTGCTTGTTTTTGTTTCCTTCAGTTGATGATCTGTAATGTGTTGAGCATGCACTTGTATTTATTTTCAGTATTTACATGGTAAATAACTTGTTAATTAATCATAACAAGTAGGCATAAATAAATCAGAAAAGTGCATGAAGGGTTTCTAACAGTTAGACTTAGAAATTCCAACATGGTATCAGAGGGTGGTTGCAGATCATAGAACTGAGGACATCAGCCAAGCAGAGCATCAGCAGTAAAAAATAGTTGTCCTGAGTGACAGAAGTTGTTCCTAGCAGAGAAGCAGCAAAGAAGGGGTGACGCAGTACTTGTGTCATCAATTTTGAGCTGAGAAGAGGATCAATGCAGTGGCAGAGGGGAGCAGAGTCGACCTACGCAGTGCCTGGTCATCTTTCTCAGTCAGGAAGGATTGATTCTCATGGCCAGGGGGTGCATATTTTGCTGGTGCCGGGATTACGCATAGCCTAGAAGCTCTAACCTTCAGTTTGTTAGGGCTTAGGAGGTTGCAGGTAAGTTGCAGAGTCAAGTTGGTGGAGTATTGTAGTCAAAACAGTACCTAACAGGGCAAGGTCAAGAAGGAGGGAATTGCTACCGAGGGTTTTTAAACAAGAAATCCAGATTAGTGGTGGAGCGGCACTAAGGATCGGAGTGGGGGCATCTCGACATTGGCAGAAGGGTTTCGAGGAGGTAAATCGAGGCTTTGAGGGAGTCACACCGAGAACTTCCAGAAGGGAAGTAGAGGAGCAGCGAGATGGCAATGAACGGGGTAAGAGACCAGGGCAGACTGGACGAAGCCTCAAGCTTCCTAGTCTTGAAGGCCAGAATCTTATTCGTTCTAGACAGGAACCATCTCAAGCACTTCACCTTGAGGACAATAGCGGTCCTAGTTGACCCGACTAATAACAATAAGTACGAGGATGCAATGGCGAGGGCCAAGAGCATCATCCTTGACGGGGTCAAGGACCATGTAGTACCACACATTGCCGAGAAGAATACAACAAATGAGATGTGGGAGGCCCTAAAGAAGTTGTATCAACATACTTCCGTGCATAGGAAGATGCTACTAGAAAATCAGCTGCAGTCATACCAGATGTAGAAGGGAGAACAGATCGACACCTTTCTCGGTCGATTGAAGGAGATCCGGGATCAGCTGACTTCCATAGGGGCCACGCCGGATCAAGAATTGATGGTGAGAACAGCCCTGAACACAGTCTCAGAAGACTGGGAGGTGTTTTTCCAGAGCATACTGGGTAGGGCGACCCTTCCAGATTGGGAGGAAATGTGGGCGGCTCTTTGCCAAGAAGAGATCAAAAGACTAAGCAAGGCGGGAAGCAGCGGAAAAGGGATCAGAATCAAGGAGGAAGAGGAGGATGTTGCCCTAGAATCTAAGGGAAAGCAGGAAAAACGGAAGAAGAAGGACCTCTCCAAGGTCAAATGCTTCAACTGTGGGGAACTGGGTCATTATGCGAGCCAGTGTCCGAGGAAGAAGAGTAAAGGAGAGGCTTCCGAAACCAAGGCAGCGCCAGCAAGGGCAGAGAAGGAAGTGGAGACGGATGATGACTGTGCCATGAGTGCTCACATGCCACTTGAGCGGAAGTGGGGAGACATCGAGCCATAGTCAGACGGACTACAGGCGATGAGGGGCAGGATCCTCGAGGTACCCAACATATTGTATTATACCTTGCTACGGGAGCCCCGAAGAGGAGTAGTAGTATTGGCGGATGTCAGTAGAGACGGATGCAGATGGAGCGTCAGACGGAGCTATAGTGCAGGATTCCCAGGACAACGTGAGGCAACAATATGAGATGCATAGAGTTGTTGCAGCAACACAGAGGTCAGAGAGGGAGCACTTGTCAGCGACAGAGTGAGTTTTAGCATCGAGGGTGTCTCTAGCCTGAAAGAGATGTCAGAGTTGGCAGATCAGTTACTTACTTCTCAGTAACTGAGTTGCAGTGCAACAGTTAGTGGTGGCAGTGCTATGGGTAGCACGATGCAGCATGATGAGAGGGATTGCAGTGCAGATGCAGCAGTGGCAGTCACAGAGCCATGGGTAGAATCACGGATGTAGAGGGAGTTGTTGTACAGATGCAACAGTGGCAGTGGCAGGGCCATGGGTAGTAGTAGATGATGCAGCAGTGTAGAGGATGTCGGGCAACAGGCCTAGCATCAGCACCGCGACTGATGCCGAATGATCAGGGTGATGCTCAGTGAGGATTATTACTAGAGCACAATCCTCGCTTGGAGGGAGTGTTGATTTGGGGTAGAATTAGATGTGATCTAACCACGTAAAAAAGTGGAGAGGCTAAAGCACATGAGATCTCCAATACCCAGAAATGGTTTGGGCAGATTCTAAACAGTTCGAGAGATATTAAAATAATTAATATTTTTAATGGAGTCCCTAAGTCTAAACTTAGGGAAAATAAGATATTAATGTGAATTAATATAAAACTATGTTGGAAGGGTCCAAAAGTCATGGATCAAGCCAGAGTTAATCTTAGCCGTTGATTAGGGACTTAATCTCGGCCGTTGATTTGTCTACGAGAAAAGTATAAAATGAGGCTTGAGGGTCACTTGGAAGATACACCGAGTTGATCAAGATTTCGATTTTCTGGGGCAGGGTTTGCTGAGGAAGTCGAAAGAGTGATCAGAGTTGCAGCTGAAGGGCAATGAATATAGAAGCAGAGGGGCAGAGATAATATGAGGAAGATCAGCGCAGAAGCCGAGAGAGAGGGACGCAGAGCCAGCCAAAGGTTCATGTAGAGCCAGCCAAGGCTCAAGCAAAGGCAGCTAGGAGCTACATAATGTCTCAAAGAGCCAACGAGGGTGACGCAAAGGCTCTAAGGGCTGACGTAGTGCCTCTAGAGGTTGACGCAGTGCCTCCAGAGGCTGACGCAGGGCAAGCTAGGGTGACACTGGGCAGACGTTGGACCAAAAAGGGTTGACGCTGGGGTTTTCGTGGGGCAGACTGGAGTTGGGAGCTATTAGAGTGTTTATCCGGGGTTTCAGCCGGAATATCTACTTCCGAATAGAGAGGTACTACTGCCGAGATTATTCTATGTTGGGTGAGCCGGTTTTGGCACCCAGATTGTATTCAGAAACTGCATAATAATAAAACCCTCAAATAGTTGCACCGGTTTTCCCGCATTGGGTTTTTCCGGGGACATTGGTCCAAAAACAACGGTGTCACTTGTGTGCTTGTTTTTGTTTCCTTCAGTTGATGATCTGTAATGTGTTGAGCATGCACTTGTATTTATTTTCAGTATTTACATGGTAAATAACTTGTTAATTAATCAGAATAAGTAGGCAGAAATAAATCAGAAAAGTGCATGAAGGATTTCTAACAGTTAGACTTAGAAATTCCAACAATTATTCTGATTATGAAAGGATGTCAAAAATACTAAGTAAACTAAACACAAAAGGTGCACTCCTTGAAAACACAAAAGCTACACTCAACAAACACACTATTCGAAAACTACAATTTTAAACAATATGGATTTGTTAGACACAATAATTGGTGACACACGAGGACGAAGAAGTTATCTTTGTTTTAGATAATAGGCTTAAATTTACCAGAGATTGAAGTAGAAGCTTTTGAAAATTTTCTTTTACACTACATTTCGATGGGTCCCACATAAGATGAATCCAGGTAGATAAGTTCATAAAATTGAAAGTACTTGAATACCCAATCTAAAATAATGAATCCAAATGTAAGGAATAATTATTGTTTTAAATTGCCTCTCCACTATTGGATAGTAAAGATAGCTAGGAGGCTTTTAAATATTAGTATGCATCAATTAGAAATGAAATTACCTCTTTTTCTCGACATCGCTTCATTGTTAGCAGACCTGTTCAGTACCCTGACGAAGTTGTCTTGATATTACGTATGTATTGACCCGCTGCCAGTGAGCCTGTTCAGTGCCTCGACAGGTTTGCATACACTTCACACACATGTGTGCTTTCAACCCTCTTATGTCACCCTTTTGATTAGTATGTTTACAGAATTGTTTTTAGTAATTGGGTGAAAAGAGAGGGGTGGTACAATAGGCTTTCTATTTGAGGAAATTGATGCAATACTAGGTTAAGTTTGACCCACCAATGCTCTTCATCTACCAATGTAGAGGTTTTAAATGTGGAGGGTTATAGGGGGAATTCAAAGCAAAGACTGTAAATAATTCGCTCTTTTATAAAGGTGAACTTATAATATTTGAATCATATCTTAATGTTCCTCGTAGATTATGGTGGATGCAAGAGAAAATCAAAACTTGATAAAATTGACCTTTAGATAAATGAAATCCTATTGAAAAGAGAGAGTAATATTTCCCCATGTTAACCAATTGATGTTGGGTGAGAAAAAATCCCCCATATAGATTTTGGGAATAAATAAAAAAAATCCAATCTAAAAGCAAAGATGAAATCAACACACTTCAATATTTGCAAATGAAGAAAATGAAAACCCAAAAGAAAAGGCAAATGAAAAAGCCATGAATGAAAGAATACTCCAACAAGACGACATATAGAAATGTTGGAATTTCTAAGTCTAACTGTTAGAAATATGTACTATCTGATTTATTTTTGCCTGCTTGTTCTGTTTAATTAACAGGTTATTTACCATGTAAATACTAAAAATAAATACAAGTACATGCTCAACACATTACAAATCATCAACTGAAGGAAAAACAAGCAGACAAGTGACACCGTTGTTTTTGGATCGATGTCCCCGGAAAAACCCAATGCGGGAAAACTGATGCAACTATCTAAGGGTTTTATTATTAAGTAGTTTCAGAATACAATTTGGGTGCCAAATCGGCTCACACAACATAGAATGATCTCGACAATAGTACCTCTCAGTCGGAGACATATATTCCATCTCAAACCCCGGATGAACTATCCCACAACTCTCAGCTCCTAATCTGCCCCACGAAATCTCAAGTGTCTGCCTCTAGGGATTGCGTTAGCCTCTTTGACCTAGCATCAGCCCATCGTCACCGCAAATCGCCCTGCGTCAGCATCTGGAGGCACTGCGTCAGCCTCTAGACGCACTATCTCAGCCTCTAGAGCCTCTGCGTCACCCACAATGGCTCTCTCTAGCACTGCGTAACTCCTGGCTGCCTCTATGTGGGTCCTGACTGGCTCTGCATGGCCTCTAGCTAGCTCTGCATCCCTCTCTCCTGGATTTTGCGATGATTCTCCCAGAACCCTCTCTACCTCGCTGCTTCTGTATTCACTACCCCTCAGCTGCAACTCTGATCACTCCTTCGATTTCCTCAGCAAGCCCTGCCCCAGAAAATCGAATTCTTGATCAACTCGGTGTGTTCTCCAAGTGACCCTCAAGCCTCCTCTTATACTTTTCTCGTTGACAATTCAACGGTCGAGATTAAGTCCCTTTTCAACAACTAAGATTAACTCTGGCTTGATCCATGACTTTTGGACCATTCTAACACAGTTTTATAGTAATTCACATTAATATTTTATTTTCCTTAAGTTTAGACTTAGGGACTCCATTAAAAATATTAATTATTTTAATATCTCCCAAACTGTTTAGAATCCACCCAAACCATTTTTGGGTATTGGAGATGTCATGTTCTTTAGCCTCTCCACCAATTTTCGTGGCTAGAGCACATACGATGCTACTCCAAATCAACACTCCCTCTTAGCAAGGACTGTGCTCTAGTAATACTCTTCACTGAGCATCACCTTGATCATCCGGCATCAGTCTTGGTGCTGATGCTAAGCTTGCTACCCAGCATCCTCTATACTGCTGCATCATGTACGACAACCCCTCTCATCATGCTGCATCGTGTTGCCCATAAGACAACCACTACTAATTGCTACACTGCAACTCAGTTACTGAGAAGTAAGTAATTGATCTCCCAACTCTGATAACTCTGTTAGGCTAGAGACACCCACGATGTTGAAACTCCTTCTGTTGCTGACAAGTGCTTCCTCTCTGACCTCTGCGCTGCTGCAACAACTCCATGCACCTCACACTACTTCCTCGCGCTGTCCTGGGACTCCTGCACTGTAGCTCCCTCTATCGCTTCATCCGCATCCGTCTCTACTGACATCGCCAGTATTGCTACTCCTTTTTGGGGCTCCCGCAGCAAGGTATAATCCAAGAGGCTGGGTACCTCGAGGATCCTGCCCCTCATTGCCTGTAGTCCATCTGACTACAGCTCGATGTCTCCCCACTTCCTCTCAAGTGGCGTATGAGCACTCGTGGCACATTCATCATCTGTCTCCACTTCCTTCTCTACCCTTGATATCATAACCTTGGTCTCGGAAGCCTCTCCCTTGCTCTTCTTCCTCAGACACTGGCTCTCATAGTGACCCAGTTCCCCACAGTGGAAGAATTTGACCTTGGAGAGGTCCTTCTTCTTTCGTTTCTCCTACTTTCCATCAGATGTTGGGGCATCCTCCTCCTTTTCCTCCTTCTTGATTCTGACCCCCTTGCCACTGCTTCCTTCCTTGGTCAACCTTGTTATCTCTTCTTGGCGAAGAGCCGCCCACAGTTCCTCCTAATCTGGAAGGGTCGACCTGCCCAGTATGCTCTGGACAAACACGTCACAGTCTTATGAGACTGCATTCAGGGCTGTCCTCACCATTAATTCTTGATCTGGCGTGGCCCCTATGGAAGTCAACTGATCCTGGATCTCCTTCAATTGACCGAGGAAGGTGTCAATCTATTCTCCCTTCTGCATCTGGTATGGTCGCAACTGATTTTCTAGTAGCATATTCCTCTACACGAAAGTATGCTGATAGAATTCTGTCAGGGCCTCCCACATCGCATTTGTCGTTTACTTTTCAGAAATATGTGGTACTACATGGTCCTTGACCCCGTCAAGGATGATGCTCTTGGTCCTCGCCATTGCCTCCTCGTACTTGTCGTTCTCAACCGGGTCAACTGGGATCGTTGTCGTCTTCAAGGTGAAGTGTTTGAGACGATTCCTGTTTAGAATGGACAAGATTCTGGCCTTCCAAACTACGAAGTTTGAGGCTCCGTCCAATCTGTCCTGGTCTCTTACCCTGTTCACTACCTTTTCGCTGCTCCTCTACTTCCCTTTTGGAAGTTCTTAGTGTGAATCCCTTTGATCCTCGATTTCCCTCCCGAAAACCCCTCTGCCAATGTCGATATGGCCCCACTCCGATTGTTAGTGCAGTTGCAACACTGATCTGGATTTCTTGGCTAGAAATCCTCAGCAGTAACTCCCTCCGCTTTGGTCTTGCCCTGTTAAGTACTATTCTGACCACAGTACCCCACCAGCTTCACTCCGCAACTTACCCATAGCCTCCTATGCCTAAACAAACTAAAGGTTAGAGCTTCTAGGCTCTGTGCAATCCCGGCACTAGCAAAATCTGCACCTCCTGGCCACGGGTGTCAATCCTTCCTGACTGAGAAAGTTGACCGGGCACTGCGTAGGTCAGGTCTGCTCCCTTCTGCCACTGCGCTGATCCTCCTCTTAGCTCAAACTTGATGACGTAAGCACCCCGTCACCCCTCCCTTGCTACTTCTCCACTGGGAAAAACTTATGTCACTCGGGACAATTGTTTCTGCTGATGCTTCTCTGCTCAACTGATGCCCTTAGTTCTCCTATGATCTGCAACCACGCTCTGATACCATGTTGGAATTTCTAAGTCTAACTGCTACAAATCCTTCATGTACTTTCTGATTTATTTTTTTCTACTTGTTCTGTTTAATTAACAAGTTATTTACCATGTAAATACTGAAAATAAATACAAGTACATTCTCAACACATTACAGATCGTCAACTGAAGGAAAAACAAGCACACAAGTGACACCATTGTTTTTGGACCAATGTGCTTAGAAAAACCCAATGCGGGAAAACCAGTGAAACTATCTGAGGGTTTTATTATTAAGCAGTTTCAAAATACAATCTGGGTGCCAAACTGGCGCACCCAACAGAGAATGATCTCGGCAGTAGTACCTCTTGGTCGGAGAGAGATTTTCCAGCTAAAACCCTGGATGAACAATCCCACAACTCTCAACTCCTAATCTTCCCCATGAAATCTCCAGCGTCTACCTCTAGGGACTGTGTCAGCCTCTCTGGCCTAGCGTCAGCCCAACGTCACCCCAACTCACCTTGCGTCAGCCTCTGGAGGCACTGCGTAAACCTCTAGAGCCTCTGCGTCACTCATGTTGGCTCTCTCTGGCACTGCGTAGCTCCTGGCTGCCTCTGCATGGGTCCTGACTAGCTCTGCGTGGCCTCTAGCTGGCTCTACATCCCTCTCTCCCAGATTCTACACTGATGCTCCTAGTACCCCCTCTGCCTCTCTGCTTCTGTATTCATTGCCCCTCAGCTACAACTCTGATCACTCCTTCGATTTCCTTAGCAAGCCCTACCCAGAAAATTGAATTATTGATTAACTCGGTGTGTTCTCCAAGCGACCCTCAAGCCTCCTCTTATACTTTTCTTGTTGACAATTCAACGGCCGTGATTAAGTCCCTAATCAACGGATAAGATTAACTCTGGCTTGATCCATGACTTTTGGACCCTTTTAACACAATTTTATATTAATTCACATTAATATTTTATTTTCCCTAAGTTTACACTTAGGTACTCCATTAAAAATATTAATTATTTTAATATCTCCCAAACTGTTTAGAATCTGCTCCATTAAAAATATTAATTATTTTAATATCTCCCAAACTGTTTAGAATCTGCTCCATTAAAAATATTAATTATTTTAATATCTCCCAAACTGTTTAGAATCTGCCCCAACCATTTCTGGGTATTGGAGATCTCATGTGCTTTAGCCTCTCCACCAATTTTTGTGTCTAGAGCACATCTGATGCTACCCCAAATCAACAAAAAATATGTCTCAAAACTAGTGAATATATCGAAGTCATGTGTGTTTTTTTAAGTTGAGATCTCGATGAGTTATTTTTTTTTTACACAGTGGGAAAACCTATCATAACTCAGTGGTCAAACCAACAGTGAGGATAGCCATCCCTGTCTGCTAATCGCGAATGCAGGTTTACTCATCACCATTATTCAAGGAACACCACGCCACCTGGAATAACCTGTTAGTGGTCTATAAGGGAGCACGATTTCACTCTTGCCAGATGCCTCTGGGTCTTGGGTTGTTAACCTGTTTCTTTACGTCTGAGGAAGACGAGCTCTTAGCCAAGCAGAAGCAGTTTTAGGGCATACTCCAGGCCCTGAGATCTTGATGAGTTATGCCTCACAAACTTGTAACTAATTAGGCTTTTATTAAAGAAAAAAGGATTCCTAAAATTGGGGATTTTAAAATAGAAAGCAACCTTGGATAAAAGATGAAGTTGCATCAAATGTCTCTTGTTTAGTGAATATATTGTTTCAAAAAAAATAACAATATACTTAAATGAAAACAAGGTAAAGTAAAGAGACAACCTATGCCACTCTTGCCATTAACTATCATAACAACTACTTCTTTGAGCTAGAAGGGGTGTAAAGTAAACTGAAAGATTTATAAGCAATATTCAATGTAACTAATGGGGACTTTGGGAAAAAATTTAATGAGAAGGATGTAACTAATGAGGACAATGTTGGGAAAAAATTTCGACATTTTATTAATGTTTAACTTTAATAGAGTTACCCTGGCCAAGCAGGCTTTGGTGGTATTTTTCGGGATAGCAGTGGGTCTACAAGATGGATATATGCGGATTTTGGAGGGGATATGACGAATAATGAGGTGGAGTTGTGGGCCGTTTACCAGGGATTATGTATTGCAATTAGGAATGGTTATTCGAATTTGGAGATTATGGGTGACTCGAGATTGGTGATTGATATGTTGAGAAAGTTAAGGGATGGTCAGTGTTGGGACCATGTTGCAAAAAGTTGGCGGACTGCAGCCATAGTTAAAGACGTAGAAGAGGTGTTACGGAGGATCGAATATACGACTATCTCCCATGTTTTACGTGAGGGCAATCGGGTGGCTGACCTTATGGCAAATTGGGGCAGCGGCGGAGGGGATAGGCGGATAGACGGTAGTTGGAGATCCGTTAAGGATGATCCCCGGTGGACAATGCTAACATACATTCTAAACCATGATTTATATGAGGCGACGACGTCAGTGGGGAATTCATAATTACTTTCCACTTATGGTAAGACGGGACACATGTACTATGGTGTATGATGGTGAGGAGAGCAGGCAGGATCGCGCGGATGGAATGTATATTCAACTCGCTTGGAGTCATAACCATATAAACCAATTGATCATTTCAAGAAGCGGATGGGACTGGTTTCCGAGGATGAGCGGATGCAGCGTCAGGCTGATGGTAAGTGAATCCACTTACGGTAATACATTTGGAGTGAGGATTAATGAGTGTCTTAACTGGCATTGCAGCCAAAGGAACCTAAGGTGGTGGTCCGAACAAGCTTTAAAGCTTGCATGCATGCGACAGAATAGGTGGTCGGGATCATTTGTGAATTCTCAAGCGGGGAGGAGTAGACAGAGGGTTTTTGTGAGAAAGGGTATAGAGGATATGGCGGAGGGTCAGGACAGGGATGGAGGTCGCTGGTTGCGGAGCATGGAGAGCAAACGGGATACGAAGGGTAAGGGGCAGGTTGAGGAGGCCCTCCGGAAAATCATGTTGAATATTTCAGATGACTCTGAAGAGGTGTTTGACATTCGAGACTACTTGGTGGATGATGAACCCCGGCGTAGACAGGAAGGCGGGGATAAGCGTGGCAAAGCTCAAAGGCAGGAGGTCGAAGCTCGGATGGGCGAACAAGAGTTTGAGGAAGAGGCGGGCAGATATGGGGGTGGCAGACGAGGACGAAGTAGGGGAGGGTGTGTGCTGAAGAAGGAAGGGACCAGCCAGCGGGGCAGAGGGTGCGGCAGAGGGAGAGGAGGCAGAGGAGGTAGGACAGCAGCAAATGTTGAGTATGAGGAGGAAATGTGTAGTGAGGCCAGAGAGAAAAAAAGAGGTAAGAGAGATATGAAACAGAAATTACAGGAGGCTGAAGAGGCTTATCATCAGCGTACTCACCCTAATATTCGGAGGATCATTGAACATTTGGAAGAGGAGGCATTGCAGGAACAGTCAGGGTCAGAAATGGAGGATTGGGAGGCCTATCTGCCTGACCCAGGACATACAAGAGGCAGGCTGACCTTATATAAACAATCTTTGCATGTCTATTGGGGCATGAAAAGGCTCTTAGCTAAAGCACTTGAACAGGTAGCCATGGACATGGTTGAATTGGCCCAGGTAGCAATGAAGAAAGAGATGCAGAATCTCCAAGTCACCTTAATGATGCAAGACAGGAAGATGGATGTGATCCTGAAGTATCTTCAAGCCAGGGGACCGGGGGTCAAAACGGAGAAGGAGGCCAATCTGGAGGCCCATAATTAACAACAGATGGAGCAGCTGAAAAGAGGTTTTTTGGATTCTAGTTTTTCTTTACAGATACTTGTTTTGTATGTTTAAAGTCATAACCTGTTTTATAGTAAGTAAAGTAGAAGGATATGTAGTATGGGAGAAAAGACTGTTGGGTCTATATTTTTGGATAATCGGTTATATAGCATGGGTAGAAAGACTGAAGATATTCTATTTTTGGATGGGAATTAAGAACCTCAGGTGGTCAAGATATCCGGTTTCCCTTCGGGGCGGGTTGAGACCGGCCCATATGTGGTATGTTTTTGATGTATGATCCTTATTTTACAGTAATAGAAATGATGAATCTTGCCTTTGCTTACAAAAACAACTTTAATAGAGTTACTTGATTTTTTAATAAAATTTAAAATATTAAAATATAAACAATATAATGTAACATATAAAATTAAATTAAATAGTATAAAAAATACATAAAATCAATTTAAATAAATTAAATATTATAAAATACCAATAAAAAGAATTGTAATTAAATAACATGTATGGAGTGAGAGTTTCATAGAGTCACGAGCTGATATTTGTGAGAAGGTAGAACAGATTGGAGGAGGGGAGCCCACGTGGAGGACAGGCCCCTCCCACCTTGTGTCATATTAATGAGCACTTTCAATACTAAAACAAGGCCCTTCAAGCCCCTCCCACTCACGGCTCCTCTTGCTTCGACGTCATCCCAAGTCTAACCATCCCGTGAGTTATTAAGCTTTGCAAAAATTGAATCTCTGAGGGGCTAAGGAGCGGGATAAGACCATAGAGTTTGTTTTATATGTATATATAAAAAATTAATTTTATTATAAGGTTATAATACACATATATACAAAGAGCTCGGTTTAGTTTTAAATATATATTAAATTAATTAAGTTAATCAACTTAATTATTAAAAAATAATTAAATAATTATATTTACATATTTAAATTAATTAAATTTATAAAATAAAGGTAAAATACATTTTTACATATTTAAAGCCTAGGCAATGAAATTCAACCGAACTTTGACTTAGCCTAATTTCCAAATCGTAACTCCAAATAATGTGAAACTTAAACCATTGGAAAGCTAGTGGTAAAACACACACAATGAAGAAGTCAAAACAAAAATTCGAGAAAAGTGAAAATCGTGCACAATTAACAAAATTAAAGCATTAAAGAAGTGATTTGACCAAAATTTACATGGAGGGTCCCCATAATAAGTTTGAAAAATTATTGGGGTGTTGTGGTCACAACAATTGGTGACACACCTGGATGAAACAACTATCTCTAGTTTAGATAATAGGTTTAAATTTACCAAAGATCGAAGTAGAAGCTTTCAAAACTTTATTATACACTACACCATTTCGAAGGGTCCCACATAAGATGAATCAAGGTAGATAAGCTCATAAAAATGAAAGTACTTGAATATCCAATCTAAAACAATGAATCCAAATGTAAGGAGTAATTATTAATTTAAACTTTCTCTCCATGATTGGATAGTAAAGATAGCTAGGAGGCTTTTAAAAATTGGTATGCATATAATAGAAATGAAATTACCTCTTTTTCCCGACACCGCTTCATTGCAAGCAAGCTTGTTTAGTACCCCGACGAAGTTGTCTTGATACCATGTATGCATTGACCCACTCCAAGCAAGCTTGTTTAGTACCCCGATGAGTTTGCATACACTCCCCACAAATGTGTGCTTTCAACCCTCTTATGTCACCCTTCTGATTAGTATGTTTAGAGAATTTCTTTTAGTAATTGGGCGAAGAGAGTGGGGTGGTACAAGAGGCTTTCTATTTTAGGAAATAGATGTGAGACTAGATTACGTTTGACCCACTAGTGCTCTTCATCTACCAATGTAGAGGCTTTAAATGTGGAGGGGTATGGGAGGTATTGAAAGAAAAGAATGCAAACAATTCATTCCTTTATAAAAGTGAACTTATACTACTTGAATCATATCTTAATGTTCCTCGTAGATTATGGTGGATGCACGAGAAAATGAAAACTTGATAAAAATGACCATTGGGTAAATGAAATACTATTGAAAAGAGAGAGCAAGATTTCCCCATGTTAACTAACTGATGTTGGCTGAGAAAAATTCCCACATATAGATTTTGGGAATATCATAAGATCCAATCCAAAATCAAAGATGAAATAAACACACTTCAAAAATTGCAAATGAAGAAAATAAAATCCCAAAAGAAAAGGCAAATTAAAAAACTATGAATGAAAGAAAATCTAAGAAGACGGCTCATGAAAATATGTCTCAAGGCAAGTGAATATATAGAATTTATGTGTGTTTTTCTTAAGTTGAGATCTCAATGAGTTATGTCTCGCAAAGTTGTAACTAATTAGTCCATTATTAATGAAAAAAGGATTCCTAAAATTGGGGATTTTAAATTAGAGGGAATCCATGGATAAAAGATGAAGTTTCATCAAATGTCTCTTGTTTGGTGAATGTCTTGTTTCAAAATATAGAATAAGATACTTAACTGAAAAAGGTAAAGTAAAGAGATTCCCTGGTGCATCTCGCTTTCCATTTAATTATCATCACAATTGCTTCTTCGAGCTAGAAGGGGTGTAAAGTAAAATTAAGGGTTTGTAACAAATCTTACTAGCAACATCAAACATTTAGTGTAACTAATGAGGATTTGTAAAACCAGAGCTGAAATTAGAAAATACTAAAATATACCTGAAATTAAGAACAAAATGAAAAATAAGCATATGAGATTTAACTCGAAGGATTTCCTTATGATTTACCTTAATAACCTCAATCTCCTCCAAATTCATTTTTCAATAATAAACTTCTCTTTATGATTCAAATCAAATAATAGAACAAAGTTTCAACTTTACAAAGTTCACATGCCTATGATCATTTAATTTTATTGAATCTAAACTAGAGCGAGCACTAAGCTAGAAAATAATATCCCATGTTCAAGGAATCAAGAATAAATAAAAATCATCAGAAATAAGAATGAAAATAATGGAAAATTTCCAAAATGCACTTTGCTTTGTATTGCATCTTTTCATAACCTTTCTTGCAAATTCTGATTTGTGTTGTGCACTTTGCATGATGCTAGTGAGAATGAGAGCCTGTTGATTACATGTGAGCCTCAGAACATTCTTGAAAATCCAATTAAACAAAGTTAAAGACCCGACTTTTGTACTTTCAAGAAATAAAATTGAAAGAGTATAAGCTCTTGATGCTCATGATTAAGGCTTTGAATTTCATTTTCACATTCGGCCAATGTACTTGATGAATTTTCAACACTTAATGCTAGTGATTAAGGATTTTAATTTCATTTTCACATTCGGGCAATGTACTTGGTGAGTGTTCAACACTTAATCACTCAACATGCCAACATAGGATGTTCAAGGATTGAAGAACACAAATTTGAAAATGACCATAATAAATGAAGCAAAAACAAGAAAATTATATTACTGTTTACATAATTTTTACAGATAGTGTTACATGAAACTTGGGATTTGTTTGAAATAATTTCCTTCCCACAAGAGTTAGCCAAGATAATGTAATCAAAAAAATTACTAGCATCTACTTGTGAATGAGAAAGAGGCTCAAGATTACAACCAGGAATGGGAACTTGAATATTGTCAGGATCAAGAATTGGATTGGATTTGTCTTCAAGAAAATTGGTGTCATCATGGCATTTTAGTAGTTCAATATGAGAATCAATTGTAGTGATATCAGTAGGGAGATCCCTCAACTTAAAACATGGATTGACATTTTTTTGTCAGTCAAAAGAACTTCTGTTATAAACTTAAAACATGGATTAACGTTTTTTTGTCAGTCAAAAGGACTTCTGTTATATTATTAGATAAAAGCATATTACATTGTGATGGCCTATGACTCTCCCTACTTCACTCCAACCGGAATTTTTAGTAGGGAGAGCCATACAAAATTGTAAAATGTGTATCCATTAATTTCCTATATCCCATGGACAAAATGTCCAAACATTTCAAAAAACATATTGAACTATAAAGCAATCAGTAAATATCATATCAAGGAAGGGGATGAAAATATTGACCACCTGGAGCTCCTAGAGGACCATAGCCTTCATGGACATGGAAATATATGTGACCAAATAAGCCTCAATTTTATCCGATCTTTCATTTGTACGACACTGGCTACGTCTCACAGAATTCAGCCTCAAACTCATTTCAATCCTCATATTTGTGTTCATGAAGGATGTCCAGGTTGGCCTGGATATCCCTCAACTGATCAACAATTGTGCCAAGGGAGGGCAGTTGAATTATGTAGCCCGACGAGAGGTCTTGGCCTTGTGCTACTTCTCCTTCCAATTCCATGCCACCCTTCTCCTCGTCACTCATGGCCCACACCCTTTCGACTTGAACTCTCTACTACCCCCGATAGACACCTCCTCTATGGGGTCTACCATGCCGGCGTATCGTCCCTATTTCCTGGACCTGAAGCAACATCCACCAAGACTGAAAACCAAGGAAATAGCCTCACCCATTGTTCAACCTTTGTGGGAACACACTAAAATTTCTAAACCCCAGACCTAGCACCAACCTAGACTCAAAACAAGGTTCTGGGTGAGCTTAGAACTTCTAGAACATGCAAGAGTTGCAGAATCGGTCACCCTGAGGAATATACACACCAAAGTCGAAGGGAACTCACATCCATGGGCCAACAACACATTGGATCAATGCGGCCCACTTTTGTTCTAGACACCCACAAAACCAATATAAAGCCAAGACCCAAGCGAGTCTTTGAGGTGTGACCACTCTGGGTCGAGGGGTGAAACACCCACCACATTGCCTGTGCATGAAAAAATAGAGGCCACTCAAACACCCAATCCACCCACCCACGGGCCAAAGCATCAAGATCACATGTATATTATACTTCTAGCGCCACACAATAAAAATAAAAGCTTGAAATCCAAACCAAGCACAGGATAAAAGGATTACCATCATAATTTTTCAATGTTGATGGGCTGAGACCACAAGGATGGACACCGACCAATTCTGACACGGGAAGCCTCGGGGCTATGAGACAATCGTAATCCCCTACTTAACACCGAACTTAGATCCCATATAAAAACCTTGTTAGTTTTGATGGTTGGGTAGCATCGAACACATGTTCTAGTCTCAAATTTGGTTACAGAGGCTTAAAAACACAAGAGCTCCATAACCTAAAAAAAAATTCCGGTGAAAAAACCTAAAGATGGATCAATTAACTTAATTAGGCAATAATTAAATATTTCCTAAGTCTAACTTAGGGAAAATGATTAATTAACAGGAATTAATTAAGAAAGGAGAGATTTCTCTAGAAACTCACATGGATCAACTTAGAGATGATCTTAAATGTTGATGGGGACTTAATCATGGTCACTTGTTCACCAACAAGAGATATAAGAGGAGGTCGATGGGGTTGGAGTTATATATACTTGAGGTGGAGTTCGTTGGTAGAGATCAAGTGTCAAGCAGTTGAGCAGAGAGAGTTCGAGCTAGAGGGGACACAAATATAAAGAGTTTGGAGGAAGTTTTCTAATTCTAGAGAGGCAACAACAAGTGGCAAAGTTATTCCACAAAGAAATTGTGCAAGGACTGCACAGGGGCTTCAGTCTAGCAGTTTGATTTAGTTGAGAGGGAGCTCGATTCAACTTCTAGAAGCTGGGAAGATTTTCGAAAAGGCCGGAGAGTCACTTCCAATAGTAGAGACAAGCAATATGACTTGATCAGAGGCTAAGATACTCCACATGTGTGAGGGGAAACACAGTTACTGCATAGAGGGTCTGCGCAAGGGTTTGGATGACCAAATTTTTTGTGGCAAGCAGTGTCAGGATTGCTTGTGGAGTTATAATTTTTTTCTCTCTAATATTTTTGCCATATATTTGCTGATTAGATAGCCAGTTAGGCATCCATAGATTTTACTCAGATTATTTCACTACTGCATAATAATAAAACCTTCATATGTTGCACTGATTTTCCCATATTGGGTTTTTCAATGGACATTTGTCCAAAAATAATGGTGTTAATTTTATTGTGTGTGTGCCACAATTTTCTCAGTTCCATTTTTTTTTTTTGTCGTGGCATTTTTAGTTTTGAAGAATTTCAGTGTGATTTATTCATTGTTTGTCGAAATAAATAGATTTCATAATTAATTAGTTAGAAGAATAAATTCCCTTTGCTGCAATTTCAGGATTTTTTCACATGGTATCATATAAGTTTTGCGTTGGGTGTGATTTATATTATTTCCAAGACTGGCACATATGGGGTCTGGATCAGCGGCTCGGGAAAAAAAAATTGGAGTCTATATTTGGTGGGTGGACCTGCTTATGGTTTTGTGCATGCGTTTTGCACATGGTTTTGGGCATGATGGTTTTCTACCCATGGTATCTTGTAGATTTGATCAAGGGAACTACTTTTATGTTCTAATCCAGGGTTAATGGATTGGGGTTTATGAATGCTTTGACATGTATATATATGTATCGTAACATTGAAAGGAATATAATGAAAAATCAATCTGGTAGTCCTGGTTTTGGGTTCCAGGGGAAAATATTTGTGTTTTGTTTTATGTTTCTCGCCATTGTATATTTCTATTTTTAAGAATTCGTTTGCAGGTAATTATTGTATAGGGTTAAAACCTACATTTTGAAGACAAATTTAGAGCTCAAAAGCGAAAGAGAAATTTTGCAGCTTAAGAGGGAATCTCTTAGCAAAATTTCTAGGTCTGCATATAGGGCCAGGTAGGCAGTGCGAATTGATAGGAAGGAATTCAATTTTCAGTTGTAGGTGGCAGAAAAAGTCCAAACAACCTAGAAGTAGTTCTAGCAGGCAATGGTGTAGTTTGGTAGTAGTTCTGTGAGCAGATCAGTCAGTTTGATTGAGAATATATGGGCACAGTTTATTAGCAGCAATTTTTCAATAGAAGATCAGTGTCGGGTGGAAGATCAATAGCACACATAAAGGAATTTTTCTCAAAGGGTTTCCAGATTCAGTTAGCTAGAGGAAATCCATAATTTATAGTTGTAGGTATGTTGAAGGTGTTGGAAGCCATCAACAAGGAAGGGGTTTCCTCGATGTGAAGTCCCAATTAGACCCCACACTATTTGGAGTAGGAGCCCCAACCGGAATACAGTCGGTTACCAAAAGTGGTGGTTTCAAAGATGTGCCTTGGCTATGATAAACACATAGAATGATATATACATGACTTTGGTGACAGTAAGTGTATGAAATTTGTGAAGCATCAAATGTAATGCATGAAAGGTTTCATCACATCAAAGAGAAATAAGTGAGCCCATTAGAAGAAAGTAATAGTATTAACTTAAAAGAGACACAGGAGCAATATGAAAGAATCATTAGTTAATCTACAAAATAGTTCACAAGATAACAAAGATCGTAATAACATAAACAACATGCATTAAAAAAAATCATACTAAAGCAAACGAATTAATTCATAAGCAATAGTATCAATGAAACAAAATACTTACAAATATACAAAGAATAGTATTACTACATACATGACATATATATGAAGACATGTCAGCTCTGAGCTTCTTATTATAAAGTGAAAGTTCTAAGCATACAATTGCATTGATAAGACACTTGCCCCAATAGTGGAACATGAAACCAACACTTTCTTCTCTAAAGAATGATATTCCTCCTATGCTAAACTAGAGCAGCCAAGGCTCCAAATCTAAGCTTCCAAGCCTTTGGATCCAAGCCCTTTTGCTTGAGTTGTGAGGGTTTATTTATAACAAATGAGATGGCCCTTCATCTCCCTTTGTGACCTTTGAGCTACCTGTGGAGTACTAAAAGGGTATGTTTTTGATGATCATTTCAATGGCTTTTCAGTGGAACTTGTGAACCTTTTTGCATCATGAACGTGGAAAACAATAAAAGATTATAACAAAACATGTGGGATTAGTATGTAAGACTTAACCGCTGATAGCTGTCATTCTCCTATGCAGGAAGGGGTAAAAACGAGGAGCTGCTGTTCCAAAGAAAAAGACAAGAACAAGGTAACTGCTGTCTCTTTGACGAAGGACTGAGTGCAAACGAGGCTAAGCAGGTTGAAGCAAACCGGTCCTGAAAAGGAGGAGAAGACACCAGCTCGGCGGAGGAGAAAAGAAGTGATTAAGGATTAACAGTTTGGCGAATCCCTCAGATCCTGAGGGATCGTTTCTTTATTTATCTTATTGCTTAGACATCTCCACCGTCACCCTTATATAAAGGGACGACACTGTTAGCTTTGGGGGATTATGTTTTTATGTAACTTTCTGTTAAAGATCGAACTTTGATCATCGAGTCTCGTTGAACTTGGCTCATTGTACTCTTTGTTTTATGCATTAATATAAACTTGGTGATTATCTTATCTCTGCGTTTGGATTAACTTAAAGCGGTGTACCCTTGAGGCTAAGGGCCCGGTACTGGAGGACACTTGCTTCTGTATCACTACGATTTGATTTCTGCATGGTTTGCTTATCGTCATTATTTGGTATTCTGATATGCTTTATAAGTTACATCATATGCTCTGTTAAGATTTGTTCATTAAGGTTTTTACAGACAATAACTGTTGTATTGACTCTGCATTATATCACTAATCCTTTCAGAGTTGATTGAATATTATTAGACTTAACTGAACATTGTTACTATTTTGTTACAGAGCTCTTATGCTGTATATTCGTGTTATGAAATTTATCTGAAAGTTGTGTTCTTTACGATTAAGGAGTAATGCTGTTCCATTTTGAAACGCAGTTGTATTCCTGTTGATGATGATTGGTGCTAGATCAGATTACTCTTCAAGTGTGTTGTGTGTGTGTATGATTTCTAAACGTTGTTCCATAACTTATTAGTAATTAATGTTGTTCCATTAGTGCATGCTGCTTGATTTGCCTGGAGAATGAAAGATTGATGTTTGATTACAGCGAGTGTATTTGAGTTGGTAGGATAAAGCTTGATTACTGCTCGCGAGAATTAGTTGTTCGATTGCTGTTCCATTTCAAAACTGCTGTTCCATTTTAGCATTGCTGTTCCATTCCAGATTTGCTGTTCGATTTCTTATTTGTTGTTCCATTTTTCTACCTGCCGTTTCATTTACTTGCATTTGTTATTTTGGTGTGAGAGACGATCTGTGGTTGTAGTGAGCCTCGGCATTTACTGCCTAGCTCCCAGACCCGTGGTCCATGCTCTAATTTCCTTTCCATCAGTTTCCAAAGGGATGGGCTATTGCTGTCGAACCCTTGACTGATAAAGTTGCCTAGTTTTAGAGTGTGTGATTTATTCATTTGAAGTAACTTAGTTATAGACAAGCATCCGTTTACTCTTGTATTTTTGTTAAACACTGTACTACTAGCATTACTCTGACAAGTGATAGCCTCAGACTGAGTCACTCTTTGAAATAACAAAACGCTCCCGGATTGACATATTAATGTGAGATAATTAGAGGTGAAAGAGACCCTTTTTATAGCTCTACATTTTGGCGCCGTTGCCGGGGAAAGAGTGTAGCCATTTGTATTTTTCAGAGTAGTGTACGAACCTGCTAGGGAAGAGTTGGATCTTAAAAACGGAAGGTAAGAACCTGCGTGCGGAGCATGTAAAAGCCCTGCTCCATTGTCCGCTTTCCTAACAGATTTGTTGTTGCTTTGTTTGAATAGAATTTAGTAGTTCATTTGAGTGCATGACTAAGCAGAAAAAACCAGAAAAGAATATTAAGCTTCCATCCAAACCCGAAAAAGCTAAGGGGCCGGTGACCCTTGGCCGAACACCTTCATACACGAAATCTATAAGAAAACAGAATCCCAGCCATCAGTAGGCCTCAGGAAAATCATTTCTAAACAACCTACTAGTTCCCTTCAGGCCACAGGATCACCATTTGTAGCGTTTGCTGAGGTGCATAGTCAAACTGAAGAGCAGGACTTTCAAGAAATTGAAAATTCTACTCCAGAACTATTGCAGGAAGGGAATTTCAGCAACTTTTGTGAAGGAGAAGGAGAAACAGGGGAAACCGAGGAACCAAAATCTCCCATTGAAACAGATCAACCATTAAACAGCCCAGATAAGGGGAGCACTGCGAAAATCATTGTTGAAGGAGTCCAATCTCCTCAGACATCAGGTATTCCCCTTATCCCAGATAAAGGAAGTGCCATTAAAACTATCCCTGCCAAAACCGTTCCCTCTCAACCTAGGAATACCCTCCTAGATATCCCAGAAGGTTATTGGCATATATTCAATCCTATGGCTCAGAACTAGCCAAATACTCAAACCTCTACATTACAATATCCTATAGTGGATTTTGCAGCAAATGCACCCATGAAAGCTATCCCTCTTCAACATATCCCTACATTTCACGGTCTCACATCAGAAGATCCAGATGCATTTTTATTCGAATTCGATGTGTTGTGCAGGGGATATGATTACACCACCAATCCCCAGAAATTGAAATTATTCCCCTCTACATTAAAGGGGGCTGCTTTAAGATGGTTTATGGGACTAGGTGGTGGGGTCATCAACAATTGGGATCAAATGAAAGAATCCTTAAAAAAATATTAGGATTATTGTAGGTCTAGAGAATTGAAAGACGAAATATTCCAAATGACAGCCAAACCGAATGAAACATTAGAAGAATATGTGGAACGTTTTCAGTACAATTTACAAAGATCTCCTTATGCATCACTACCTTTACCTGATAATGTGTTAAAAACTGCATTGATAAGGGGCATGAAGGAACAATGGATTGAAACATTAAACATCATGGGAAAAGGGGATATTTATCAAGAGAATTTTGCTGACATCATTGATTTATGTATCAGGAGTTCGAGAGGCAGCACAAGAGTAAAACCGGAAGAATATGATCGGTTTTGAAGAGATAACAAAATATCAACAGAAGGAGTAACACGTGTGGAGATTGGAAATTTATTAGAAAATTTTAAAACTGATATTCTTGGGACACTAACTACACAACTTGATATTATGCAGGCCAAACAGAAGCAGATGGAGGCAGAACAGAATTTGGCAATCTTCTGCCCCCGATGCAGGAAAAAGCATAGTCACAAGGAGTGTCCACTGGATACAGTCCAAACATGTGCCATCTGTACAAAAGATCATCTTACGGAAAGTTGCCCCTCACTTCCTAGATTAAAAGCAGTATATAAGGAAGAAGAGGAAGAACCATAATCAGTGTACTTGATCAACCATCGCCGCCAGTGGCAACCGAGACAATCTGGTATGTTTCCAGACCCAACTTCTTCTTTTCAACCTCCACAATATAATTCTCAACAATATAGTATGTGGCAAATTCAGTCCCAACCCCCATTTTCAAACTGGTCCCACCATCGTTTCCTTCTTCAAACCCGTGGCTGAATCAGGCAAGCCAATCTGGTTGGCCGAATTTCCCTTAAACTCCACCATATTGGCAAAATAGCCCATATCCTCCACAGTGGACTCCCCCTACTTCACAAAGTTCACCCTGGCAGACAAACTGGCAAAGACCGATGCACCAGCCAGTAGGAACTATTCCGCTCCCTCAACCTACTCTGCCAGCTTTACAACAAAATCCCCAGTCTAGTTTGAGACCGCAACTCCCAGCCCAACCCAACCCCAATCCAAATAACAGACCGGTCCAATCTCTTCAAACCATAGAATCACCAGAAATAGGACCCGACCTGCGGGAGTGTAACGATCTTCAGTTACGATCTGGACGTATCATTGAAACTGAGGGAGATAAAACAGTTCATATTGAAGATCAGTTATCAAGAGAACATCAGTTGCAACAAGAGGATGTAAATAAGCAGCAGACTCATAATCAAGCAACCACATCCTCTCCTTCGTTCCCAGAACGATTAGTCATACCTCGACCTTTACAGTATCCTGACTTTGACATTCTGGGAGAATTACAAAATTTGTACATAAAAATCCCATTCCTCCAAGCCATTCAAGACATTCCTATATACGTAAAAATTATCAAAGAATTGTGCATAAAGAAACCAAGGAGGAATATAACAACTAATCCAAGAGTCCAAGTAGTCGGTACTTTATCTGATTTATTATCCGGGAAAGAAACACCCATTAAATATGAAGACCCAGGAAATCCAATTGTAACTGTTCAAATTTATGGTCAGACCCTGTCTAATGCCTTAGTTGATCTAGGAGCTGCAATCAATATTTTAACAACCACTACCTGTCAAAAGCTCGGCATTACATCTGTAGAACCCACCTCTACTATGTTAGAATTGGCTGACCGATCTGTGGTTAGACTAGAGGGTACTCTACATGATGTCATGGTCTCTGTAGATGTCTAGTCAATTTAACGTCTTAAATTGCTCTACATAAATTATCAATCTGGGTATCGTAAACTGATGAAGTGTGGTGCACTATATGTGCTTAGTTAACCTTTCTCTTACTTCGTTGTTTTATAGTTTATGTTTGTTTTTGGGGTTTTGTTCTTGTTGGTTTTCTAAAGTGTTTAATGCAAATGGAAATCCTATTCTAAGGTCTTAAGAATACTTTTAAAGGACAAGTATGGATAAAGATTTCAAGACAAGGCCTATGTCCCTAATGGTAACTTCCAAAACTTAGCACTTCAAAAGAACTTAAAACATGTTATTGATGGAGTTAGTATTTAAACAAAAGTGTGAATATACAACTAGTTCAATCAAAATAAAATGCAATAACCAAACAATGAGCTAATGACTATGAGACCCAGTATCCTTGCTGCTTCAGCAAAAGGACAAGATGATTCTATCATGTCATTAGTTCAATCAAAATAAAATGCAATAACCAAACAATGAGCTAGTGACTATGAGACCCAGTATCCTTGCTGCTTCAGCAAAAGGACAAGATGATTCTATCATGTCATTAGTCATTAAAAGGCTATGTGCATCACTAATCTACAATCAACTTGAAAGCAATTTATGTACAGCTAATATACATGAGAAAAATGTAAAACAACAGTAATCAAAACAACTTTGTTATGTACAGCTAATATACATGAGAAAAATAAAATGCAAAATTAAATGACAACTATACAAGGCAGGGGCCCTCTACCACCTATGAAATCAAAGCAAAATTGAACACACTTGCATGAATGAAAAATCTAATCTACCTTACATTCTACAAAGCAATATTTACAAAATGAAATCTACTCTACCTTACATCCTAATATGCTCCATGACATCTACTTCACATCTCCTTCCATGTTGAGAACATCAAAGCTTTATTCGATTTCTTCAAAAGTACAAAGTACAACAAAGTTCTCCAAAGCTTTCAAAAGCCATCAAGGAAGAACTACAAACTTAAGAACTAGGGACTAAAAAGACTAACAAATGAAGGAGAGAGATCTCCTATTTATACAAAAAGATGAGAGCCATCTCATTAATGAGAATCCATGAATCTCTCCCTCTACCTCTAGAGTCCTAATCAAAATAGGAACTGATAAGACACATGTCTTCTTAGAGTTATAATACAATTAGGAGATGTGACACATATCCTCATGATCCCATGATTCTTTCCAACCAAATTCGAATTTGGCCTTAGAGTGCCACATAAGGGTCTTCTAGAAGTCTCCTTTCAACCTACACATGTCAACAACCTCAACCCATTTGTTAGGTATAAGCATATGCACATTATTTTCTAATTTTTAACCTCAAATTCACTTAAAAGACTTAGAATTAATAAAGATTGGAAAAACATAAATGTGGCCCAATGATAATGAAAGTGGGATGAATGTGGTGACATAGTAGTGAAGTGGAGGTGATATAATGGACATAATAGTGAAAGTGTAATGGAAATGAATGACATTTTCAAGGCTCAACAGTAGATTCCTGGGAATATCCAACCGATTTCCTGATAATTAATCCAAAAACCCGACTTGATGGACACCCGCTAATCCTAGGTAGACCTTGGCTTGCCACTGCCGATGCTTACATTGGTTGTCGGCAAGGAAATATGACCATAACCAAAGGACTTGATATCAAGAATTTAGTTCTATACCCTCCAGCGCAGCCAAGTGTCACAATAATTAAAACTAACAAGTATCCTGTATCATACCTTACTGATAACATTAGATCTCCATTGACTATACAAGAGGCACTTGATTTTAAAGATCAAATAGAAGATGATGCCATTAACAACTTCATTAGTCAAACTGAATCCGGATCCTACACACAATGTCACATGATAGAAGCAGCATTTGATAATGAATTAGAAGAAGATCCTCTGAAAGATACACATGATCAAACAATACGTGTTACTTCTGTCGCAAATAGTACAATTGTGGAAATTGAACCGGGAAAAACTTTAAACATCAATGCCAACCTCACACCTGAACAAGAAACGAAGCTCATCCATCTGTTAAGAAAATATCAAGAAGCATTTGCATGGGATTACCCTGATATGAAAGGAATCGATCCACAATTGTGTACACACCACATTTATATAGAAAAAGATGCTAGACCTGTCCGTCAACCGCAAAGAAGACTTAATCCTCATCTAAAGGATGTGGTAAAAGCTGAACTTTAGAAACTTTTAGATGTCAATTTTATTTATCCTATTTCTGACAGTAAATGGGTCTCTCCGCTTGTGGTGGTACCAAAAAAGAATGGGAAATGGAGAATTTGTGTGGATTACAGGGAACTCAATAAAGCAACACAAAAAGACCACTTTCCTCTCCCGTTCATAGACCAAGTGCTAGATACTTTGGCAGGAAAGAAATTCTTTTCTTTCCTGGATGGCTTCAGTGGATACAATCAGATTCAGATTTCCCCTGAAGACCAAGATAAAACTACTTTTACTTGTCCTTGGGGAACGTTTGCCTACCGAGTTCTACCTTTTGGCCTATGTAATGCTCCTGCCACATTCCAAAGGGCTATCCTTAGCATTTTTGCAGATTTAATAAATGATGGACTTGAAGTTTATATGGATGACTTTACACCATATGGAGATGATTTTGATCCAACACTAAACACCCTAGAAAAAGTCCTACAACGCTGCATAGCTACCAGGCTTTGCTTAAGCCACGAAAAATGTTACATGATGATGACTGAAGGAATTATTCTAGGACACTATGTTTCAGCAGCCGGCATTCAGGTAGACCCGGCCAAAATCCAAATACTTTTGCTTATTCCCACTCCTACTACTCAAACAGAGGTATGCAGCTTTCTTGGATTTTCTGGTTATTATAGACGATTTATAGAACATTATTCACACATTGCTGCACCTTTATATGCACTAACTGGTAACGTTGATTTTCTTTGGACAGAAAAATGTGAACGTGCTTTCAAGGATTTAAAGAAGCTCGTATCCATAGCCCCAGTCCTTCGAGGACCAAACTGGGATTTGCCATTTCAAATATCATCTGATGCCTCAGATACAACCATTGGCGCAGTCCTTGGGCAGGAAGAGGATAAAAAACCATACGCTATCTATTACATCAGCAAAAATTTATCCCCTGCTGAATTAAATTACACTGTTACTGAAAAAGAATTCCTAGCTGTAATACATGCTGTCAATAAGTTTAGACATTATATTACAGGCTATCCTGTTATCTTGTTGTTTGGTCAATTTAGTGTGATCTAAATTGCTATTTATAATGTCAACCCGGGGTTCGTAAACTGACGAAGTGAAGTGTACTATATGTACTAGATAACCATTTCCTTAGTCTTTTGTCGTTTTTAGTTTTTTTTTTAAGTTTGTTTTTGGATTTATCTTTCCCTAATGTGAGATGATGAAAAGGTGATAAAGCAAGTGAAATATGGATGATTATGGTGATCTCTAAGTGGTTTTTCAAAACTTAAAAGAAAGAAAGCTTTAAAATAACTGTAATGAAATCAATTCTTAAAAAGAAATAAAGACATTAAACAAAGAACTAATGACATCGGCCCAGTATCTTTGTTGCTGAATGAAAATGAAAGTGAAATCTACACTAAATTCAATTAAAAGTAAGAACAACTAATCCACACTATTTCAACTCTTCAACTCAATCTTCCTTGTGAAAAGATATCATGAAATGTTAAGCAATGTGAAATCTAAAAGAAGTTAAACTGCATAAAAGAAACTAATCACACTACTTTAACTTTCTTGACCTTTTGCCTTTCAGCTTAATTTACCCTGTGAGAAACAGTCATGAACAAGTCAAGCAATGTGAGATCTAAAGCAAACTAAATCAAACTATAATGAGTGATATTCTGGTTCCCAATAAAGTTATTTGATTATAGAAAGAAACCATTAACAAATGAATAGCATGATATCTAAGAGCAGAAAATAAATGTACAACTTAAGGAAATGACAGTACTGGAAATCAAACTTCAGAAAACAAGAGTCAGCGACAAAGACAAGATGATCTCGTATGCCAATAGTTATAAAAAGAAAAGATGAAAAATTTCCCCGGGCTGCCTAAGAAAACCTGCAGAAAACACTGATCAGTTGTAACCATAAAAGAGCAGCAATGAAAATGTAAATCAACAGAAATCAAAAAGCTTTGTTATGTACAGCTAATATACATGATGAAATAAAACGCAGCATTTAAATGACAACTGTACAGCTAATATACATGAACAGGAAAAAAATAATGCAAGAGTTAAAGGACAACTGTACAAGGCTTTAGTGAGCAGGGGCCCTCTGCCACTTCTGCCGATTCAACGAACAGCTACAAGCTTAAGTTTAAATCAGTCTTCTCATATATTAAACAACAACGTAAAAGTGCAGTGGGGAAATACAACAACTTCGAATTACATTACAAAAGATTAACTTTTACAGCGTTCATGGACGCGTTATTTATAAGGAAAGAAAGCTAAACATATTAACTAAATCTACGCTATTAACCACGCTGCCAGAGACACGTAAATCCTCTTAAGCCCGGATCTAGGTAACTGTCATCATGTTTATTAAATCTGAGAGGTATGGCTGTTGGATTCACGCTATCAGGATGTCTTCGTGGCTAAGGACTGTGCCACGTAGCTTCACGTGCTCAAAAACAGAGCTACGCAGAGCCGTGCCACCGCTGAACACTTTCGTTGACTATCCTTTGCCCCTTGTTTGATCGCGGGCTTTTATGGCCGTGCTGGATGATCTGGAGGGACACGTTCCATGTCCTTGACTCTGTAACTTGCTCATGTGGCTCATTTCTTCAGAGGACACCTGTAGCATGGTGTTTGACAAAACGACTGCGGAATCCTATGCTGGTTGCAGAAACCTGGGTCGGCTGCGGAAACCTGTGTCGGCTGTGGAAACTGAGAAGCTTCCGCAGCTGTCTGAACAAAATTCTAAACCAAACAGCAGTCATCAGCGTAGTTAGAAAACCATGTCAAAAGCTCGTTTTTAAACTAAAATACAATGATTTAATCAACTTTGTGGATAAAATGAGTGGAAAAAGAAGGCTGAGAGGGTGTATAGGAAGGTGCAGGTTCGAGGCTCAACACTTGTATACGGATCATTCCGCCATAAAATATTTAGCAAATAAGCCTGTCACAAATGCCAGAATAACTAGATGGTTGATCTTATTGCAGGAATTCGATATCACAATCAAGGATCGGCCTGGCAAAGAAAACCCTGTAGCCGATTTTCTCTCAAGAATGCCAAAGCCAAGATGCTACAGTAGTTGAAGATCAATTTCCGGACGAACATCTGTTTGCTGTTGTCGTTCAAACACCTTGGTATGCTGATGTTTCCAATTACCTTGCAGTAGGTAAACTACCAAAACACTTAACCCCTAATGAACGAAAACAAATTGTTCAGAAGAGTACTTAATTCTCCTGGATTGGGGGCTATTTGTTTCATACAGGGGCAGACATGCATATCAGGAGATGTGTTCGAGAAGATGAAATCTTTGACATCCTAAAATCCTATCATGACGGACCATGTGGGGGACACTTCGCTGAGCGTAGAACTGGACATAAAGTATTACAGACATGATATTATTGGCCCACGATTTTCAGAGATGCAAAGAAATTTGTCCAAGCCTGTGACAACTGCCAGCGAGCAGGACGTCCTGGTCAAGCTGACGAGATGCCTCTGAAACCGTAGTTAGTCATCGAACCATTTGAGCGATGGGCTCTTGATTTCGTTGGACCCATCAACCCCTCATCAAATCAGAAAACATATATCTTGGTGCCAACAGAATATGTCACCAAATGGGTTGAAGCAGAAGCATTGCCAAGAGCCACAGAGGACTCTGTCATACAGTTCCTGTTCCATCTATTTGTATGTTATGGCCTTCCAAGGGAAATAATTATAGATGGAGGACCACAATTTGCTGGGAATAGATTAGCTGCAACACTTAATAATTATCATGTCCAGCATAAAATTACTACTCCATATCACCCACAGATGAATGGACAAGTAGAAAGCAGCAATAAGGTAATAGAATCAATTCTAACGAAAACCATTACGTCACATAGGCGTGATTGGGCTGCCCGACTAACTGAAGCACTCTGGGCCTATAGAACAACATGGAGAAGCACCATTGGTTACTCACCTTATCAATTAGTGTTTGGAAAACAACCCATTTTTCCTATAGAATTTGAAATCCAAACATTACGAACAACACAGGAAGTTGGCTTAGATCTAACCGAGGCACAAATTAATCGACTACAAGCAGATCAATGAATTGGACGAAATTAGGCTCTCTACACTACAAAATACAGCACTGATTCAACAACAGCGAGCTAAATGGCATGACGCGCTCATCAAAAACAAAGTCTTCCACGAGGGAGACTGGGCTCTGTTATATGACTCTCAGTTTCAGGACTTCCCTGGGAAACTCCAGACTCGTTGGTTGGGACCATACGAAATCCAGAAGGTACATGACAATGGGACCATCACTTTAATCACCATTGACGGTTCTGGATATGCCTTCAAAGTAAATGGCCACCGAGTTCGTCTCTATTGTAAACCACTCACTCGGGAATCCTTCTGCCAGCAGCTACGCAGAGACACTGATATGGAGATTTTAGGAGAGGAAGAGAAGTCTTCCTCACCTGTAATTCATTAAGGAATTCATTTCTTTTTACAATTTGTACATAAGTTCTTTTCTTCAAGTCGTTCGTGTACATATGCTTGAACTAAATGTGTTCTTGTCATTTTTTGCTCAAAGATTTCGATTTTTGCCGTTCCGTTTCTAAACAAATGGCATTTGCGTGTTTTTGCTGTTCCTTTTTCAAAGGAACGACATTCTTGATTTTTCTGCTGTTCCTTTTCAAAAGGAACAACATTCCTGATTTATGCTGTTCCTTTTCAAAAGGAACAACATTCTTGATTCTTCTGCTGTTCCTTTTCAAAAGGAACAACATTCTTGATTTTTCTGCTGTTCCTTTTCAAAAGGAACAACATTCTTGATTTTTCTGCTGTTCCTTTTCAAAAGGAACAACACTCTTGATTTCTGTTGTTCATTTTCAAAAGGAACAACACTCTCGATTTTTGCTGTTCCTTTTTCAAAGGAACGACATTTGCTTGTTTTGTTGTTCCTTTTCTAAAAGGAACATCATTTTGATTTTTGCTGTTCCTTTTCTAAAAGGAATAGCATTTTGATTTTTGCTGTTCCTTTTTCAAAAGGAACGGCACTGCGGCGTGTTTGCTGTCCCTTTTCCAAAGGCGCAACATATTTTTGATTTCTGCTGTTCCTTTTTTAAAGGAACGACACTTTTGCGTCTTTTGCTGTTCCTTTTTCAAAGGAACAACATTTTTCATGGTTGTTGTTCATTTTTCAAAAGGAACAACATTTGCACTTTTGAGACCTATGCTCCTCTGTTGCTCTTCCCAAAGGGAACACTTCTAGCATACTTTTTCTCTCCTTGTGAAACAGCTTATCCCTTTTGCTGATCTAAATTGAGGATGCTTCTTGCTCCTGTTCTTTCAAATTCTTTTAGAAACAGCTATGCACTTATGCAATGAACACAAAATCACAACATACTGAAATCATAAAATTATAAATCGCTATCTTTATAAGGCTCTGTATCAGTAAGAGTGCAGAAGGAAGGACATACTTATTCATCATCTTTTGTTGTCATTGTCTTACTAATTTTGCCTTGATTGGTTATCTTTATCATGACATTCTCTTTAATCCTCTTTGATTATTGTTTAGGAATAAAAACAAAGGGTTTATATCTTCCTATTGAGATGATAAGACTTCTTCCACCATTCCTACTCTTAAGGAGTGTTGAACCACCCTTTGTGTATAAATAAGGAAAAGTGCTTTATGAAAAAAAAGAAAGTAAAAAAAATGAATTATAAGTTGTCAAATGCAGGATAGGGAGTCTCATCAAGAGCCAACCTACCATGATCATGAGGATGGAAGTGAAGTGGCATTCCCACTATGGCCACCACACCAGGGATATGGTCCAAAAGGTATATCAAATAAACAAACCTTGGAACAGGAGGTCTCATCACGAGCCGGCCTGCCCACTCTTCGCTCCCTCCTCGTGAATGGCATTATGGCTAACTGGTTACCAAGCCAGCATAATGACCTACACTTTGACATTACATTCCTTAATATGCACATAAAGGATCATGGTTCCAGGGGTGAAATAAACAACTCTGCCAAGGTTATGGACACCTGTCGGCAGCAGAGCACTGTTAATGGTATTGAAGTCACATTGATTACACCAATAGGTAGGATACTAATACTCTTTTGTTTCTTATATCCTAGGCACTAATCATACATTATTTCCCGACTTATATATCGCATGAACATTTATTACCACCAATCATGGAAAAGAAGGTGACAATGACCACTTGAGATTTGGCAAGTACGACAAACGTCCTATCCCCCAGCCTTGCATCATATCACAGCAGCCTCTTACGTAATACGCGATCCAAATTTATGCCTCGATTTCGGTAATTCGTTGTTTTTCTAAACATGGCATATTTTCATACGCTGTTCCTTTATGACTTGGTTGCATATCGGGTGCTGCTCCTTTCTTTGACGGCTGGGACAACCTATCACATTGTGGGGGGGGGAGGTTAACCTCATTATTCCCCGGGTTATGTGTCAGCTCACTATTCGGGAAAGATAGTGTACTAGGGAATGGCACGGCTTAACGGCATGATATTTCTATTTTTTACACAAGTTACTGTTCATAAGCCATTTCTGTTGCATACTCTGTGTTTTTTTCAAAAATCTTGCGATTATTACCTCCTCCGTGTTTCAAACAGCACAAGCAGTTGCTGTTCCATTGAGAATCTACAGTGAAACCATGGGAGGTAGGGAAATTCGAAGCGAACCTCAGGAGTTGATAGTCTCCGCTGCTGCCTGGGAGATCCTGGAAAGAGCAGGGTGGCCGACTTATCTCAGTCGCTTGCAGGAGTCTAATGAAACAGTGGCGATGGAATTCCTGCAGAACCTGCAGGAGGATCACTCCACAGTAAGGGGGAAGCAGATAGCGCTCACCGACGATATAATCACAGAAGTTTCGGGACTACCAGCCAATGGACCTGTATGGACACTAAAGAAGGAAAGATTACAGAAGATCATAGAAATTTTCCAGGACGAAGGCCAAAGCTTGACGATTAAGGGGAAGGGAGTTCTGCCAGCAACGCTAGGAGAACCCTGGGCAGAATTAGCAAGAACAGTGCAAAGCTACATCACCTGCGAGGGGATTAAAGACGTGGTAAGACCACAACATCTTAAACTCTTAGCTGTTCTAAAGCAGAAATGCTCTGTAAATATGCCTGCACTTTTGAATTCATTACTTCATGACATTGCACAAAGCCTAAAAAAGTCACAACATGTAGAGTCAGTTGTCAGCCACCATGGGTTAATTCGATTAACAGTTAGTCATAGCCTCACCCAGCAGCAAAGCAGCTAGGAAGAGCTAATTGCAATAATTGAGGGGAGGGCGACAGCACCATCCCCAAAACGTAAGCATACTACAAGCACACCAGAATGTCCGGAAAAACGCAGAGAATTAGTAAAACAAAAACACGTTGTGAGCACATCTGAACGACCAGAAACACGCAAGGAATCAGCAAAGCGTAAGCATGACACCGGTACACCTGAAGAGCCAGAGAAACGTAGAAAATCAGTCCGGTTAGCCCGGATAAGAGGAAGGTTGGAAAAGCTTAAGGAAAGCACCAGCCAGCCAGTGGTAATTGAGAACGAGCAATCCTCACAGCCAGAAGTAGAAGAACAAGCTGAAGGAGAAAAGAAACGAGAGGCCGAGGAGGCCGAGCAATCCGAAGAGGAAAATGAGGAAGAAGCTGAGCATCCTGAAACAGAAGCTGAGCATTCTGAAACAGAAGCTGAGCATTCTGAGGCAGAAGCTGGACGATCCAAGCAGGAGGAGGAAATGGGACAACAGGTAGGTAGCCCACCACAGGACCCAGTGGGAGAAGATGAATTGGCCGCAGTCTTGGCCAATACGGGTGAATATGGCCAACCTTCCACTCCATCAGACCTCCACGGCAAACCCCAGGAAGAAGATGCATCTGAAAAGCCACATGCAGAAGAGGCAGAAGAAGGAAATCTGCCTATTCATGATGAAGAGGAGATAAGAGACACTGAACGGGAACATTATGTTCCCAAGGCACCAGAGGAAATTCTGGAGGAAGTAGGAATAGAAAAAGAAGTCGCCCAAGAAGTGACGGAACTAGTTAGGGTTCCTACCCCAGAACAGCCAGCACAAAACAACGAAGAAGCACCCCAGGAGAAAGATCTAGTGACTAGTCACGACCCAAAACGCAACAGAAAGCCTGCTGTTCCTTCTAATAAAACGCTGGAAATTAGGGAATTACGAAAGGAACAACGGAGATTATTGAGCATAATAGCCCAGCTCCAACAGCAGATCAGGATCCTAAAAGCGAGGCAGAGGGTAAGGAAGACCGCAGGGAAGAAAAAGATGACCATTGCAGTAAAAATCCGCAAGATAAAAAGGCGGAGGACCAAAAATCGCCCTGCTGAAGATCCAGCTGCTGTTCCAAATGATGCTGAGGAACAGACTGCTGTTCCATTTGAAAAGGAACAACAGCAAGCAGATATTCGTGTTAGAAAAGAAATAGACAACAAGAAAATTCAGACGGAGGCACCACCCTCAGGGGTGATAAGGGTTCTGAACTCAAAACAACGCAATAAGAAAGTTCAGGTAAAACTCTCGGCCTCCACTGCTACATGGAGAAGAGATCCAAAGATATTGACCATGCGCAAGGGATTGAAACAGGCTCAACAAGAAGCAGAAAGGCTTAGAGAGCAAACGGTCCCTCGCGAGAAGTATGAAGAACTACAACAGCAACTAAGGAACGTCAATCAATCCGAAAGCCAGGCTTTTGAAGGGTGGCAAAAGGAACAAGAGAAAGTTGCAAAAGTAACTCGTAGGCTAGATACTGTTATCAAGCAGATGGATACCTTGTGTTCTTTATACAATGACGTTTTAGCTTGTAGGGGCCCTGCCAAAAAATATGCTCTGTTTTTAATGGAACGGTACTTACAATTAAAAATAAAAGCTGTTAAAGCAGGCGCCCCGATACAAATTAACACTATCAATGACTTTATAGACTGTTGTAAACATTATGGGGTGAAGGTCCAGAGATTGCTGTGTGAATTCTATTTGCATAACCTCATGCTAGATCAGGAAACTGAACTGAACCCTGGCCCTTTTGTTGGAGACATCCAATTGCAAGCATTCATCTCATTCGGGGTTAATCAGATTAAATGGCTCAAAGCCTATAATACTTTCCAGAGGCAGGAAAATGGCCTAGACTTGTGGGTAAGGGCTGAGCCTAGGAACCCAATACAGTTGTGGAAAGCACATAGAAACCTCATGAGAACTCCGGGTGTCATCGAGACGTTAGGACCCATGCACGAGGCACTCATTCGACAAAGTTTAGAATATTTTCTTTCTATCAAAGACCTCGCCATTGATGCAGCCAAATTTCGGTACCGAATCTCTAATCCAAACATCCAGATCAGGGAGCCATTTAAGTATGAGAATTTTCAATTAGCTGCCAACTGTTTGAACCTATATGGCAAAAGCATTTTGAGGGAAGGGCCATCCTGGTTAGGATATAGATTCCACAGTCCAATTATCTGGCACCCTGCACCCGGATATCAAGCCCTATATGAGATGCCCGAGGGTCAAACAGGCCAGTTCTTTGACTACCTAGTCACTCACCATGGCTGTAGGTCTTCGCATGAGATTCCTTCTCCAGCCTATTCTCTCACTGCTTTGCATGTCAACTACAACGTTTTCATGAGGGCATGAAACAGGGTAAGCAGGGGGGTGTGTGGAGTACTAAAAAGGTATGTTTTTGATGATCATTTCAATGGCTTTTCAGTGGAACTTGTGAACCTTTTTGCATCACGAACGTGGAAAACAATAAAAGATTATAACAAAACATGTGGGATTAGTATGCAAGACTTAATCGCTGATAGTTGTCATTCTCCTGTGCAGGAAGGGGTAAAAGCGAGGAGCTGATGTTCCAAAGAAAAAGACAAGAACAGGGTAACTGCTGTCCCTTTGACGAAAGACCGAGTGCAAACGAGGCTAAGCAGGTTGAAGCAAACCGGTCTGGAAAAGGAGGAGAAGACACCAGCTCGGTAGAGGAGAAAAGAAGTGATTAAGGATTAACAATTTGGCGAATCCCTCAGGATCTTCGATCCTGAGGGATCGCTGCTTTATTTATCTTATTGCTTAGACATCTCCACCGTCACCCTTATATAAAGGGACGACACTGTTAGCTTTGGGGGATTATGTTTTTATGTAACTTTCTGTTAAAGATCGAACTTTGATCATCGAGTCTCGTTGAACTTGGCTCATTGTACTCTTTGTTTTATGCATTAATATAAGCTTGGTGATTATCTTATCTCTGTGTCTGGATTAACTTAAAGCGGTGTACCCTTGAGGCAAGGGCCCGACCCGAAGGACACTTGCTTCTATATCACTACGATTTGATTTCTGCGTGGTTTGCTTATCGTCATTATTTGGTAATCTGATATGCTTTATAAGTTACATCATATGCTCTGTTAAGATTCGTTCATTAAGGTTTTTACAGACAATAACTGTTGTATTGACTCTACATTATATCGCTAATCCTTTTAGAGTTGATTGAATATTATTAGACTTAACTGAACATTGTTACTATTTTGTTACAAAGCTCTTATGCTGTATATTCGTGTTATGGATTTTATCTGAAAGTTGTGTTCTTTACGATTCAGGAGTAATGCTGTTCCATTTTGAAACGCAATTGTATTCCTGTTGATGACGATTGGTGCTAGATCAGATTACTCTTCAAGTGTGTTGTGTGTGTGTATGATTTCCAAACGCTGTTCCATAACTTATTAGTAATTAATGTTGTTCCATTAGTGCATGCTGCTTGATTTGCCTGGAGAATAAAAGATTGATGTTTGATTACAACGAGTGTATTTGAGTTGGTAGGATAAAGCTTGATTACTGCTCGCGAGATTTAGTTGTTCGATTGTTGTTCCATTTCAGAATTGCTGTTCCATTTTAGCATTGTTGTTCCATTCCAGATTTGCTGTTCGATTTCTTATTTGCTGTTCCATTTTTCTACCTGCCGTTTCATTTACTTGCATTTGTTATTTTGGTGTGAGAGACGATCTGTGGCTGTAGTGAGCCTCGGCATTTACTGCCTAGCTCCCAAACCCGTGGTCCATGCTCTAATTTCCTTTCCATCAGTTTCCAAAGGGATGGGCTATTGTTGTCGAACCCTTGACTGATAAAGTTGCCTAGTTTTAGAGTGTGTGATTTATTCATTTGAAGTAACTTAGTTATAGACAAGCATCCGTTTACTCTTGTATTTTTGTTAAACGTTGTACTACTAGCATTACTCTGACAAGTGATAGCCTCAGACTGAGTCACTCTTTGAAATAACAAAACGCTCCCAGATTGACATATTAATGTGAGATAATTAGAGGTGAAAGAGACCCTTTTTATAGCTCTACACTACCCTCATGAACTTTTTTTTTCTTTTTGTCTTTTCCTAACCAATGAATTTTCATATTCCACAATTGACTCTTGGACTTCTACTTACATATTTATTTCAAATAAAATAATTCAAAAACCCATATAAGACATAAATGGTTAGAGCCTAATAAGACAAACTAGACATATTAAGCTTGAGTTTGAGGAAACTCTAGCTCGACAACTTCAATTTGCAATTTTGTGGTTACATATTGAAGCCAAGATTTGTATTGTGCGATCGTCTCCTCAAAGTTTTCTAGAAGGTTAGGCTGAAAACAGAGTCTAGCTTCCATTGCATATGGGTAAATGGATTTGGAACCAATTTTCCCTTCTTTCTGTAGCAAGAATGACTTCACATTGTTCTTAGCGGTACCACCTATGTACTTCTGCATGTTGTGTATGTTAACCTCCAAGTCTTATTTGGTAGTGATATGCTTAAGCTAGTTCAATTATTCCTCGATCTCCTGCCTAACCACGTTTCTACCCTTTGTTTCTGCTCTTCTTCCGCTTGCGTTTCCTCCAATTCCTTCCTATGCTTCTCTTGCTTTTATATCCACTTTTCTTCCTGTTTCCTTTCTAATTCTCGTTGCTTCTGAAGAAAATAAACCGCAAAGCAAAACATATTTACAAATATTTACCTAGAGAAACAAAATATAACCAGCAATAAGTATGCACATAAACAATACACACAATATTTAACCGGGGAAAAACCAAACTCCGGGGAAAACCCACCCTAATGAAATTTCATTAGCCTTGGCCAAAACCTTGGCCAACCTGACCATGCGATCCTTCACTACTCAGATCTCTAGCCTAATTTACAATGAAGTCCTCTCAACCTTTTATAGGCTCCATTACATGCAATACCATGGGCATAAAACCATGGGTACATAATACCTTGTGCCCAAAAACCACTACTATTAGTCTTGGTCAATTTTGACTCTAACTCTGAGTCAATTTTACCTAACATTCACCCCTTAAACTTGACTTAGGGTTCCTTGACTAAATGCAGCCAAAAATTCTCAGTGAGACAACCCACCTCACTCTAGCCATTACCCCCCTCAAAGTTTTTACTAGAGGTATTTGTTAACCCGATATCCCCCCTATCACTTAGGTCTAACCCAGAATTTACCAGTGATTACCCAGGGGTACGCATGCCTTACTAGTCCTTACAACCATATCCCCATTTACATGCAAAAATTTGACTCCATCATAATAATTAATAATATTTTTTTGTTTTTTTGTTTTTTACCCTTGTTGTTGTCTAGTGCTTAAGCCACCATTCTCACACTCAACCCTTTTGCACTCCAAATCCAATATTTGATCTTAGTATCTAATGCCCTCCTAGCGGAGCTGACTCCTTCTGCCTTCTCGTCGTCATTTGTATACCAACATATGTCCCATTTTGGTTGCATTAGCAATAGATGCCCTAGCTCCAATGCTTTCACCACTCTTATGACCTCTTCGACTACTATGACCATCAAAGGTAGATTATTTATGTTTAATCCCACGAGTTTCAATTTGGAGAGTTGGAATGTTGCTACCTTAGTTGAAGCTAGATCCACCTTCAACGCCGCCACCATGTCCAACAACATAGCCATGCCAGATCTTGTAGCAATCATGCTTTCCATATCCTGTTGCCTTGCAAAGCTTTCCAGCTCTGCACGTCTTGTAGGCTCTAATCCACCCTGCAACCATGAGCATCTCAGTGGCCTAGGCATAACAACTCCTTATCTTAATAATTTGTCACTCACTCTACCTATTCACACATACAACAAGCTTTTTATATCAAATCCTTGATGGGTAGTAAATAGCACCCTCAACAACCAATTTGGACATCATCAAACTAGAAAATCGAGAATATCTCCTTGGCCTCTGCAGTGATTCAAGCTCACGCTTTCCAGCTTCCAAGGTTGCCCGCTCAAGTTCACAATGAACACTGCCTCCCATATGTTTACACTCATGCATTGCATAGGCCAAAAAATTCTCTCCAGTACTATCGTGTGTTGAACCATCACCCATTGGGATCTCTAGGGATCTTAGCGTAATGTACCATCGCCCATTCTTGACGCTCCTCAACCCAGTCAAGGTTCATACTCGACCATCATGCAGATCATTGCAGGTAGCACCATAGTGTTTGGTTATAGTGTCTAGCTACTTGATGGGTCACACTTCCTCCAGGTCATAGGTGTTGTGGCTTGTTTTCAAGCAGCATTATCTTGGATTCATGATAATGCCATTAGGCCCACTCCCCTATCCCATCGCATAAAATTTGTTTCCCTCGAGTTAAATGCGTAGTTGACTGTGTATGTTGCGGCCTGCACAAGCCCCTGGAATAAATCATCAAGGGTTGCCTCGATTCTCTCCCTTTCACCACACTTCATTACTCATTGAGCCACAATAAATGAATATGCTGATATCTACCTAGGGCCACCTCCCAGGAATTTCGAGCTCAAAAAACGTTATCATCCCAGTCACACAATCTTGCTTGACCCTCGGACATAGCATCCTAGATGTCGTTGTGGCTACCTAGTCACTTGGCCAAGTGTCGCACTAGCTCAACCACCATTTTGGACCTATGACTCTTCCGCCTCCTTTGCCACCGACAATCAAATGTGTATATACCACTGCTTCTTACAACATAGTCAAATGGCAGGTCATTCAACGTAGGCCTCCTCTAAAACTGCTTGTTGGCACCAAAAGCATGGGTACATGATACCTTGTGCCAAAAAACCAGGACCTGTTAGACTTGGTCAATTTTGACTCTAACTTTGAGTCAATTTTACCTAACAACTTCCTTCTCCTCTCTACCACCAAAGCCACCTTTAGAATAATTGGATTTTCCTTGAATTTACGGCTTTTCTCCTCTGCTCAATCATGGGAAACCTTCCTCTTATATTTAATACTCACTAGGGAGTGGTCTTAAGATTACTTTGCTTCCTGAGTAACACCTTGTTCTGGAACCACATTGGAAGGGCATGCCTGATCTCCTAGTGCACATAAATGAGATGCTGAAAAATGTAACTAGTGTCGGCCTTCATAATTTCACTTGAGCCTTGATGTAATGTATTTATCAAAATAAAGAAAAATAAATTTTATTATTAAAGAAATTGACTTATTAAATCATGTGTTTAATGCTTGGGTTAAATGTTTTTGGGTCAAAGCCTCCATTGAAGGCTTCTAGGGTTCATGTCAAGTGTCCTTATTTGTGTCATAATGTAAAGAAACCTTCTCGGGATTTATTTGCCAAGAAATAAATTTATTTTCATGTAAATTAGGTCTTTTAGGCCTCCTCCACCAAGTCAGCCTCAGACTGGACAAGTTGACCTATAAAGGTAGAAACTCAACCTCATTTGGAGCACTCACTCATTAAGTTCAATCTAAATCTTGCGGGGCCAGAAAAAGTGTGAATTTCAAGAAGGAAGAAGGATAAAGCTAACAAAGGAGAAGAAGGACACTATCTATCTAAGAAAGTAAAAAATTCTCTCTCTTACCTCACACGTGTGAAGTTTTGGATTGCTGCTCGGGGTTGAAATTTTGTAGTTGCTAGGGAGGTTGAAATTCTATAGCTGCTAGTGAAGCTAGGGCCAAAATTTCTGGGTTGATGTTGGGTCGTTATTGTTGGACAAAAAGTGAATATTGAAGTTTGTTGTATCTCATTGGAAGGCTGACTTGGTGGAGGAGGAAGGTCTGTAGGTCTATCTCATATTGAATTACTGAAGGAAGAGTTCTTGACTGGGTTTTCCCTTACATAGGGGTTTTAGTCCTGGATGAGTGCCTAGATCTTATGTCCTTTATCTTTGTGTATTGGTTTTGGTAATTGCTTGATGAACTAAGATAAAAGAAGAACATAAGAAAGATAATAAGAACTCAAAGAAATCACAAGTGATTATCACAAAAAGAAAATATTTTTTCCTTTCTGATTTTCTAACATGGTATCAAAGCTAAGGTGAGAAAGGCAGGCTAAATATCTATTGAAGAAAAAGGAGATCAAGTAAAGGTCATAAAAGGGGAACATATAAAGAAACAAGCCTAGTATCTACAAGAATTATGTCAAACCTAATGAAAGGAGAAAAAAAACTAGAAGCAGCCTCGAACTACATGGCCTGGAAGAAGAGAATAAACCACATTCTCGAAAAGAACAAATTTTTGGTTCTCGTTGAAGGAAAAATCAAGAAGCCTGTAGATGAATCAAGTGACGCAGAAAATGCAAAGTCTAAAGAAATCAAAATCCTGGCTATGAACCTTATAGTGGATGGAGTTAAGGATAACCTAATTCCATACATATCTAACAGAAATTCTGCTCAAGAAATTTACGAGGCTCTCTCTAAATTGTTCACCATCAAGAACTTTGGTCAAATACCAAGTCTCAAGAATGAATCAAGGACTATTAAAATGACAATAGATGATATTGTGTCATCCTATTTTATAAGGATATCTAGAATAAGAGATGAACTCCAAGCAATAGATGAATTTGTCCCACAAAAGGAGCTCATAATTACTACTCCTCTATGACTACCGAAATCTTGGAGTGCCTTTGCATCAGAGTTAACAGTTGGAAGGATATACCAACATTTGAGAAAATGAAGAATGCATGTAGTCAAGAAGAATCCTGAGTATTGTTAGTAAACAACAAGAAGGAGGATGAAGAAGAAAACATTTCTAATGCATATTTTTCTCATCACAAGAAGAAGGGAACCTTCAAGAAGTTCAAAGGACCAAAGAAGAAAGTTGACCTATCAAAGATTGAATGCTACAATTGCCATAAAGTGGGTGATTATAAAAGTCATTGTCTTGAGAGTCCAAGGAATAGGAAGAGAGAAAGAGAACATGTTAATGTTGTTGATGAAGGTCCATCAAAGAAGAACTGATCCGGATTTAAACAGGAACGCAACAAATTACAGAGATAACCATATACACAAAGATGCAGCGGAAATAATACTTCATTTCTGTTAGAGTCGGTCTTGAGCCCTCCATCAGCGATCAAAACTCTTTGCATTTGCATAGGTAGGTGTCTCATCAGTGTCAATTTTTGCATCCCATTAGGCATGCCATAACCCTGATGGAGGAGCTGGTGTATTTGTACCCCTCTTGGCATTGCTGGATCAGGTCATTTCAGTCATTAAACTCTTTCAAGCTTGTCTTGTCTTGTCTTGAGGTCAAATTCCTAGGTCTAGGGTTTTGGTCAAGTATGTTTACAAGGTCATGTTTCGGAAGGTCAATAAAGTGCTCAGCAAGCCAGAGGGAATATTGTAAAGATGTTTCTTCGAATTTTTTTATCTTGTACAGTTAATTTTCACCTTGGATTTAAAAACTCTGTTTTTAAAGCCAAGGTCATTTTTCAAATTTTTGTAAAAAGTGATGAAATTTCAAAAGACTTCAGAGGACAGCATGTAACCCTGGTCCCCTTGCCAAGATCCCTCAGATGATCTCCCTGCAAAAAGAATCAAGCCAAAGCACTAAATGAGTCAATTTCAGGACAAAGGAAACCAAAAGGTCAGTTTTATAAAGTGTCAAAGAGAAACATTAGAAAGTGGGTTTGAGCTTGAAATTTATTTAAATGAAACCTATAAAGACCCAATCTCCCTCCTTTTACTCTCATTGTGCATCCAAGACACTTGCAAGAGAGTTTGGGCGAGTGATTGAGTGAAAGGAGTGAAAGTTGAGTGAATTCGGGCGTTTGACAGGCGCGCGACCCGTCAGGCCAGGCGCGCGACCCGTTAGAGGCGCACGACCCGTTAGAGGGGTTCCCGCAGTTCAGTTTTTTAACGGGCGCGACCCGTCAGAGGCGTGCGACCCGTTGGGTGAGGCGCGCGACCCGTCAGCGACCTCCCTTCCAACCTTCTTGCAAATTTGTTCAAGCACCCGCCAAATCATCAAATTGCTTGAGGTAGGTTCTCCAAACTTGGAAATGATTGCTGGTTATGTTTGAAGGACATCATGAATGCGTTTTTAATGATCAAATTGTGCAAGAGAAAACGCTCCATATGGCTGTATATTAAATTTGTAAAAATTTGCTAGGGTTTGTTGCTGTTTCAATGGTTTTTTCCCTTGTAATCATTTTTCCTTATTCCCATTTCATTTTCCTTGTATTTCCATGTAAATTTCCCTTTTAAATTTGTAAAGAAAATAAACCCTACCCCTTTTCCCTAAAAAATAAAAAATCAAGCCCTAACCCTACCCCTCATAATACCCATGTAAACACATGTATTTAATGATGCATATGCAGTGATATTTGCAGTGTTTTTCCCTAAATTCCCTGTTGTATACATGTATTCCCATTTTCCTTGTAAAAAATGTCCCTCCCCTAACATTTCCCTCATGTTCCTTGTCCCCTTGAAACAACATATAAATAAGCTTTTTACAGGCAGAAACAGCAGCACAGTTTGTCCACTTTGCTCCTTAAACAATGTCAGAAACCGAAACCTATGAGCAAAGTGATGACCAGTCATCAGCTTCTGAGATTGAGGTATAGAGGAGGCCCCACAAGGGTGGAAAAGGTGGTCATCATAGGCGAGAGGAGCCCACCTCTTTAGCAGATTTACAGGCTTGTCCTATGGCAGTCACATGTTTCCAGTATATGTCTTGCTATGAATTTTGTGAGAGGATCTCTCGAATTCAGCACCACCGGGAGTTGGCTCGCCTTTTTGTTTTACACTTGCATGATGGACATGTCAACCTTGCTGGGGTGGACTTCACTTTGACACCCGAGGTGATCTCACATGCCACAGGGATACCTAATGTTGGGGAGGTGTGGAATAAGCGCAAGGTGCTGGATAGTGTTCACTTTGAGCCTTTTGTCCGGCCACCATTCATGAGACATTTGGCAGGTGTGTTTCCATTCAAGTTTCTCAGGAGCGAGTATGCTCCCATGATGAGGCTCATCATGCACTATTTTACCTGTGAGGGCAGATTTTCACAGGTATATTCATATCATATTCGCCTCTTGATGCACTTCACCCGAGTGAGGATGATGAACATCCCTGTTTTCTTCTATCAGAACATTCAGAGGATGGTGTCCATGTTGCAGAGGAAGAGCCCGTCACAGCAGTATAGGAGCCTGTACCATTATGGTTTGATTCAGCTTGTAGTATTGCATCAGTTGGCTCAGCAGGGCATCTCATGGGAGGAGTTCATCTCTCGTGAGTTTTTCACAGCACCACCCTCGCCACATCCTGAGGTTGTTCACGAGGAGGGAGGACCATCACAACAGCATGACATCCCTGTCACTAGACATGTCAGCTCCTCACCTTTGGTTACCTATCAGAAAGGCTCGAGGGCCTTATTTGCAGCAGCTCGGCGAGTACTATCTCCACAGCAGGTGGAAGGTGTCTCGCCTTCATCATCAGCTCAGCGAGTGTTATCTCCACATCAGGTGGAAGGGGCCTCGCTTTCTTCACCAGCACAGGTACCAGGGAGGGGCAAACAACCCATGATTGATGAGGGGCCATCAGGAGTTCCAGATATTGAGCTTGTCGATCTTGAGGCCAGTTCTCCTAGCCGAGAGGCAAAGGAGATCATTCAGCACCTTAGAGCTGAAAATGAGGTATTGCAAAAGAGACTAGAAGGTGCACAATGGACAATCTCATACCTGGAGCAGCGCAAAAAACAGTTGGAGGATGAGAAAACTCTTGATGAGTTGTGGAGGATTCGTAGTGACCGAATCTTGAACCGAAGAAGACCCGGTGATCCATTGCCCGCTGACCGAGAGTCCATGCTCATCCGGGTCAATGCACACTTGGAGAGGCTGTTGGCTAAGGCCAACCAAGATAAAAAGTTGCTGAGAAACATGAAGAACCATTACTGGGCAAGAATGCATGTGTGCAAGGCAAAGAGGAAGATGTTTCAAAGGCGGTTGACCGAGGCACTAAAACGGAGAAAGAGGCCCAATCCCCTCCGTATCTTGGCTGAGGCTTCACTCAAGGATCAAGGCACTAAATAGCCTAGCCACAACACAAATCCCAAGAAATTTTGAGAATTTTGGGTGAATTTTGGCATTTTTAGGCAATTTGCAGGTTTTTCCCATTAACGGGTCTCACCCCCCGCGCGACCCTTCATCATGGCAACTCCATTTGACAAAAACTCAGCATTTCCAGATTTGTCATGCAAAGTTACACATGCTCATGGATGGACTTGAGATTTGGTGAAGTTTTGGGCCTCCTGAAAGTCAAAAAACTAGCAAAAAATGACTTTCTGCCACTTTTTTGAACAACAGAAAGCAGTCTTGGGAGATTTGATTTTTGACAGGGCAAATGAACTCCAAATTCAAAAATTCCAGTTGAGTTGGAAAGTAGACTCACAGACCTTTCCAACAAGCCTACTCCTGCCCAATTTGGACACCTTCAAGTGCCCCAAAAGTGGCTCCAAAGGTGCGCGACCCGTCAGGCATATTTTTCCAAAATGCACTGTACAGCTCAGAAAAACGCAGTTTGACCCAGTTTGACTTTTTGGGGTGAATTATGATTCTCTTTGATGTAATTATTGTACTTTTAAAACAATTTTACTCTTATGTAACACTTATAGAAGATTCATTCATGAAAAGGGTAAATATTAAATGAATGAATTGGTTTCCTAGCTTATAGAGGCAAGTTGTTTTGACTGCCTAGTTTGTAGTACTTAGTTTAGAAGTGGTTGAAACAGCTCCTAGGATAGTGAGCTCGACCCATGGAGGCAGGGAAAGAGGTTAGATCATCTATATTATGTACTTTCTTGCTCATTTTCATGGTTGGACTCTTGAGGGATAAGCTATCATTGTATTATTCACTGTATCTCTGCAATTTTTGGCTAAGGAAGACCAGGGTTTTGCAGTCCTCTTTGGGATTCTTGTGGACTCATGTGTTGATGGTGTGTTTCTCAATGTACTTGTAAGCTTGTTATGTGACTCATTTCCTTTCTTTTATTTCTTCACATTAAACAAATGAAGTGTTAAAGTAAGAATTCATGCCTGCCATGCTCTGCTTTTAAGTTTGTTTAATTTCAATGTTTTCTTCTGTCTAAAGAGAATTCAAAGCTATTGTTTGCTCTCTTTAGCTCCTCACCTTTCATTCCTGACCATCCACCTCAATCAAAGGCATCAATATTGTCTCCTACCTCGCCCCAAAGAACCCCCTGCAGAAACTGTGTCCAATCCCCACACCCAAAATTGCCATCCCCTCAATTTGCCACCAAAAACCCTAAAAACCCCAAATCAACCTTTTTGATCAGTTTACTAGCCTAAAATCAGTGTTACCCTATTGGTCATCTCATCTATTGAAAATTTTACCGAGATAGACCGGAGAGAGCCTTCTCCTGCCCCGTAGGGCTAGCTACGAGGCTAAATGGTTTGATGTTGCCTTGAGGTTTACCTTTCTCAGCCTGAGGTGAAATTTCAAGCGCTAACATACTGGCGACCATACTGGGGAGAACAAATTAATCGTTTGCTCATTGACGTGTTATTTCATAAGTCTTAGACGAAGCCTGAAGATACGCCAGGTAGCCTTCGAAAACGCTCTTGTTTTACATCGGCGTTAGTAGATAAACGCTGCTTCAGTCAATCTCCGTGAGCTTGTGAACGTAGCGCTTCATTAACACTTTATCCCAGTATAATTGTTAACTCTGAGCCGTTGATGATAGGTTGAGAGTTTTCATAGGCTGAATGGTTTTTCTTTCCTAGTCTTTTTGAGAAAAACAAGCTGGCTACAGATCCTAGACCCATTTTGAAATCTCATTCATGCCCAGCTATTTTTGATTATCTTGAAGATTTAGATTTTGATGAAAGCTTTGAGTTGTCTCTGTTTAAAGCCAAGTCTGAAAGTGCGCTAGATTCTCTAGTCCTTGACCCTGATTTTGCAGCTGCTATTGAATTTGAGAAACATAACAAATTGGTCGAAAATTTCATCTTGAGACATCTCCAGACGCATATTCAAGCTACTACCCTTGCTGATTTTGTTGAGAATATCTCTGATCATATTGGATCCACTATCACGGCTCACGAAGAATCTTATCCTCCTTATGTTTCACTTTCGCCTATAATCACCTATCCCGAATCCATAGTCGGTTCTCCTTCTACACCCCATACCCCTCCTACTTCTCCTACCCCTCCGACTCCCCCAACTACACAAACTACACCTCCTCTTATTATAGTCCCTGCTATCACAGCTCCTCCTCCTCATACTCATCCTACTCCTCCTCCTAAAGCAATGGCTGCTCGGTTTGCCCCACTTGCTTTGCCTGCAAATCTTCATGATATGCCAGCTGATTATCAAAGCAAAATTCCCATGTTTGATGGCACTCCACAAAGTATTACTGCTCAGCAACATATCGACAAAATGACCACTTTTTTTGATCTATATGAGTTAGATGAAGAAGATGTTACCATGCGGTTGTTCGTGCAAACATTTGCAGGAGAAGTTAGAAAATGGTTCAGAGGGTTGACAGCTAATAGCATTGCCACCTTGGAAGCACTTCAGAATCAGTTTTTAGATCGATGGGAAATCAGAAAAGATCCGCTTCAGATTAATGCCGAATACAACAATCTCAAACGTAATCCGGGTGAGTCCGTTCAAGATTACATAGTCAGATTCAATACAGTTTATAATGCTATTCCTGATGATTTGAGGCCATCTAGAAAATCAACACTTCTTAAGTTCCCGGATGGTTTTGATCCGGAGATGGCTTATTCATTGAGAGATAGAGATCCTCCTACCTTGGAGGATATGCAGAAGATTGCTGTCAGCGTTGAGGCAAACTTAAATGACAAAAGGGTAAGACTGAAGGCTGAAAAGCGTGTTACAATCAAGGAGGAAGCATCCACATCAAATCAGCTTCTTCGTGAGGTTGAGCAGCTTAAAAGAGCATTTGAAAATGTTCAGATTGTCAAGCCAGAACCGCAGATTCGTAATCCAAATTTCAGAGGTCAGCAGCAACAATATAGGATCAAGCAGCGTGAAACAAAGGCACAAGAGGCAGCAGTTCAGTAGCGAATGAATCCTCCTTTTCAGCAGAATTTTGTTAGCCAAGAATCAGAGGATGAAGGTGATAATGTTGGAGAGGAAAATCACTTCTTCACTCCTGATGATATGCCCACTTATATTACAGAAGAAGATGAGTTGGTGAGTAATTCCATCATTCCCCAAGATGAGCATTATATTTTGTCAAACGATGCAATACTTGAAGAAGAATCCGAAGAGTATCAAAGAGGGTATTTGCATGCTTTATCAGCCCAGCAAGGCCAGCAAAGACAATTGAGAAACCGAGCTGTTCCCATAAATCGCATTCAGAAAAGGAAAGATACTTCAGCGAAAAATGATTCGGCTTCCTCACACACAAAAGGAAAAGACATAGTCGGTCCTTCAACAAGTCAATCATCACCAGCAGCTAAGACGGATCAGCCATCAAATGCACCAAAAGATAAAGCTGAAAAAAGAGATAATCCGGCTAAAGAAGGTGAGAAGGTTTCAGTTTTCAGTTTGGAGAATGAGATTGCAAAATTGAAAGTGCCCATTCCTTTGACAGAAATCATGAAGAATAGCACCTACCGAGGCCAGCTCTCCGAGATGTTGAATTTTGATCCAATGCTAGACACGGTGAATGTGCAAGATGATCAGCCGGAGTTGATTTTTGGGCCAGCTTTAAATGGTGAGTCTCCTGAAAGTGATGTTCCTCCATTTTATATCAGTTTGCGATTGCATGAGTATGTGTTGCACAATGCCATGTTTGACTCGGGAGCTTCGCATAATTTGATGCCGAAAACGATTATGGAGAAGCTGGGACTTGACATCACAAGGAAGTATCATGATTTGTATTCGTTTGATTCCAGCCGGGTAAGATGTATTGGTTTGATCAAAGACTTGGTGGTGAGTCTAGATCAAATTCCAGCGAAAAATGTTTTGATGGATGTGGTGGTGGCAGATATTCCTCCGCGGTTCGGCATGTTGCTTTCGAGATCTTGGGGAGCCAAGCTCAAAGGTACACTTCAGCTTGATTTTTCATATGCCACAATTTCAGTTTTCGGTCAAATGAGGAAGTTATATCGGGAACAAAAGATGAAATACATGATCACTAGTAAGGAAAAGCCCATCAATCATCCTGTAAATTATGTACAAACAGATTTAGAATCTTTTGTTTTGTTTGCGGATAATTTCAATGAGGTAGATAGTCAGTTAGTTCAAGTAGAAGATATGCCAGACATTTCAGAAAATTTCAGAGAAGTTTTGAGAAAGGAAAGTGAAGAAAGGTCTGCTGTCATAAGGCCAATTGCTGAAACAAATGGGCAGCAAACAGAGCATGCATCAACATCAGATTTTCAGCACTTAGAAGATGATGAGGGTGGTCTTTGGACCATGGATTTTGATGGCGCAGTGGGCAGCGATGGTGCTGGTATATGTGTGTGGATTCGAAGCCCATTTTCAGTCCAAAACCAAGTTCCAAGCAAGGTACGGGTATGTTCTTATAAATTGGCATTTGATTGTTCAAATAATGAGGCGGAATACGAAGCTCTTATTGCTGGTCTGAAAATCCTTCGGAAGTTGAAGGCAAAGAAGATATCGGTATATGGCGACTCCGAGTTGGTTATCAAGCAAGTGAAAGGTGAATTTCAGGCCAAACATCCTCGTATGCGAGCATATCGGAATGCTGTCCTAGATATCTTAAAGCGGTTTTCAGAACATACTTTGACATGTGTGCCCCGGATTCAAAATGGTGTTGCGGATGCATTGGCAAAGGCAGCAAGTAATCTGAAAATACCCATGAATTCTAGCAATAAATTTGAGATATATGTCAAGCATCATCCTACAGTTCCAGATAATCAAAGGTGTTGGCAAGTTTTTCAAGATGACGAAGAAATCAAAGATTTTCTGCAAATTGAGGGTAAATTCGAAGACATTTCAATAGACACGGAAGCTGAGGGAGTAAATCAGTTGGATGTGTTGCAGCTCAAGGACAATTACATTCCTAAAGGATTAATTCCTTTAGAAGAATTGTTCAATCAAGATGATGTGGCCCGCAAGCCAACTTTGAGGCCAACAAACGAAGGTGTTGAAGATGTCAATCTTGGGACAGCCGAAAATCCAAAGATGGTGAAGCTCTCGAAAACATTGCCGCCAAAGGTAAAGAAAGAATATATCAGATTGTTGTCTTCGTTTTCTAATGTTTTTGCATGGGACTATTCAGATTTGAAAACTTATGACACAAGTATCATTCAGCATACCATTTCCATAAAGCCAAATCAAAAGCCTTTCCAACAAAAGTTGAGAAGAATTAATCCTAAGTTGCTGCGATTGATTGAGAAGGAAGTCAACAGGTTGTATAAGTCTAGAATCATAGTGCCAATCCGGTTTTCTGATTGGATTTCCAACTTGGTGCCCGTGAGAAAGAAGACCGGCGAGATTCGATTGTGTATAGACTTCAGAAATCTGAACAAGGTGTCATTAAAGGACAATTATCCGCTGCCCAAAATGGACCATATATTGCAGCGGGTAGTGGGGGCATCGAGGATGTCATTGCTTGATGGTTATTCCGGATATAATCAGATTTTGGTGCACGAAGATGACCGTGACAAGACAACATTTACTACTCCACGGGGTACATTTCATTATGCCAAGATGCCGTTTGGATTGAAGAACGCTGGTGCCACTTTTCAGCGGGCAATGGACATGGCCTTTGCAAATGAGAAGGATGTCTTTTTGGTTGTTTATCTTGATGATCTGACCGTGTTTTCTAAATCAGATGAAGAGCATTTGTTTCATTTGACTAAGGTGTTTCAAAAGTGCAGAAAGTATGGTATCTCATTGAATCCGAAGAAGAGCCTTTTTGCTATGAGAGAAGGCAAGCTGCTGGGCCATATCATTTCTAAAGATGGCATACGTATAGATCCTGTACGAGTGGAAGCAATTCAGCAATTAGAGCAACCCCGTAGCAAGAAAGAGATTCAGTCTTTCAATGGCAAATTGAATTTTCTGCGTCGCTTCATTCCCAATCTTGCCGAACATCTTAGAGAGATAACCAACATGCTCAAGAAGGACAGCGAGCTCAAATGGACCGAAGAGGCGGTAAAGTCTTTTAATTTGATAAAGGTGATCTTATCTTCAGCCCCAACTTTGATCAGCCCAGATTATACACAGGATTTTATTTTATTTTCATTTGCTTCTGAGCATACGTTGGCAGCCGTATTGATGCAAAAGAGAGATGGTGTTGAGAAGCCCATAGCCTTTTTCAGCCGTATCATAAGGGATGGAGCGCTGAATTATAATATCATTGAGAAGCAAGCATTGGCGCTGATAAAAGCTTTGAAAGATTTCCGGGTGTACATACTAAATTCTCATATTTTGGCATATGTTCCCAATGCAGCTGTTAAGGATGTTTTAGTACAAACGGAACCGGAAGGAAGAAGGGGTAAGTGGATTGCTGCACTATTAGAGTATGATGTAGAAATTAAGCCTACCAAGTTGATTAAAGGTCAAGGTCTTGCTAAGTTGATGGCTGAAACGAATCTCCACGTCCTTGACATCAATTTGATTTCTGCCTTATCCGATGAAGATGAAGAAAATGCAGTTCTACAGGTATCCGATATCTTTGTTTCCTCTCCTTGGTATGCTGATATAGTATATGTGCTTCAAAACTTGTCTTCACCCCCTGGGATGCCTAGAAACAAAGCTAGAACATTGAAGTTAAAGGCTGCCAAATTTTGCATTATCAAATCAACACTTTATTGGAAAGATCCCGGTGGCATATTGCTGAACTGTTTGGTCGAAGAAGAAGCTAAGACAACAGTAGAAGATTTTCATAAAGGTGACTGTGGGGGTCACTTGTTTTGGAAGACCACGGCTAATAAGATCTTGAGAGATGGTTTCTATTGGCCTTCTTTATTTTCTGATGTGTATAAAGCGGTAAAGAGCTGTCATGAATGTCAAATTTTTCAAGGAAAGCAAAAATTACAGCCGTTGCCTCTCAAGCCCGTTGAAATCAGCACGCCATTTCAGCAATGGGGCTTGGATTTTATTGGCGAAATCCACCCAGCATCTTCTGGCCAGCATCGATGGATCTTGACCGCCACGGATTACTTCACGAAGTGGATTGAAGCCATTCCCACCCGGCAAGCCACGGATTCGGTAATTATCTCTTTTCTTGAAAGTAACATATTGTCACGTTTCGGCTGTCCACATAAGTTGATTACAGATAATGCAGCAGCATTCAAATCGAAGAAAATGGTTGATTTTTGCTATAAATATAACATCAACTTGGGGCATTCGACCGCCTACCATCCGCGAGGTAATGGGCTGGCTGAATCTTCGAACAAATCTCTAGTGAACATCATAAAGAAATTGCTGGAAATAAATAAGAAGAGCTGGCACAAAAAGTTAGTAAATGCATTATGGGCTAATCGGGTAAGTCAAAAGAAGTCAATTGGTATGTCACCTTTTGAACTGGTTTATGGAGTAGATGCAGTGTTTCCTACTTCACTTAGTGTTCCAGTAGCCAAGTTGTTTCAAGAAGCTGGTGGCGAGGAGGATCCTATGCAACGGCGGATCAGTCAAATGATTCATATACAGCAGACACGAGAGGAGGTTCATCAAAATTCCCTTAAGTTGCAGGAGCGCATAAAGAAAATCTATGACAAAAAGGCCAAATCAGATGATTTTCAGATAGATGATGTTGTTTTGAGATGGGATGCCCGAAATGAAGACAAAGGGAAACATGGAAAATTCGACAACTTGTGGAAAGGTCCCTACAAAATTGCAGCGTACCGTGGTCCAAATGCTTTTCTTCTCAAAGAAATGAACGGTGATGAATGTCTTGGTGGGTCGGTGAATGGCCGGCTGCTCAAAAGATATCATGCTTGAGCATTTTCTGCTCTAATCACTCTCATTGTAATTACCATTTTACTTTTATTCTGCAGCAAGTGTGAAACTGATCTCCCATCTTCAGTTTGGGGCCCGAGGTGAAGGCTATAGTTCTGAAAATGGTGATTAGTTGGTGTGAGTTTTTAAAGTTGTTTTAGTCAGTCTATTTTCTGCGTAAAGTGAGTCGGTTTGTGTCAAAGTTAGTTCAAATTTCAGTCAATTGTCAAAGTCAATAAATTTATCCAAATTTGGTCCACATGTGTAAAAGTTGACTCCATTGCCTAATGATGATAAAGCACTGGTCTGCTCTCCCAGAGGTCTAAGGTTCTTGGTACCTCCAAGGAGCTACCATCCCCATTGGAGCCAATGTTAGAGTCGATGTTGAGCCCTCCCTCATTGATCAAAACTCTTTGCATTTGCATAGGTAGGTGTCTCATCAATGTCAATTTTTGCATCCCATTAGGCATGCCATAACCCTGATGGAGGAGTTGGTGTATTTGTACCCCTCTTGGCATTGCTGGATCAGGTCATTTCAGTCATTAAACTCTTTCAAGCTTGTCTTGTCTTGTCTTGAGGTCAAATTCCCAGGTCTAGGGTTTTGGTCAAGTATGTTTACAAGGTCATGTTTCGGAAGGTCAATAAACTGCTCAGTAAGCCAGAGGGAATATTGTAAAGATGTTTCTTCGAAATTTTTTATCTTGTACAATTAATTTTCACCTTGGATTTAAAAACTCTATTTTTAAAGCCAAGGTCATTTTTCAAATTTTTGTAAAAATTGATGAAATTTCAAAAGACTTCAGAGGACAACATGTAACCCTGGTCCCCTTGCCAAGATCCCTCAGATGATCTCCCTGCAAAAAGAATCAAGCCAAAGCACTAAATGAGTCAATTTCAGGACAAAGGAAACCAAAAAGTCAGTTTTATAAAGTGTCAAAGAGAAACATTAGAAAGTGGGTTTGAGCATGAAATTTATTCAAATGAAACCTATAAAGACCCAATCTCCCTCCTTTTACTCTCATTGTGCATCCAAGACACTTGCAAGAGAGTTTGGGCGAGTGATTGAGTGAAAGGAGTGAAAGTTGAGCGAATTCGGGCGTTTGACAGGCGCGCGACCCGTCAGGCCAGGCGCGCGACCCGTCAGAGGGGTTCCCGCAGTTCAGTTTTTTAACGGGCGCGACCCGTCAGAGGCGCGCGACCCGTTGGGTGAGGCGCGCGACCCGTCAGCGACCTCCCTTCCAACCTTCTTGCAAATTTGTTCAAGCACCCGCCAAATCATCAAATTGCTTGAGGTAGGTTCTCCAAACTTGGAAATGATTGCTGGTTATGTTTGAAGGACATCATGAATGTGTTTTTAATGATCAAATTGTGCAAGAGAAAACGCTCCATATGGCTGTATATTAAATTTGTAAAAATTTGCTAGGGTTTGTTGCTGTTTCAATGGTTTTTTCCCTTGTAATCATTTTTCCTTATTCCCATTTCATTTTCCTTGTATTTCCACGAAAATTTCCCTTTTAAATTTGTAAAGAAAATAAACCCTACCCCTTTTCCCTAAAAAATAAAAAATCAAGCCCTAACCCTACCCCTCATAATACCCATGTAAACACATGTATTTAATGATGCATATGCGGTGATATTTGCAGTGTTTTTCCCTAAATTCCCTGTTGTATACATGTATTCCCATTTTCCTTGTAAAAAATGTCCCTCCCCTAACATTTCCCTCATGTTCCTTGTCCCCTTGAAACATCATATAAATCAGCTTTTTACAGGCAGAAACAGCAACACAGTTTGTCCACTTTGCTCCTTAAACAATGTCAGAAACCGAAACCTATGAGCAAAGTGATGACCAGTCATCAGCTTCAGAGATTGAGGTATAGAGGAGGCCCCACAAGGGTGGAAAAGGTGGTCATCATAGGCGAGAGGAGCCCACCTCTTTAGCAGATTTACAGGCTTGTCCTATGGCAGTCACATGTTTCCAGTATATGTCTTGCTATGAATTTTGTGAGAGGATCTCTCGGATTCAGCACCACCGAGAGTTGGCTCGCCTTTTTGTTTTACACTTGCATGATGGACATGTCAACCTTGCCGGGGTGGACTTCACTTTGACACCCGAGGTGATCTCACATGCCACAGGGATACCTAATGTTGGGGAGGTGTGGAATAAGCGCAAGGCGCTGGATAGTGTTCACTTTGAGCCTTTTGTCCAACCACCATTCATGAGACATTTGGCAGGTGTGTTTCCATTCAGGTTTCTCAGGAGCGAGTATGCTCCCATGATGAGGCTCATCATGCACTATTTTACCTGTGAGGGCAGATTTTCACAGGTATATTCATATCATATTCACCTCTTGATGCACTTCACCCGAGTGAGGATGATGAACATCCCTGTTTTCTTCTATCAGAACATTCATAGGATGGTGCCCATGTTGTAGAGGAAGAGCTTGACACAGCAGTATAGGAGCCTGTACCATTATGGTTTGATTCAGCTTGTAGTATTGCATCAGTTGGCTCAGCAGGGCATCTCATGGGAGGAGTTCATCTCTCGTGAGTTTTTCACAGCACCACCCTCGCCACATCCTGAGGTTGTTCACGAGGAGGGAGGACCATCACAGCAGCATGACATCCCTGTCACTAGACATGTCAGCTCCTCACCTTTGGTTACCTATCATAAAGGCCCGAGGGCCTTATTTGCAGCAGCTCGGCGAGTACTATCTCCACAGCAGGTGGAAGGGGTCTCGCCTTCATCATCAGCTCAGCGAGTGTTATCTCCACATCAGGTGGAAGGGGCCTCGCTTTCTTCACCAGCACAGGTACCAGGGAGGGGCAAACAACCCATGATTGATGAGGGGCCATCAGGAGTTCCAGATATTGAGCTTGTCGATCTTGAGGCCAGTTCTCCTAGCCGAGAGGCAAAGGAGATCATTCAACACCTTAAAGCTGAAAATGAGGTATTGCAAAAGAGACTAGAAGGTGCACAATGGACAATCTCATACCTGGAGCAGCGCAACAAACAGTTGGAGGATGAGAAAACTCTTGATGAGTTGTGGAGGATTCGTAGTGACCGAATCTTGAACCGAAGAAGACCCGGTGATCCATTGCCCGCTGACCGAGAGTCCATGCTCATCCGGGTCAATGCACACTTGGAGAGGCTGTTGGATAAAGCCAACCAAGATAAAAAGTTGCTGAGAAACATGAAGAACCATTACTGGGCAAGAATGCATGTGTGCAAGGCAAAGATGAAGATGTTTCAAAGGCGGTTGACCGAGGCACTAAAACGGAGAAAGAGGCCCAATCCCCTTCGTATCTTGGCTGAGGCTTCACTCAAGGATCAAGGCACTAAATAGCCTAGCCACAGCACAAATCCCAAGAAATTTTGAAAATTTTGGGTGAATTTTGGCATTTTTAGGCAATTTGTAGGTTTTTCCCATTAATGGGTCTCACCCCCCGCGCGACCCTTCATCATGGCAACTCCATTTGACAAAAACTCAGCATTTCCAGATTTGTCATGCAAAGTTACACATGCTCATGGATGGAATTGAGATTTGGTGAAGTTTTGGGCCTCCTGAAAGTAAAAAAACTAGCAAAAAATGACTTTCTGCCACTTTTTTGAACTGCAGAAAGTAGTCTTGGGGGATTTGATTTTTGATAGGCAAATGAACTCCAAATTCAAAAATTCTAGTTGGGTTGGAAAGTCGACTCACAGACCTTTCCAACAAGCCTACTCTTGCCCAATTTGGACACCTGCAAGTGCCCCAAAAGTGGCTCCAAAGGCGCGCGACCCGTCAGGCAGGGGCGCGCGACCCGTCAGGCAGATTTTTCCAAAATGCACTGTACAGCTCAGAAAAACGAAGTTTGACCCAGTTTGAAACGTCGTTTAGGGCCTCAAAACGGCTCCGGAAGTTTAGGACCCGAAAAACTGCTAAAAATAGTAAATTGTGCTACAATTAAGGAAACTGAAAATGCTGAGAAAGACAATGGTGGGGGTCCAGGTGGACTTGGCAGGTGGCCACCAATATCCACCTGGATCAAGAACAAAGCTAAGGAATCAAAAGTCAAGGACTTATACTACAAAGTCTTATCCTACATATCCTTATTAGTCTTGGATTGTTTTCCTTTTGTTTTGATTTCTATAATTTGTAGGTCTAACATGTCTTGTTAGAACATTTTTGAATTATTTTGATACGTTATGGGTATTCCTCGAGATTGGATTAAGATGGAGCCCTCTCCATTTTACCAAAGACAAGTATCTTGTTCTTTGTCTCCTCTTTCATGTTTGGATTTTCTCTCATATCAAGATCTGTTTGTGTTATATACTAATAACATTTTCTTTGTACTTTGCTTGGTAAGAAAAGATTGCAGAATACACAAAATTTATGGAGGAAACTTCAAAGGAAAAATTTGAAGCATGGAGGGAGTTATACTGCAAAGGAATCCCTTCAAAGAATTGATGTTCTACAAGGTTTGATAAGAAACAATTCAAGGTATGTCTTAGACTCTAAGATCTATCCGAGTACTACCATTGTTGGAACGAGCAACATGGGTCCATTCCATGGACCCATGTTGCCCCCAGATTCCCCAAAAAACGTCGTTTAGGGCCTCAAAACGGCTTCGGAAGTTTAGGACCCGAAAAACTGCTAAAAATAGTAAATTGTGCTACAATTAAGGAAACTGAAAATGCTGAGAAAGACAATGGTGGGGGTCCAGGTGGACTTGGCAGGTGGCCACCAATATCCACCTGGATCAAGAACAAAGCTAAGGAATCAAAAGTCAAGGACTTATACTACAAAGTCTTATCCTACATATCCTTATTAGTCTTGGATTGTTTTCCTTTTGTTTTGATTTCTATAATTTGTAGGTCTAACATGTCTTGTTAGAACATTTTTGAATTATTTTGATACGTTATGGGTATTCCTCGAGATTGGATTAAGATGGAGCCCTCTCCATTTTACCAAAGACAAGTATCTTGTTCTTTGTCTCCTCTTTCATGTTTGGATTTTCTCTCATATCAAGATCTGTTTGTGTTATATACTAATAACATTTTCTTTGTACTTTGCTTGGTAAGAAAAGATTGCAGAATACACAAAATTTATGGAGGAAACTTCAAAGGAAAAATGTGAAGCATGGAGGGAGTTATACTGCAAAGGAATCCCTTCAAAGAATTGATGTTCTACAAGGTTTGATAAGAAACAATTCAAGGTATGTCTTAGACTCTAAGTTTTGTTATAAATTTGTCTTCATGTAGAAGGTATGTTCATTCTTCTTTTGAAATTTGCTTTACATTACTAACATCATTATGTTTAGATTTTTGAACCGTAAAGATTTTTGTTAGGGTGATTAATCATTAGATTGAATCTACCCTCATGATATTATTTAATCATTCTTGTGTAACTCTAACATTTAGGGTTCACAACAAAACCCTAGACTCTTGTTGCTAAGGGTATGTCAATATTATGAAACCCTAGTCTACATAGGGTTGTTTATTAAGTCTAGAAATCCTATTCTTTTTATGTTTGGGGTTTTGGTATTATAGAAACCCTAGGCCATTAGGTTTTGTTGTCAATGTCTAGTTGAAACCCTATATATTTAGAGTTTCGTAAATTAGGGTATATAAGCTAAAACCCTTGTGACAGTTGTAGTAATATCCTAAGAATGAAACCCTAGGTGTATGTTCGTCTATCTGATTGAAACCCTATCTTGGTCAAAATTGTTGTATTTCTAACTTTAATGTATTGATGTTTGTGTCTTGGGTTTACCTAGTAGATATTGTTGTGATATGCTAGTGCATGGTTATGAAATCTTAGTTATGTATATGCGAGTATGCTTATTGATACTCATGTTTTAGTTTGTGAATTCTAGGGTTTGTAACAAAACCCTAACTGAAATTGATATTCTATGACTTGATGATATTATTGATATGGTTTAGTTTTAATGATAAAAATGCAGGGTTTGGAACAAACCTTAGTAGAGTTTGCCATAGAATATATTATTGAAACCTCAGATGAATAGTAGTATGATTGGATTGCTATTGAATTAATTATATCTAAGGTTTTGTAGATGGAGTCTATAGGGCTCATTCCTACACCCTAACAAGAGGTTAAAGTATAGTATGTGTCTCTCACTGATTATGAACCTAACTAGATTTAGTTGTTTGATGTCTAAAGTCTAATGCTTTTATTGTATTATTGACACAATTTTGATATAATTAACTTCATGCTTATGTATATTTGTTTTTGTTTGTACTTGTTTAAGTTTTGCAGGTACATAATATTCAATATGTTGGAGATATTCGTAATTGAAAAATAATGATGAGCATGATAAAGTAAGCTATAAGGATGATAATGATCAATATGGACTTAATGAAGTCATGCAAGGTTGAAGCTTCTCTAATGTTATATAAAATTGTTGATCTTCCTAAATTAAGAGGGAGCATGGTTAGAAGAAAAGAATACTTATCCCAGTTGAGAGGAAGGGCATATTATGATAGTCATGATAGAAGAAATCAGATAATTAATAATTCTACAATGTATTAAGGATTTCTTGGAGCTACTAAAGAAAGGAAAGAAGAAAAGCTTTCGAATATTTGAATATGAATAACTAAGTGGCAACAAGATGATTGAGAACCTTGGAGGTTTGTGTTTACTTGTATATGTATATTTTAAAGTTTATTGTTGATTAGGGTTTTTGTTTGAATATGTAAATCCCTCCATAAATAAGGATTATCACTTGGGAAGCATGCTTGGACAAATGGATATATCTAGTTTATTAGGGAGAGATGAAGCATATAATGGCGGATTCTTGGGAGGACATCTAGCGAGCCTATGTGTTGATGTATAGATCTCGAAGAGGGAGGGTGGCATTGGTCATGGAGCTCCAACCTTGGATACACACCTAGATCCCTGGGTTGATGGTTAGCAGGTAAGCATGATGGTACCTAAACTAGCTAAAAGCTTGAGTCCATCTTAGTCCCACTCGGATATAATACTTTGGTTAGGTTTCTAGTCTGCAACACTGAGTGTGCTAGAACTCTTCATAGTTCATTTTGGAGATCTTCCATGTACCTCTATATATTTGTAATTATGAATACCTCCCTAGTTAAGAGGGAGCATTGAAAAATGTAACTAGTTTCGGTCCTCATAATTGTACTTGAGTCATGATGTAATGTATTTATCAAAAGAAAGAAAAGGGAATTTATTATTAAATAAATTGACTTATTAAAGCATGGGTTTCATGCTTGGGTCAAGTGTTTTTAGGTCAAAGCCTCCATTGAAGGCTCCTAGGGTTTATGTCAAGTATTCTTGTCCATGTCATAATGTAAAGAACCCTGATTTGGATTTATTTGTCAATAAATAAATTTATTTTCATGTAAATTAGGTCTTCTAGGCCTCCTCCACCAAGTCGGCTTCAAAGTTGACAAATCAGCCTAAACCGAGGGGCATAAACTACTATATAAAGGCAACAAATCGAACTCATTTGGAGCACTCACTCATTAAGTTCAATCTAAATATTCTGGGGCCAGAAAAAGCGTGAATTTCAGGAAGGAAGAAGGAGAAATCTAGTGAAGGAGAAGGATGACACTATCTATCTAAGAAAGTCAAAATTTCTCTCTTATATCTCACACGTGCGAAGTTCTAGATTGTTGTTGTGGGCCAAAATTCCGCAGTTGCTGGGGAGGCTGAAATTTTGTAGCTGCTGGTGAAGCTGGGGCCGAAATTTCTGGGTTGATGTTGGGTTGTAGCTGTTGGAGAGGAAGAGACTATTGAAGGTTGTTGTATCTTGTTGGAAGGATGACTTGGTGGAGGAGGAAGGTTTGTAGGTCTAAGGTGTTGGTCTATTTTATCTTGAATTACTGAAGGAAGAGTTATTAATTGTGTTTTCCCCTACATATGGGTTTTAGCTATGGCTGAGTGCCTACATATGGTGTCCTTGATCTTTGTGTATTGGTTTTGGCAATTGCTTAATGAACTAGGATAAAATAAGAAAACAAGAAAAATAATAAGAACTTAAAGAAATCACAAGTAATTATCACTAAAAGAAAATACTTTTGCCTTTCCAATTTTCAAACACGAGAGACATTGTAGCAATTTTTCATCTTTTCTTCCTTTGGCCCATCATAGGTCCTATAAGGTCAGACAAAGTGTAACTTGCCACAATGATTCTTGCAAACTCCTTTGGGATCATACCGATGATAGTCTATTGTACTGAATTTGAAGTCTTCCAATTATTTCACTTCATTTTCTGAGACCTTCAAATTCTTAATCATGTAATATCCCATCTATAAAGGAAGAGAAGGTCATGGTCCTTTCTTCTTCCTTTCCAACACTATGGAAAAACTCGTGACAAGATGATATGCGACCTCTTACATGAATATTTTTTAGTGGCATCCCTTAGTAAGAGATGAGATGGTTTCTGGTAATCAAACACTCTGAGGTATGTGCCATCTAGTGAGGTGAACAAATCTACAACTTCTAATATTGCATTCACTGCCTTGCGAGACATGCAACTTCTTAAAAAATCATCTGGTATAAGCCCCTCAAGAATTCATCAACCAACTTTTCAAAAAATCCCTTGTAGCTGCATTCGTCCAACAACTTATAATAGATATGGATAGGAGGGTTTTTGGAAGTCCATTTCCAATCGATGCCAAGGAAATAATTGTGAGAATATACACTTTCCAATAGGTAGGCAGACATGTAGAACTATTGTTTCTTACCTTTTGGTGGATTTTTTTCCTTATTCACTTTGATCTTTAACTGTTGAGGCACAAGATCAAACTAGTTGAATATTGTCCCATGAGAGACAATCTGATACAACATGTAAACCCATCCTTCTAGGAAGGATTCAATATTCTTATGTCCGTAAATTCGAAAACATAATACTATCAAGTATTGAAACACCTTTTCTAAGTGAACTGGTGTTATAAGTGTTTCTTGGTGCTTGACAAAACTTTGACGGGTCCTTCACCCACATCTTGACTACATCCTTAGTATTGAGATAGACTACATTTGTTGTTCAGGATTAGGAAAGTATTAGATCAAGTGAATGTCGTGTGGATGGTAAGAGGCAAGCTGATGCCCAATAATGTTGTTAAAAGACATGCTCTTGGTGTCAAATCTTTTCAGAATCCATTTGATGACATTTGCACAAGGTAAGATCGGGAATTTGCAAGCAACCTACGCGAAGCCCTAACCATTGGATGTTTATATAAACCTCTCTATATTCCATATATGTTTTGAATTATGTGGTTGTGAATTCATCCTTAATAATATTCCATGTATATATGAGTCATTTTCAATGTACAACTATGTATTAGTGAAAGTGGGAATTGAGGATGAAGGACTTTCAACCACCTCATCGACACTGCGTTATGTAGCTTCTTTTGATGTTTATCTCTTGGGAGGCATGATGTTTTATACTACTGAAAAGAAGTATGCTCAAAACCTGCAGTAAATGTGGCAAGAGATGTAGTGATAGAAAAACAAGTGTGCTCTAAGAAAATTCATTTTGTAGAAATTACGATGTATATTTGCAACTGCTTATGAAGTTTTAATCAAAATCACAAGACACAAACCTACTCTACTAGTCCGCGGATATTAATTCACAATTTAGAACAAAAATCTCAGACATGCAATAAGAAATCACACACATGCAAATATTATTTTTCTCGAGGAAAGCAAACTGCTAAAAACCCCAATACATGCTTGCATTAATCCAATGAATAATGATGTATTATAATTGCTTTGTTCAATTGAGCACAACATGCAAGTGCATAACCTATCTCTTTGCTCACTGAGAAGCTCTAACCCAAACTTAGTCAATTTAGGCCTTTGATTGAGCCCCTATTTCCTTGCACAATTCCTTGAGAAATTAGGCCCCTATTATTTAGAAATTTCTCTAAAATGTATTGCATAATTCCTTAGGTTGATCATCAGGTTGCATGCAACACCTGTACATTCCAGAATAGTCTAGAACTAATGTTATATTGCCTTGGAATCTCCACCTCAACTGGGTAACTCGAATTATTTGCATGCACTAGCTATTTTGGATTGATTGATCAGTTAACTGGACGATCATTGAGTTTGACTAAAGTCCCACTGCATAACTGAACTTCCATTAGTTCCTCCAATAGTTGGAACTAGTTTAATTGAAAATAATTTGAGATAATGGACTTTGATTGTTGCAAATTAGCAATCAAACATGCTTAACTGAACTCTAACTCCTCCAACTCGAATTTACTAAGTAAGCTAGGTGACACAAGCCATGTCACATAAGTTAACTGCATCCAAGTTGTCTTTTGATGTGGAAATTTGAATTTTCTCAATTTAATCAAGGAAAAATCAAATTGAGAATTTCTTGCTGCATTTTTCAACACTCCCTCTTAGCAAGAAAAGGATTATCAACCACCCCTATCCTGCACTTTGTAGAACTCAAACTTCCCTCTTGAAAAGGCCTTTTTCAAAATGTCAGCATCTTGTTCCTATGTCATAACGTATTGAAGCAACATTATCCATCTCTGCGCACAACCCCATAAATGGTGATACCAAATATCTATATGCTTGGATCGATCGTGAAATAAAGGATTCTCAGAGAGATTGATGCAACCTTAATTATCACAATAGATCACAGTTGGATCCATCATCTGACCAACTAATCCAACAAGTATCTTTCTCATCTAGATCACCTCACATGTTTCTTGACTCGCAATCATGTATTCTACTTCTGTCGAGCTAAGCGCCATAGATATTTGCTTCCTATTGTAATAAGAAACCGTTGCAGACCCAACACTGAAAATTCAACCTGATGTACTCTTTCTGTTTGATAGTTCCTACCCAATCTGCATTTGTGAAGCCACACAGTTTCACTCCCTCTGTCCCTCTGTACCATATTCCAAATTGGGTAGTGCCTCTGAGGTACTGCAAAACTTGCTTAGTTGCCTTCCAAAATAATTCGGTTGCCCTAAACATAGCTTGGAAAAACTCGTTGAATGCATACTACATATTTGGTTGTGTGTTCACAAGATACATCAGTGAACCCAATAGCTGTCAATAAATGGTAGCATCTGCTTCTTTACCTGAAGTGGCATCCTCCTTCCTTCAGTTGGTTGCTAGAGTTGTCTCCATGGGTTTGCAACTATCCATGCGGAACCTTTGTAGTATCTCATTTTCATACTTTCCTTGAGATACAAATAGTTCCCACCACCTTGCCATACTTCCAACCCAAGTAATTAGTGCATGAGACCCATGTCTTTCATTTCAAACTCCCTTGCGAGGTCCTCCTTGCAAGATCTGATCAACTACTCATCACCAGTTAAAATCAAATCATCAACATATAAGGCAATAATAAGCAGTTTACCTTCTACCAAAATATGATATAGGTTTTCACTTGCTTCACTTTTGGTGAAGCCCAAACTTGTGAGATAGCTATCAATCCTAGTGTACCAAGCACAGGGTGCTTGTTTGAGACCATACAACTCTCACTTGAGTTTGCACACATGAGACACTCGATCAAATGTCTCAAAACCTTCTGGTTTCTCGATGTACACAACCTCTTCAATAAATCCATTGAGAAATGATGTTTTTACATCCCTCTCATGGATCTTCCACCCCATCTGCGCAACCAGAGCAAGAACTGATTTAATGGATGAGTACCTTGCTATAGGAGAAAAGGTCTCCTGATAGTAAATCCCTTCAACTTGAGAGTACCCTTTTTCCACCATTCTGGCCTTGTACTTCTCTATGCTTTTGTCTACTACTTGCTTAACCATGAAGATCCATCATTAACCCACAAATGATTTATTTGTTGGTCTTGGGACCACTTCCCAAACATTGTCCTTTGCAATGGATTCATATTCCTCCACCATTGCATCAACCCATACAGGTTTCTCTACTGCTTCCTCTAAAGTGGATGGTTCAGTCTCTACAACATCAGTCATTAGATCCATGTACCTAGTGTACCGATGTGCTGATTTGAAGGAGCACCCACATTCTCCCTCGCACCCTGCACAAGTCTCTCAACTTCCCTAGTTCTTTTTCTACCTTCTCTGGATGGTTTTGCTTGAGTGGCTATCTCCACTCTCTGCTCCTCAATTTGTGGTTGCTCCACAAATTCTTGAGGTTCCTCCTTTGGAGATAAAAACTCCTCTTCTAGTGGGATTTGAAGCTCCCTCTCAAGAGAGCACTGCGTCACTTCCTCCTCATCAAATTTTACATCCCTTCACAAAACTTTCATCCTGAGGGATGGCAAGTACACATGGTATTTGTGTGGAATTTATGTGAAGCCCACAAATAACCTAATTTCTTTTGTTGACTCTAGCCTCTTCCTTGATTCTTTGGATACATTGTAGTAAATAGAGGCTCCAAAAATCCTGAAGTGCGACACATCCGACTTCCTCTCGGAGAAAGCCTCCTTTGGTGTAATCATGCCAAGAATCCAATGAGGACTCTAGTTCTGCAAATAGACAGTTGTGTTGCATGCTTCAGCCCACAAATGAAGAGGTAGGCCTTGGTCATGCAACATCATGCTCACTTCTCCCAAAATTCTACGATTCTTTCTCTTAGCTACCCCATTTTGTCATGGGTTGTGGGGCCTTATTTTGCACATAATTTTTTAAATTAATTTGACACATACTCACCTCCATTATCGCTCATGAGATCCTTCACCTTCTTGCCAGATTCTTTCTCAACCAATGCCTTTTATTCTATGAACTTGAATAATGTCTCATATTTCATCTGCATGAAGAAGATCCAGCACTTCCGTGAGAAGTCATCAATAAAAATGACAAAATATTTGTGTCTCGCAGTGGAGGTTGTCAAGAAAGGTCCATAGAGATCAGAGTGGATCCTTTAATGAATGCATGCACTTTGTTGTCCTCATCATGGAATGTGGATTTTGTGTACTTCCCCAAAGTACATCCTGATGCTCTAGTGCTCCTTTGGGAGGCTTGTGGTTATATGCTACATAATCTTTAGGGCACCATGATGCAAATGGTGAATTCATCTGTGCTAAACTTTACTGACATCGTGGATCTGCACCTTCTTTGCCTTTGTGCTTAATGCAACACAATATTCCACATCTAGCTTATACATGTTCTTCATACGAACCCCAATTTGCTTCACCTATCCTATGCCTATGCGTCTAAGGAATCTCCTAAGATCACATCATAACCATGGTATTCCAAAACTGCAACAAAGATGAGATTTTTCTTTATTCCTAGAACAAACATGATATTCTTGAGCCTGAGGGGGGAGCCCGACTCCCTCTGAAAGGTGACTGTACCAATCTCGGTAGTGCTATATAGTCCATCGTCCCCCATCTCGATGTTTATCTGCAAATAGTTTTCTTCCAAGTCACTAAAAAAGTCTCTACACCCTGTCATCTGGAACGATGCACCTGAGTCCAAGTACCACACGCTCCCCATCACTATGTTGGCCACACATGCGATAAGGGTAAAGTAAAGCTCGAACTATGAAGCCAAGTCTTCAACTGCTGCTCCTCCCAAGTTCTTATTTCTTTCCTTTTTGTGTGGAAACTTTGCGACATAGTGCCAAAATTCATGACAATGGAAGCATTTAATTTTGGATAAATATTTCTTCTTGGCCCCTTGACTAGATTCTAGTTTGGATTGAGATTTATTCCATTTTCCCTTCTTTTCCTTTCCATCCAATGCAATTTTTTCTTCATCCTCACCCTTGGATGAAGTCCCATATTTGGTATTCCACCTTATTTCCTCCTGTACCAAATTGAACCATAAGTGCTCCCGATTTGGTAGTTTCTCCCTCCCATTCACCAAATCTTGAGAGCTATGTCAGCTCTTGTGAAGGCATAGAAGGGCTAGGCTTACCAAGTCTTCTTCAGGGTAATTAACTCCAACCCCGCCAAGTTCATCATGACATTGTGTGAAATTGCTCAGATACTACGAAATAGTGGCATTCTTCTGCATCTTGATACTTCAAAGTTTATCCTTGAGTGCTAGCTTCCTGTGGTCACTATTATTATCAAATAATTATATCATTGCTTTCCACATTGTGAATGGAGTTTCTTTTCAGTGGAGATTTGAGACAATGTGATATTTTACTCCCTAAAATATTATTCTCCTCTTCTTGGCTACATATTTCTTCCACCAAGCAAGGTTCTGGGCATCATATTCCGGTGGTTTTGCAACATCTGTTTTGATGTATTCTAACAATCCATTATCATCCATTACCGCCTCCATGTGATCCTTCCATGCAACAAAATTAGAGGTGCCTTCCAAGACATACTCTAGCCTTAGTCCATTGAAGGCCATCTTTTCAGCTCTGAAGAGATCATGCTGCACTGAACTCCAAATTTGAACCTCCTAAGAAACAAATTCAAAATTCCTGGTCTAATGTGAATCCTACTCTGATACCATGTAGAAATAACAATGTAGATTTTCAACTGCTTATGAAGTTTTAATCAAAATCACAAGACACAAACCTACTCTACTGCTCCGCGGACATTAATTCACAATTTTTAACAAAAATCTCAGACATGCAATAAGATATCACACACATGCAAATATTTTTTTTCCTGGGGAAAGAAAATTGCTAAAAACCCTAATGAATGCTTGCATTAATATGATGAATAGAGATGTATTACAATTTCTTTGCTCAATTGAGCACAACCTGCAAGTGCATAATATATCTCTCTCCTCACTAAGAAGATCTGACCCATACTTAGTCAATTTCTGCCTCTTCTTGGGCCCTTATTTCCTTGTGTAATACCTTGAGAAATTAGGCCCCTATTATTTAGGAATTTCTCCAAAATGGATTGCGTAATTCCTCAGGTTGATCATCAGGTTGCATGCAACACCTATACACTCTGGAATAGTCTACAACTAATGTTACACTGGCTTAGAATCTCCACCTCAACTTGGTAACTCGAATTCTCTGCATGCACTAGCTATTTTTGGGTTGACTGATAGTTACCTAGGTGATCACTAAGTTTGACTGAAGTCCCACTGCACAACTAACCTTCCACTAGTTCCTCCAACATTTGGAACTAGTTTAACTGAAAACAACTTGACATACCTGACTTTGATTATTGAAAATTAGCAATCAAACATGCTTAACTAAACTCTGAATCCTCCAACTCGAATTTACTGAGTAAACTAGGTGACACAAGCCATGTCAGACAAGTTAACAGCAACCAAGTTGTTTGTTGATGTGGAAATTCGAATTTTCTCAATTTAATCAAGGCAAACTCAAATTGAGAATTTCTTGCTGCATTTTTCAGCACAATTCATCAATCAATTAAAAATAAAAACGACAATTATTGAGGGGAAAGATTGCACAGTTTTGCGTTGGAAGCGGGCATAGTAAGCTCAGGAGTTGTACAATGAACAATGAGAGAGGAGGATTGTGTTGTCTTAGATATTAAAGGGATGGCTTGAGGCTTGAGAATGTGCAATGCGTAGTCCCAACTAGTAGATGAGAGAGAGAAATGTGCATTGCATAGTCTCAAAGGCCAATACTAGGCAATTGATGCTTGGATTGTGCAATGCACAACTGGGAAAGCTAGTGATTATGCATTGCATAGTCACAACTAGCATGGGGAAAGCTTATGTCTTGGACCTGTGCAATGTGTAGTAGGGGAAGGAAACAACTCATGAAGAATTGTGTAGTCTTGCCTAGGAGAGAGACAAACTTCTGGATCTGAATCTGAGGAAGGTTTATGGGTAGATAGGCCTGTTGTAGTATTCAAACGACCCCCCCCCCCCCCCCCCCCATTTAGTTTTATTAGGTTATTAATAAATAATGGGGGAACCTTCTTTCATTTTAATGAAATTCTTTAAATTTCAATAAAGTTAGGACGTTTTTTGAGTTTTTTTATAAATATTGATAGGCTTGAAAGGTTTCCTTTTGTTGGAACCCATTTACCAGAACTCCACCTTTTAAAAAGTTATGATAAATATTAACTCCGATAAGCCCTCCCTTATAAAAGTCAAAGCTCCCTCAGAAGATTTCCATTAGATCCTCACTATATCATAACTTCCCTTTAAGAAAGTTACGATAAAACTCCTTCCCGATATAACTTTCCTGATGATTGCTTTATTTATTAAAGAGATTTTTAGTATGCTTTATCATAAGTCATGCACACCTCTATATAAATGAATATTATAATGGCTTGTTGGTCCCATGACTATCATTTATCATATCGACGCCTATAATATCATAACTTTTGTAATGTGGTACTTTCGATATTGCACACTTCCGATATATGTTACCTTTGATATCTTACACCTCTGATACTCGTTACCTCTGATATCTCACATTGCTGATACCTATGATATTCCCGCTAAAACCTATTTATCAGAACTTTCACATTAGAAGCTTGTTCCTTAAATCCCTTATATGAAACCTCTGATATCCCACCTCCGATATGAATCTCCGGATATCACTTCTCGCCTCTTTTTGATAGTCGTTACTCCATTGGAATCCCCTTCATTAGAAGCTACCATTATCGTAATTTTTAAGTGCATCCCTTTGATTCATTTTTACGATATTTTACCTCTGATATGCTGATTTCGAAGCCCACGTGAATTCACGTTTCTGCACTTAATGTTTGAGAGTGGTGAAGTTATTGTTTTTGAAATCATAAACACTTTCATTCATTACAGTTCGATTCTATCAAGATGTGCTTTAAAGAATAATATTGTTGTTAAAAAATTCATTATTTGCGCTAATTCCTCTGTGAGTAAAATTTATCGCTCACTCGTTTTTCTGCTACAGGCTATTTCTGATCACTGTAATAGTGAAGAAATGTCTAAAGCAGGGGAAGGAAAGAAGAAAACTGTTGTGCAACAACAATCTACCACTCCTCCAATTGAAAGAGCTGAAGACAAAAATGCCATGCCAGGATTATTTTCTAACACAGTCTTATCTAAAGACTTTGTAAATTCCTCTTGGGAATCCATGTATAAACTATTTGAAGATGAAGAACCCAGGGTTATGCAAAGAATAGTGACTATAGTGATGTGTCTAATTCATTATTGCATAGGATTGCAACCCAACCTAAAATTATTCCTTATATAAACATGGTTCAGTGGGTTGTAGACAATTTGAGCATTGTCAATAGGATGATTATGACAATGAAGCAACTGGTCATTGGATGTTTTACCAATGAATATTTCAGCAGAATATACCATTTGCTCGAGGCACAATGTAAATAATAACAAGCAATTTGTGGAAGCATTCATGAAAGAACACGACCCTACATTAGAGCCAATTTGATGATGGAGGAGGGATCCAAATAAGCACAAGCGAGAGGATACAGGTAAGTATGTTGTTGAATCCCTTGCTGGTCCCTATTGCCAGGTAGTTACTATGATGTGTAGATTGTTTTGCTTACCCTAATACAAATAATTTTATTGATTAATGCACACCACTTATTGATGGGTCATCAGAGAGTTTCATCTTTGATTGGGGTAATATTCTATCAGATTACCTATCCACTCACATCTTGTCTTTTAGAAGCAAGCGTAAAGTCTCTGAGAATGTAATTCCTCCCTTTTACATGAGCGCTTAGATCATGGATACCCTATGCTTCACCATGGAATTTTCCTCTATGGGATGGAAATGGACTTTGGAAGATCCAACCCCCATTCACATATACCATGATATTCTTTAGGATTCAAAATATATACCACATTTCTACAAAATTTGTCATGGAGTCGTGCTACCCCTCTACTAGATTATTTTTTATAAAAGGACCCCACGTGTATCTCTTGAAGCCGAAACTGACTTTCTTCAGGTCGGAAACTGGTTCAACTAGAAGAATCATAAATTACATATAGTCACATTTGTGTGTCTCGTCTTCATCAACACTCACATCCACTCTGAATTCTCATAAACACTGCTCTTTCTTCACCACCTCATCTTTGAGTTGTCACTTGAACTCCATTTAAAACATAAACGCCTATGACCATCTTTGACGAACTTTGTATAATTGACGCTTTTCGATCTCCTAAAGGAAAATCTTAATACTGGACACTTACTTTTTCAAGAGAACGTGATTTCTATTTGTAATTGCATGGGAGAAGATTTGTGTTGACCAATGAATGCCACAAATACTACATACGAGGACAACACGTTGTGATTATGTGAGAAAGCAAAGTTGTTTCTGGTGGAAGAAATCACATTCATGCCAACATACGAAAGCAACTTCCAAAATTTTGATCGGGGATTTGGTCACATGGAACTGTAATCGAAATCTCAGCTAAGAGATTGAATACACGTCAGAGGATCCTTGGTATGTTCGTCTACTGAGATTGGAAACAAGAAGATATTGTGTAGTATATCAACCATATTATGTAAGGTTCAATAAGTCTAGGAAAGGAAACATTTGAAAAGTTTTCACGAGTATCACTACCTCTGGTATGTTAAAGGGTGAGCTATATGGGAGCCAGTCTAGTGGGAGTCGACACATTCTGATTTTGAGTCTCATCAGAAAATTCTTTAGAGAAGCATGAGAGATTGGTCCCAAGGAAAAACGGAGGGGTCACCAAACTACTGCATCACAACATCCATCTCAACATGTTGCAGAGTTTGAAAAGAGACCAAAATCGAGCAAATGTCATAATTCTGTAACTCACACTTTCCATGGTGATGAACATTAATCACCAACTACTTTCCATGATGACAAACGTTAAATGCTCCATAACCAACTGCTTTGGTCCCTACTTTGGTGCAGCAAAGCACTAATTTTAGTTGGGCATATTCATCTTGGACGCTGTCAGAACAAGTAATCATATTTAATTTCGATGCAACCTGTTATCACCAAAATAGGACCCTGATAAGCTGCTGATCAGACTATCTCGGTGTAACTATTTCAAACCAATCTTTTAGCTAAGGCTTAGCCTCCTCAGCCTGAGAGGGCTCTCTCAAAGGGTTAATGATTTAGATTAAAGATATGAATAGATGGCTAACTCTATGGTTTGTAATTGTATATGTTTATAGGTTGAAAGATGAAGGCTGGCTACCATTGGGCTATGGAGTCAAAGTATGTTTCAGTACCACATCAAGATCAGCTTAACATGAAGTCAGGGCATAGAGAGTTTTTATGCATCAACAAAACAAAGATACAATGCAAGGAAACACAGTTTATAAATACATGAAGGAAGTTAGGGCATGATTGATGAGTTCTAAGTAACATGTATTCATACCACTGCAAATAAGTGAAAGAGGAAAGCCATGATACAATATGACATTAAAAACTCTCTTTGAATCCTGAATAGTGAAGCCAAAGCATTCTACCGAGCATGGAAGTCAAGGCATTATAGAGTTCAAGTGCAGAAATGAAAATACAAAACAATGAAACATAGTTAGTTTATCTATGAAGGAAGTCAGAGCATCATTGATGAGTTCTGAGTATCATAAATAAACACCACTGCAATGTAAGTATTGGAAGATGCCATCACGACAAGAACATACAAGAACTCTTCATGAATCTTGAGTTGTCTAAGTAGAAATCTGCATTAGGTTAAAAATATACACAGTCTGCACATAGAGCAGCAGCTGAGCCAAAAAGTCTCCAACCCTTTGCTAATTCGACCTCTTGCTCTATATAAAGCATTTACAATTAGGATTCCATCATCCCTCATCAAGAGAATTCGAATTTTCCATCAGTGACACCTATTCTAACCATAAAACAAACCATTAATTAGAACTAGCTGTTAACTAGGAGTGCTAGTGACCTAATACAACTAGGAGTGTAACTCCTTATCATGATTACAAAAACCTTATCTAAGCATTTAAAGCATTATTTGACAACTTGCAACCTCAAGAAGTCGAATTTGATGAAGCCTCCCACGTGGTCATCTGACTGCTGAAGACAAACCCTAGAAATTAGGGAACATGTTTCCCTGTTTTTAGGTTTAGGATCCCTGAAAATGGCACGTGGGACAGAGCCTTTATCTCCTCATCCATGACACATTTTTCGAAACTGAAGGAGGTTTTTGTATTCCATGATGTCTAGAACAAAAAACTTTCTTGGTTTTTTAAAATACTTCTCCAGCTGTCCCGAATCTATCCTTGAAAAACACGTGTCAAACAGGAAAAATCCGTTCTCTGAATTTTGGGTTTCAAAGAAAGCTTATTATCTCCCAACTGAAAACACTTATGAAGAAAGTGAGATAGGTTATTTTAGCTGGAGAGTTGATGAAGAGAAACCTCCTTCATAATTCCAAAATACCTTTTCATGTGACCAGAAACTGATCTTGAAAAAGACTGCTAAAACCAAAAGACCAAGCTTGACTTTCAGCAGTTTCGTAGCGCAAGTTTAACCATAAATTCCTCCCACCTTAGAATGAATTTGAAGAAACTGAAAGAGGTTTTTGTAGTTCATCATGTTAGGAAGAAAAGCCTCTTTCATTTTTCAAAATTGAGTTCTCAGCTGCTCAGGAAACCTTCTGGAAGTTAACTAGTAAAAACAGTTTTTCTGCTGAAATAGGCTGCTTCAGGGGTTTCGTAGCGTGCTACGAAAACTCCTAGTTCAGTGATTTCGTAGCGCAAAACTGGTTTTTTACACTGTCTGCGCTACGAAAACACCTAGAGTGAGTTTTTCACTATGAAAACCTTGACACAAGTTTGACACATGGAATTTTAGGTGATGTGGGACTAGTGATGGGCAAGAACGGAGTGTTGACCCTATTTGACCATACCAACAAGACTCTTTTATAGATCTTAGACACGAAACAACCATGGAAAGACTAGACCAAGACTAACATGAATCCTTTGAAATCAAATTGATGTCAAAACACATGGTGAGGCTTTTAGGACATGGAATGAGGCTATGAAACTTTTTGGAAAGGAGAATGACACTAGTTGAGATGAGATGATTCAAAACCTATAAGACTATGACTAGAAACAAGGCAAACTTTCCAAAGCTTAGAAACAAAAATTTTAGGGTGATAACACAACCAATGGCATGTTATGGTTCAGGGCATTACGAAAGTCTATCCTCTTTTTTCAAGCGCTCACCTGCAATCTATGTGACAGTGAGGTGAGGGTGATTTGATTATGAGTTGCAGCATATACATTTCTTAAAGGAGGGTGGCAACGATCTTCCTCTGATGCAAAGAAGTGACGTGGCCAAAATTTACATGAAGAGTCCCCATAATAAGTTTAAAAAATTATGAAAGTGTTGTGTCCACAACAATAATATAAATTTGTCAAATACACTATTATAAAAATCATTATTATTTTAAATTATTATTTTTTCAAACTATTTATAAATAATGTTTCAAACTATGTAAAAATCATATTAAATTATCAATATTTCAACCTATCTTAAACTATTATTAATGTTTTGAATTGTATTAGACTATTGTTTGAAATAAATCCATGTTGCATGTTACAAAATAAACCGATATGAGCATGTTTTAAACTATTATATATTATATCAATTTGATGCTTATATGTTTCAAAATAAATTCATTGATGCATCTTTCAAAATGTGGCAAATCTATGGTTGCATATTCTAGACTAGATGATCGCGTGTTTCAAAATAAACCCATGGCAGGATGTTTCAAACTATATAAAACTATGGTTTGAAAATATAATTAATGTTTGTATATAAAAGTAGAGTTTTAAACTATCATTTAAATTATTAATATTTGAAACTATTTGTTATTTGGTTTGAGCACATATTTTATAATTCATACAAGTATTCTCGTTACCATATGATGATGATATTTTAAATGATTTTGTTAAACTATCGATTACAACTATTTGTCGTTTAAATTATTGATGTTTGAAACTATTTATTATGTGATCCGAGCACATATTTTACAATTCATACAAGTATTTTCATTACCTAATAATAATAATATTTTAAAATATTCTATTTAATTATCGATTAAAACTATTTATCGTTTAAACCATTAAACTATCTCTCGAAACTATTTGTTTGAAACTGTTAACGTTTAAAGGATTAAACTATCACTTGAAACTATTAATTATCGATTAAAACTATTTATCGTTTAAACCATTAAACTATCTCTCGAAACTATTTGTTTGAAACTATTAACGTTTAAAGTATTAAACTATCACTTGAAACTATTAATGATGCAAATTAATTGTATATAATGTTTAAATATTATTGTTTGTGTATATAATTATGTTTCAAACTTGAGTCTTGAGTGTGTCCTAAAATTGTTTTTGCTTGGCAAAGGGCTCATTTTTTTTGGACCTACAGAAATAGGCTAACGAGCCAAGACCTAGAGGCATCTAGTAGGTGTAAAAGTTTGCCCCTTTATGGACCACCAGTAGGTAATTCCATGCGACATAGTTTTCCTTGAATAATGGTGATGAATCAACCTATGTTCATAGAGAACATCTAGTGATAGTTGTGCTCACTGCTGGTTTTACAACTGAATTACGATAAGTTTTATAACTATGTAAAAAAAACAAAACAAACAAAAACAAAATAAATAAACTAGGTTTCAAATTATCATTGAATGTTTGAAATTGTTTACATATAATGATTGCAATTATCTTTTAATGTTTTATGTTATCATTTCATATTATTTATATATAAGTATTGTTTAAGTTATTATTATTTTAAATTTTATTTTTAATTACAAGAATTAATTTAAATCATCTCATCACTCACATAACATTACATAATGTAGATTTGTCAAATAAACTATCCTAAAAACCATTATTATTTTAAATTATTAAAATTTCAAACTATTTATAAATAATGTTTCAAAATTCTTAAAGAACATATTAAACTATTACTATTTTTTTTTGGACAAAAATGATAAGGATTTTCCATTAATTATGCACCTCATCACAACTAAAAACTAGGGGAGAAGATTTACATTTTGAGCAAAATTACCAAATCTTTAAGGCAAGGAAAGAGAGGGAATTGATGTTTTACATCCAGACTTTTGCTAATAACATATTCAAAGTAAAACAAAAAAAATTGCTACTGTAGGCCCTGCAGTACTATTTGCATAACAAAATACATTTTCTAGGAGCAATCATATCTTATGTAGGTGGGTCGATGGACATTTTGTCTAAGGGTTCACGAGGGGTACTTTTGTTCGTGCTTCTGTTGTCCTCTTCATTTCTCTAGTCTTACAAGTTTGTATGATGGCGACAAAGGCCAACCACCTCCTCTTCCAGCATGTTGATTCTTGCTTATTGACTTTGAACATCTTCTTGCCGGAATGTCTGATGGTGGCTAAGCCAATCCACCTCCTCCTCAAATGTGTTGGTTCTGACCCGATGAATTTTAAAGTATTCAGACAATGAGATAATTATGTTTAGAAGAAGACTAAAATGCTAACAAAGCTTACATATTTCCCCTTATTTGTCCATTGGGAGGTGTGGGAAGAGGTCACAATGGGATGGGCTATCATATTTCTTATCAAAGGGGGGAGTTGTATGCCTTTCCATTTTGAGAGTATTTCCAAGCCTATGAAGGGGACTAAGAATGCCCAGGGAAGGAGAAGAGAAGATCTAGGAGAAGACTTGTCGAACAACACTTCTTGTTAAGACACAAAACATAATGGAAAAGACAAGGGGCTGGAAAAGATACCATTATGGAGAGAGACCGAATTTGTATTTTGAATGTGTGACCCAAGAACATAGCATGTCTTCTTCTGCTTTGACAGAGATACTTCTCTAAACGCCCAAGACCACAGATAACTCAATTGAACGGAATTAGTTGTCTTTATAATATCTATTGAAGCATCACATACTTTGTTACTAAGAGAAATTGTTTCCACAAGCATGTTATCTTGCAAATTGAGCTCACGATTAACATAAAAGGATGGGAGACCAGAGTTCGCAAAAAGGCATAAGATGTCTTGTGTGTTCCTAAGGGGAGAATGGATTTTGAGATAACTTAAAACTACCAGATGGTTGAGCTCAAAATCGTCCCTCCACATAGAATTCTAGAAATCATGCCCCATTAAACTCTAATTTATGCGTAATTTCACTAATTATTACACCATAAGGCTGAGGTCAACCTCCATGAATGTTGGATTGAATTTTAATTTCTCCCATGCTGCAGGAGATGGCATCGTAACTAAATCCATAGGGTTATCCCATATACATCCCATCTGACCTAGTACAAAGTTGGATACTTGAGAACAAAGGAGTCTTGTGTCAATTTGTGGCACATGTCTAACATAAATGTCCCCAAGGCCAATATTCATGGAGCCCGCTACATATAACAATTTTTCCTTCCAATATCGGCTCACGTTGATCCTCGAATTGTACTTCAATCTGCCCAAATTCGAAGTCTTGTGGAGGAGGTCGACACCATAATTTATGCTTTGATGATTAACCAATCTATACCATGCCATTCTATTTATAAGAGAAGGGTTATGATCTTTAATTGAGATTATCATGGAATTACCTTCAAATTAATGGAGTTGTTGACATCATATTTCCCTTCTTCCAGATGGCACGCAAGGTTGACTTGAGCATATTCCTCTTTGGTTTTCCCACGGAGGATATGGTGATAGGACTTGTGAGAGAAAGATTCAAGTAAGCAATTGATTCTTCTAAGGAGGAGCATAAGGATATTATTCTTAGGACGAGATCCAAAATGGAGATAATGGATTATGATGAGAGAGTCCCCGAGGATGAAAATGGAAGAGATATCATGTTCTATGGCCAACTGAAGGCCCATGTAGACGTCATATATCTCAGCTAGATTTTTCGATCTTCAACCCAATCCCCAAGCGAACTTGATTTTTGTATATCCATTGGGATTTATTAAAATCCCTCCCCCTCGTACCACCCTTGGATTATTTTTAGAGGCTCCATCGAAGAAAATGATCTAATTCCTCTATAGGATTTTCCAATCTTTAAATTCTGCATCATTGAGGTGAAGTTTCCAATTTTCACAGGTCGGTTGATAGGAAGGGGAAAGAGGAAGTTGATGAAACATATCCACAAGCAAATCCATCCAATGTCTTTCATAGCCATCTAGTGAAGGAAAACAATCTTTCATTTCCCCTATTAGATTCCATACCTAAGGAGATAGATTTAGTTGTTGTGATCTAGGGAGAGATTGGGACATTCTTGAAGATTATACTATTTTGAGAGAGCCAAATTTTCCAATAGACGAACTTCGACAGGGAGGTCAAGATCCATTTAAATTCAGACTTTCTAGAAAAGGATACAACATAGAATTTGTACCAATATCTGATGAGATTAGAAATGTCGTTGGGCATGTTTAAGTAAGCAAACAAGGGGCCCAAAGAATTTGCCCAAACTTGAAGAGAATATGGGTAGGATACAAACAGATGATGGATGGATTATTCATGCATGCAATAGAAGGGGCATCATGGCATACCACTAATCTCTCGTCTTTTAAGTTTTTCAATTGTAAGAATTTTTTATGGAGGAGAATCCAATAAAAAGAAGTAATTTTGGGAATGGAATTGCTTAGCCAAAGGTTTTTCCAGATGGATGATTTGGGGGGGGGGGATTTTCTCTGAGAATAATAATTCTTCATACCTTGCTTTCACTGAGCACTCAAGGGATTTCCACCCCAACTTATCTTCTGATTGCCAATCTATTGGAGCACAACGTGACAATTCGTTTTTTAGCAAATCCACCAGATTGGAAAGATTTGAGGGTATGCCTTCGAGATGTCATCTAGACCACACTCCAACACTGTTCTAGTTACAAAAATGAGCTAATGAATATATCCCTTAACTAGAAATATGGAGACGTAGTGGCCTAAAGATTTCAGACTCCATGAGAGCGGGGTGCTTCATGATTGACTTAGGCCATAGATGAATATTAGGGTTGTTTCCCAAGGTCCAATTGAGATGGTTATTTATCAAATCCGTTTAGGCATAAATGAGTCTCCAAGAAGGTGAGTGAGATCTCAAAATGGAGGGAATTTCTAATCTATTCCCAGATCTAGAACGAAGATATTTTCTGGAGAAAACTTGGACTCACAAGAAGTTTTGGTTTGTTTTCATCTTCTTGGAAAGTTTAGCTCCCATTTCCTAATTCATTAGGGCAAGGTCCCTAATCCCTAATCCTCCATGATTTCGAGGGGCTGAAATGATATCCCATTTGACCAAATGAAATTTGTTGGAAGAGGCTTTGCTTCCTTCCCAATGGAACTCGTGGATAATCTTCCCCAATGATAACACATATTTGATGAGAATTATGCATCTCACCAAAGTGAGCCATATGGCTCCCTAGAATTCGAGCTTTTTTTTTCAATATTAGAGAGGACAAAGATCCAAGCCTGGGGAGAAAGAGTTTTTAAACATATAGGAATTCCTAGATATTTGAAGTCTTTCCAACATTCCGCAATGTTGAATAAAAAAATTGCACTAATTTGGAGACGCTTGACCACTGTGATGTTCCATGTGTATCTCTTTGATTTGGTTAAGTTGGCTAGTCTTCCTGAGGCAGAAAGAAAGTGATCTAAGATTGATTTGAATTTGTGAGCTATGGTAACTGAGGCTCCCCTAAGATAAGTAGTATCATAAAAAATTAGGGATGGTTGGAATTTTTGATAGCTAAAGTGAATTTGAGACTAGGAAGGCGTCTTAAACTTTGTTCATATTCAATTATTTTGTTCAAGGTGTCCATTGCTATGATGTAAAGTAAGGGAGATAAGGAACAACCTTGACGAAGTCCTTGAGAAGCAAGGAAGAATTTGGTAACTTTGCCATTAACCAAGGAAGCGAACCAAGAAGAGATTATACAAATTGAAATCCATTGAATGAAGGTGTTGTTGAAACCCAGATTGCTCAAAAATTTGAAGAGGAAATTGTTCCTAACTCTATCAGAAGTGTTGGGCATTTCTATCTTAATGGCCATTCCCTTATCCCCCCAATCTCTGCTAGAGAATATTCCATCCTAGACCAAAAAAATGCTGTAAAAAATCTATCTCCCAAGTATGAAGTCTCCATGATTTTAAAAAATAACGTTGGGGAGGAGATTTTTTAATATTTTTGCAATAAGTTTGGAGATAATATTATAAGAGACATTTCATAAAGATATGGGTCAGACTCTCATGAAAGAGGAGGGATTGTTTTCTTTAGGAACCAAGGCCAGAAATGAGGAGATTATTTCTCCTCCCATACATCCATTTTTCAAGGAGTAACTAATCAATCTGCAAAATTCCCTCTTAATTAAGTCCCAGAAAGGCCGATAAAAATGTGTTAAGAATCCATCCAAACCTTAGGCTTAATCTGGATGGAAGGAATAGACAATAATGTGTATATCTTCTTTAGAAGGAAGGAGAGTTAATTGGTTGTTCATGCCTTCAGAGATAAGATGTAGAATTTGTTACAACATGTAGTTCTCTAATTCTTGAGATGGAGGGTCACTTTGGGAGCAGAGGTTGATGAAGAAAGTAACTGCCTCTTCCTCTATAGTATTAAATTCATCCACCTTTGTCCCATTGATCAATATTTCCTAGATGTTTTTTTTCCTTTCCCTATTCTTAGCTTATTTATGAAATTATTTTGTATCTTTATCTCCTCCCTGAATCCAAATGCTTTGGGACTTCAGTCTCCAATACTCCTCTTCCTCTTTTAGTTGCACATGATATTTACCAAACATGGTCTTATCCCAGGGAAAAATTTCCTGAGTTACATAATCCTCTTCCATGGTGGAATGTAGGTGGATGAGAGTGCCCTCCATATCTTAAATAGCTCCATAAATATTTGACTTTAGAGATTGGACCCAATATTTAAGGCATATTTTTAGTCTTTTGATATTTTTCTCCCAAATCATTATAGGACTACCTTCTACACAGGGGCACCAAGACTAAGCTACGACCTCATGGATGTTTGGGTTATTGATCTAAATAGGGCTGAATATAAAAGAGACGGGACCACAGTTTACCATAGGAGAGAGGTCAAAACAGATATGGTGATGGTTAGACCAATTTCACAGGAGAATGGAGGATTTTATTAAAATATTACTACGAACAAAATCATCAGATATTAAGAATTGATCCAATCTGGTATCAATATGATTAGGTCCTACCCACTTGTTTTTCCAGGTATATTTAAATCTAGTTGGTTTAATCTCCGAAAGCTTAGCATATGACATCATATATTCCATTTGTTCTTAAAAGGGATCTCTCACAGGTGATCCCACTTTTTCTCCTAGTTATTTAGGGTAGTATTAAAGTCCCGCAAGAATATAAAAATCCCCAAATTTAGAGTTGATGAGGTTGCGAAGAGAAGGAAAACACTCTTGATTTTCTCTAAAGTGAACTGACATATATACATTGAAAACTGAGCGTACTCTATTTGAAGACAGATCGAGGAAATATGTTGTAATCCAGTGCACGTTGGAGAAATAATTAATGAGGTGAAATTGAGATGAATCTCAGAGCATACAGAGCCCTCCGAAAGAACCTCTTGCACTGACCAAAGAGATACGACTACCATACCTTAGCTAGAACTATTGGACTAGAATTTCATGTTCCTCTACTTTAGTCTCCTGGAGAAGGGTGATAGAGGGTTTTTCCTTTCTAATTAGAGATTTCACTTCAGATTTCATTTTTAATGACCCTAATCCCCTACAATTTAGGAGAGAACAATCATTATTTACTTTTGGGGAGGGAATCCTACTTAGACGAGGTTGTGCCTACGTTTATTCTTGTGCCTTTACTTCCTGCTTCTCTCGCTTGGACGTGTTTGAGTGTCGTTTGATGACCCAACTCTTTCTCTTTTTCTATTTTCTCTATAATTAATTCTTTATTCGATTTCAAATCTTTCTCTTTTTTTGTTTTCTTTATCCTTAATTATTTATTCATTTTCCTTCCATATCGATGGGAGCAATGATCTTTCTCCATGGCTTTGTCAGCTTCATATTTCTCATTTGCAGAGCTTATGAAAGTGACCCCACCAATACCTTCTCTTGGCCAAAGGAAATCTTCATCTTCTTCAAAAGATTCATCTTGAGTGGGCTCAGTCTTGTCCTTGGATCTTAACGCAAAGATGCCTTATGTCATGTTTATAGGAGAATTTTGATTGGAGGGAAGATATGGAATCAAAATATCTAGATGTAGGATCTCCCCTTGTTCTAGTTCATTGGATAGAGTGTTAAACGAACTGTGAGTTTTACCATGGGAGAAAATTTTTATTGATCCTTTTGTGATCTTGTCGGAGATGGCCTTTTCCCAGAGGATGGGCCAGGTTCCTTTGATAGATCTTATTTTTTATTCTGAGAAGGGAGCGTTTGTTTATTTTGAGTTCCTTTCCTTCTTTTAGCTTGTTACCATTGTTCTTCCAATTCGCCTTGCTTTTTAGGTTCCTTTGGATTCTTAGGGAAGTTTCTAGCGAAGTGACCATAATCATGACAAATCTTTCATTTAAAGGGAAGTTGATTGTCATCCACTTCTTGGATTTGCGACCATTTATCCAATATTAAATTGATCAATGCAGGCGAGACCTTTTCTATATCTGCCTCTACACATATTCTAAGATAAGAAAAAATCCCATCACGAGGCTCTACAAAATCCACATATATCCCCTGGGCGTTCCCAATGTTTTTGAAAGTAGCATCGTTCCAACCATGGAGAAAAAGGAAGGGAATATTAACCCACACAAAGACTAAGGTTGGAACATGACAGTCTGGATTAAAGTTAGGGATCCAAGGATTCAAGTAAATCCCTTGGGATCCCATGAAATATAAAGCACTTCGAAATATTTTATCTCAATCTCATTTTTTCTCAAGGAAAAATGTGAAAAATCCCTTTCCATGGAAGGAAGAGGTGACTTCCCCATTGATCAAGGGTTTCCATTTGTTTAGAACCCATTGATGGATAAAACTAGGGGAGGGCCACAAGCCCATAAATTGACCCACATCTGCATTTGAAGTTTACAAACCCACGAATGTAGAGAAAAGATCTCAACCTTAGGGATATCATCAAGATTTTTTGTGAAACAAGAAGTCAAAGCCTTTTGAAATTTTAGGCCATTCAAGAAAACAATGTTAAAGGAAACGATCTCCTGATCGAACAAGGAAGGGGAGGCCTCACTAGTCATGGTTTACCACCCAACCCAATCAAGATCCTAATGGAAAGAAGCAGCGAGGAGAGGTAACAAAGACTAAAAGAGGGAAGATGGAGCATAGGGATGGGAATGTGCAGCAAGAGAGAGGTCTTCGTGATAGGAAAAGGCTTGCGGTGATCAACGGGGCTAACGGAGCAAGGTAGAAAGGATCTTAGGGCTGCAAGGGAGTTCAAGTCTCTCTAAGTTAATTTTATCATAATCCTTAATGAACATTGCATTGTGGCATATATATTGAGAAACATAGCAAGTCCACATAATTCAACCAAGATGAGAAAACTATTAATATTTCAAACTATATTAAACTATTGTTAATATTTTGAATTATGTTATACTATCATTTGAAATAAATTCATGGTTGCATGTTAGAAACTAAACCGATAACATCATGTTTTACACTATTATATATTATATCAATTTGATGCTTATATGTTTCAAAATAAATCCATTGATTCATCTTTCAAACTATGACAAATCTATGGCCGCATATTCTAGACTAAATGGTCGCATGTTTCAAACTATATAAAAATTTCGTTTTAAACTATTATTAATGTTTTAATATCTATCTATCATATATATATATATATATATATATATATATATATATATATATATATATATGATCATAGGAAATAAAACTTTTGAGGTAGGAATGAGTAGAATCCTCTTTCTGAAAATGTCATGGTCAGGAACCCTGGCCTGGTATCCTTAGCCATGAATCTTTGGTCTATAGGTTCATTGTTACCGGCATACTTTAGATAGATATGTTCCTAGGATACTCGTTTTTTGCTCCTATCTTGCCACTTACATCTTATCTCAGGTTCTTGACTTTTGCGGGTCTTCTTGGGGTTTGTGCTTTAGGTGAGCCTTTATTTTCTTTCCTCTTGGTTATAGGGGCATCGTCCTCTTGATTTTTTTCCCTTTTTTGCCTTTCCATTGTTTTTTAGGGGAATCTCATCCTGTCAAATTCTAATGAATATTTTTCAGACAAAGGATCCTCAATAATGGAGTGTGTTTTATCAAAACAAGTATTGGGTGGGGTTCTGAGCTACCAGTGGTGGACATATAAAGGGGAAGGATTTTGTCAAGATATTACCTCATCTAACCCTCCCCCTTCTTGGGAGTCTATGTTGTGAGCTAAATGATTTTTGAAAGTGTTGGACACTCACGTGGTAAACCCTTATCTTTCCTTAGGGGGCAATATTGATTTGAACATGGTCAGAATTCTATTGGCTCGTGTTTTAATGGGTAAGTTTTATTATATTTCTCTCAGTCAGTCACAGGTACAACCATGGGTATCTGTTAACTGGAATCCCTTGTCGAGATACACTCCAACCAACAACCTCCTAATGAATAATTGGTACCATTTTCACTTCTTGGATGAGGTAGATCTCCTATTGATTATGAAGAAAGCCTGGATTTCAGACCATTTTTAATTTGTGGCTATAGAGGTGGCAAGTGGGTCTTAACTTTGTTTCGAAGAAACCCAAGTCCCATTACTTATGGAAGAATATGATAGCCTTTCCATTGGAGTTCTAGATGCATCAAATTGTTGTGTAGGTCATCAATAACATTAGTAATTTATATTTTTCGATGACAAGTCTCCGGTGGCCATTGATAAGAGAATTATGTGGGTGTTGATGAAAATGGATATTTCTCTAAGCTTGTCGGCAGATTTGGTGATCCCCATGGTGGCTTCTCTTTTTATCAGTGTTTAGAATTTTGGAAAGTCCACTTTAGATGTGCTTTATGTCACCAATCTGGACACTTAAAAGATAATTGTGAAATCTATGAGGGTTTGGGGGCTGCAAAATATTTGTTAGCTGGCAAGGGTTTCCTTGCCCGCAGATTCAATTGCATTGTACTATTGTTCCACCTAAAGTGTAGGGATCATAGATATATACATAAGGCCCACCTGGGTCTACCCCTTTCCCCATTATCCAATTTAAAGGACACAGTACCCTGTTTGGAGCGTGGAATCACGGTGGACACTTCTTTCTGGTATGAGGTTATGAAGTTGGTATCTTTGTCAGATGTGGTTTTGGCTCCTAGAGAACATTCCATTTCAGAGAGGATTTTTGTTGGGGTTGGTTTGCCTTTGATACCAGTCAGTGCTGAGAGTGGAGAAATAAAGTTGGGTTTGACAGAACATTGAATGGTGGAGGTAGTTGGTGTATCTTGTCCTCCAAAAACTACAGGGGTCTCCACTTCTCCATTAGAACCATGTACCAATAAGCACATACAACCCTTTACAACTGAAGATACAATGTTACTTGATATTCGAGCTATAAATAATAATGAGTACAACAATAATGATTCTACTCGTCCTAGGGTATTAGACCCTACTGTTGACTGTCTCAAACAATTTCCCCCTCTTAGGGGTTCCCATGATTCCCCTATCAATATGTCGACTTTGGCTTGTTGAAAATGTAACTAGTTTTGGTCTTCACAATTGTTGATGTACTCATTTCAATATGTATCCTATGTAACAAACAGAAGAATAAAAGAAAAAGTTATTATTATTAAAGCATGGGTTTCATGCTCTTTATTGATGGTCTTCTAGGTAAAATCATGTTCTTTGTGGTTCTAGGGTTTGTTAGGTCTTAGGATTTATTTTCATGAGTCAAAGGAGTCAACATCATGTTTATAAGACCCTTCCAGGAAAAATGAACTGGAAAAAGAATTTATTTTGGGTCTAGAAAGTCTTAGAAGCTTCAAAAGTACAAGTTAGCCTTGACAATTACAAGTCGGCCTAAAGGAGGGAATTCAATCCTTTGGAAAGGCTATATAAAGAATTGGTTCGACCTCATTTAGCACTCACTGTCTCAGGAAGTTCGATCTCTAAAGAAAGAACTCAATCTGTAGATGGGAAGTAGGAAGAAGAAAAGAAAAGGTCAAGGGAAAGAAATAAGGACAAAATATCTTGTCTTTTGGCTCTATCTCTCTCGCACGTGCAGAGTTTTAGGGTTTCTAGTGATACAGAGGGAGGCTAAAGTTGCAGGTTAGAGTTAAAATAGGCCGAAGTGTAGAATCTTGTAGCTGGAAGGGAGAAAACCCTACCTTGACCTCGTTTACCTTGGGAAGAGATTTCTTTCTCTAGGAAGGTCCCGAAAGGAGGAAAAATTAGGATTTCCACATAAGTTGCAAGGCTAAAATTACAGGGTCGAAGTTGCAGGACGAGTTGCAGTATTGAAGTTGGTAGGTCGAAGTTGCAGTTTGAAGTTGGTTGGTGAAGAATTAGGATAAGACTTATTGGGGGACTGACTTGGTACTTGGAGAAGGACTTGGTATAGGGTTTGAGTCTTTGTGTCTCGTTTAAGTAGATTCTATACGAAGAGAAGAGTTTATTGTGTTTTCCACTTGGAGGGGTTTTACCTTGGTTGAGAGTCCTATTTATGTGTCCTCTGTTATTTTTGTTTCATTCTTGATATTTATTTGATGAAAACATATAACTAAAGAACAAAAGAAGAATAACTAAGTTCACAAAAAAATATTAAGTTTAAGGAAAATAAGATTCAATAATTTTCCACTTTGCACATTTTCCAACATGGTATCAAAGCTAAGGTGAGCAAGGAAGGCAGATGGAAGGGAACTAGAAGGAAGTACTTAGCAAGGGGAGCGAAAAATGAAACTCTCAAGGAAAGCCTAAAGGATAACACTTCAAGAAGGATTGTATCTTGAAGGGATCTAGTTTAAGGCTCATTGGTAGACCTCTCTAAAGGAAGCATCAAAGGATCTTATCATTCATCACTGTTGGAAGGTGTTGTTGGATGAATCCCAAGGAACATCTTTCAAGGAAGTATTTTCAAAGATATTGAAGGCATCAAGAAGGTTGAAGATATCATCAAGGAGAATCTTGGTTATCAAGTAAGTATCATATAATTACATCATTTATGAATCTACAAATAATATGGGTTCCTTTTGGAAGGAGAGAAATAAGCTCGTTGGAGCATCAAATTATTTAGCATGGAAGAAAAGGGTTGACCTGATACTCACAAAACAAGAATTAATAGAGTATGTTACTGGGGAAATTACTGAACCTAGCAAAGAAAACACACGAGAGCTAACAAAATACAAGAAAGGGAAGTTAGGGCTCAAAGGATAATAGTTGAATCTATTAAATATTTTTTGGTTCCATTAGTTGCAAACTTAAAAGCTTCCAAGGTTATGTATGACAAGCTGGTGAACTTGTACTCTATAAGTACATTAGGACAAAATATATCTTTGTGGAATACGTTATATAGAATGAAAAAATGGAAGAGGATATGACATCATTTCTTATGAAAGTCTCTCGGCTAAGAGACCATCTGCGAGGGCTTGGGGAAACAATTTATAATTCAAAAGTGACCATATGTGTACTAATTACATTGCCACCATAATGGACCAGCTTTGCAACAAGCATCTACTCCAAGAAATATTCAACTCCCTTTGATGAGTTGTGGGCTTGATGCATTATGGAAGAATCAAGTATCAAGGTAAAATGTAACTTTGGATCAAATGAGCAGTATCAAGCCTTTCTAGCCCAAGTTACGAAGCAGAAGAAGGAAAAGTTTGAAAAGTCTAAGAAGAAATACATGTCCAAGGTTTAGTGCTTTAAGTGCAATGAGCTTGGAAACTTTAGTGGGGATTGCCCAAGTCAACAAGAAAACAAGAGAAAGAAAAGAAGTTATGTAGCTGAGGCAATGGGAGAACTTGAGAAGAAGTAGAAGAAGGAAGAAGTGAAGGATCTTTACTATTGAAGAAGGCTCACCAACTATCAGGTTCTTTATAAGGATTAATATTTCCTTTAAGATAGAATGTTTTGTATAGCATCATGGAAAGAAGCATATGATAGTAGCACAATTAGAGCTTACATGATTAAGTTGCTTTGTAGAAATCATCTAGATAGATAGATAGACAGTTTTTGCATAATGTTCATCCAAGCATTATATAACATTATGTCAGAGGTTGTCATATTGATAAAGTGGATCATTATGATCTTGGAAGGACAAACATTTTAAAAGGTCCTTGGGAAAGGCATCATGATAAGGGTAGTATACATTCCATGTAATGTGGAAACAATATTGTTAAAGGTGTAACTACCCCTCCCACATTTACCCACTTTGAAAATCTCCCCAAGGTAAACATGAGCTTAGTGTCATTATGATATGACCCAACCTCCAAGTTCTAGTTATGGAAATGGGGCCTACAAACCGAAAGTAAACTGACATCCCTTAGAGACTACAGATCACTCAAGAGACTACCAACCACCCCAGGTGATCAATCCTTGAACTGAAACTCCTTTTCACTAGGCTTACAACCCAACCACACCCTTGACACACTGTTCATGTGGTTATGAGGCTCCAACTTCACCCATAAGTCTGCCTACATGCCATGATGACCCAAAATGCATTGTTTTGTGCATGACTACTATCCAGAACTGCTTGTAATTTTCCATAATCATGAAAATGATGATAACCATGCTAAACAATCAAAACTTGAGCAATATCTTAACCTAGACATTCCTAATGCAGGATAAACATTTCATCGAACATATAATAAACATATAAGCTATAGGTCATGAATGCATATATGAGCATAAACTTCTGAACTTCATCTAAAAATCACCAATAAGGCTCGATGCCCTCTTAAGTTAGCCACAACAACACTTGTTAGTCCATGCATTCACAAACCATCCAATAACTTATCAAATCATGGACAAGAGCCATAGGTAGAGCACATCATAAAACATTCATATAACCTGCATATAATCATAATACAAACTATGACAAATAAACCATAAGATCACCATAATAACCAGTATGAGTGCTAATAGATCACAATAGGAAAATAACTCATATTAACATGTGAAAATGCCAGCCAAGTTAAGGACTTCCATGTACCACCTGACCATAGATTGGGCTGAACCAAATCTCTCTTTCATCCAATCATCCCTGCGCCATATTCCTAGCATGAATGTGGGATCATAAGGGTTAAAATAAAATAAAATCGATCAGGGCTTCCAAAAGAAACACCACCTCAACCCTCAAGCACAACGATCTCACCTATACGGTCCAAAAATTATTAACAACAACCAGATTGGTCTCTACCCAAGTTCTCCAAGGCTCCAGGAACTAGTAACTCAACCCACAACCTCAAGGGAACCCAAGTTGTTTCAGGGCTCTAGATAATTTATCGTAACCCACAGGCTCCAGAGGCTAGTAACTCAATCCACAACCTCCGGGGAACCCAAGTTGTTCTAGGGCTCTAGAGAACTTGATCCAACCAGTAGCCATTAGGAACCTAAGGACCAATTAGATAAACAAATGGGAACCCACTACACCATGGCTATCCATGAAATCACAAGGCAAGGTTGAAATCACTGTCAAACCAATGAAATATCCATGTCAATGATAACACATAACCATAATTCACATGCATGTACCATGCATCCAAAAAATAGCAAGGCGATCACACATGCAACCTGCTACCTTTAAAGTATCCCAACTATAGTTGTTGATCAAATTGTATCCTTGTGCTTCCTTGCTTTCCTTACTTGCTTGTCCATGTCCAAGGGAATACTAGAATGCTCTAAGTGTGCAAGAGTGTAATAGAGAATGAACAAGAACTCAACTCAAAATTGTCAAAAGTTCAACTAGTAAAAGCTATCCATTGTTTCTCTTATGCCTTTTTACATTGATGTCTCATTTTTCTTCATTTTCCTTCATTTTTCCTCTAATTTCCCTTGCATGCAAATTTATGTCTCTTCACATTCCTTTTCTCCTATTTTCCTTTATTTTCTTAATTACATGTCAAATATTTCCTATTTTCCTTTGCCAATACCTTTTCCAATTTCCATATCCATTAATAAACCATAAGTGATACCCACTATAATGTTTACCCACCATTCAGCTTGGAATATGTGTCCCGTGACCTTAGTGTTATTTTATTTACATGGAAAATAAACCAGGGGTTGTTAAAGACCCTTCCCCCTTGGGGGAACACCATCCTCGATGTTCAATGATGCTTATAACTATAAAAACATGTTTCCCATGGAGTTTTATAACATAGATTGATGCAACATTTACATCATACCAAACTGTTGAAGCCATGAACACCTTACTACTTATCGGAGCTTTATATAACAACTCATTGCAGTATTTACACACACACACACACACATATAACAAAAAAACATATATTATACACATCTTCTCAATCAGCAAATAAGGAATGATACAAAGCCCACATCTGATTAGCCATCTACCATGTAGGTACATCGGGCCCAAAGTGCTTCCACTGCACTTTAACTTTCTCTATTGTTCACTTTTGGAGCATGATTTGTTTCTGCTGCAAAATGCATTGAGGTTTTAGTTGGAATTCTCCCTCTTGTTCCACCTACAAAATAGACCAATCAATCACATGATCAACATCTTGGACATATCTCTTAAAAAATGAAACATGGAAAATATCATGGACTTTCACCGTTAACAGCAATGTAAGTCAACAAGCCACTGGTATAATCCTCTCAAGGATCTCAAAAGTAAAACAATACCGAGGTGCCAACTTGGCACATGACCCAATCCTCAAGGAGCTCCTCTGGGGCTTGATGTGGAAGTATACATGCTCCCCAACCTAAAACTTCTTGAATGCTCTATGTTGATCCACATAACTCTTCTGCCTATCTTGTGCTGCCTTTAAATTCCTTCTAATGAGCAGCATCTCCTGTTCCATCTCATACAACATATTCGGTCCAATCATCACCCTGTTCACTGGATTACTCCAGTTGATAGGAGTATTACAACTCCACCCATAAAGAGCCTAAAATGGACTCATCTTCAAGGATTCATGATACCCATTGTTATATGAAAACTCTCCCAGTGGAAGATACTCCTCCCACTTCCTCTACTAATGTATGACATACATCATCAACATGTCCTCAATAATCTTGTTAACCCAATCTTGTGAACAATTGCTTCCAGAACTTGGAAGTGAACTTGGAATCTTAGTCTGATGTGATCTTCTTAGGAACACCATGCAATCTCACTATCTCCTTGATGAATATTTGAGCTACCTCACTCGATGAATTAGTATACTTCACTGTAATGAAGTGAGCTACCTTGCTCAACCTATCAACTATAACCATGATGGAATCATGTTGCCTGGATGTCCTTAGCAAACCAGTAATGAAGTCCATGGAAATGACCTCCCATTTCCATTCTGGAATCGGAATAGGCTGTAATAGACTTGCTGCGGTGCTTACATTCAACATTCACCTGCTGATAGTTTAAACACTTTGCAACAAACTCAACCACCTCTTTCTTCAAATTCAACCAATGATAGAACTTCTTAACAACTCTCAAAGTCTTCTGGTATTCGGGGTGGCCTAAATATGTCTTGACATGAAACTCCCTCAAGATAATATTCTTGAGCTCACTGTTATCTAGCACATAGATCGTGTTCTTGAATCTGACCAAGCCATCTATCATGAGGTGATTCTTCTCATCCCTATCACCTTCACTTTGTTGTTGAAATCTCTGCTTCAACTGCTAGTACCTCTCATCATGTTGCCTTGCATGCAAGATATGATCCTGTAAATCTGTCCCATAAGAGCTCATAGCTGAAATATGATTCACTTGCACTCTCCTATTGAGAACATATACATCCTTCTTCTCCTTGCCCTTAATGTACTTGATCTCAAAGTCAAACCCACTTAGGGTATCCAACCATCTATCTTGTTTGGAATTAAGATTAGGTTGGTCAAAAAATTACCTTAACCCACTATGATCACTCATCAAGACGAATCTCCTACCAAGAAGATAACGTCTCCACATCTTGAATGGATGAATGATATCTTCCAACTCAAGATCATGTGCCACATAGTTCTACTTGAGCTCATTCATATTCCTTGACTCATAAGATATCACCTGCTCTTCCTGCTTCAAGACTCCACCAAGTCCTTCCTTTCAAGCATATGTACAAACCACAAACTCCTTATCCGGACCTGTAATCTTCAAGACTAGAGCATTTGTAAGCAAATTCTTCAACTGCTCAAAACTAGCTGCACACTCCTCAATCCATTCAAACTTCTTCCCTTTCCTCTACAAAGATTTAATAGGATAGCTAATCCTTGAGAAGTTCCTAATGAATTTTCCATGAATGACCTGACCTCATCCACATTCCTCGGAGTTGGCCACTTCATGATAGCTTTAATATTTTTCGAGTCAACTACTATCCCTTCCTAGGAAACAGCATGTGCCAAATAGTGAATTTGAGACTAAAAGAAACTGCACTTGTTGAGATTAGCATACAACTGATGCTCTCTCAAAAATCTCAACATTGTTTCCAGGTGCTTTGCATGCCTTTCCTCATTCTTGGAATATATAAATATATCATCAATAAACACTATCACAAACTTGTCCAGGTAAGGACACAAACACTTTTCGTCAAAACACATGAAGGTGGTTGTAGAATTGGTAAGACCCAAAGGAACCACCACAAACTCATAATGTCCATAGCTCGTATGGAATGCAGTATTGTAAATGTATTCTTCTTTGATGCACACCTGATGATATCCTAATCGTAAATCAATCTTTGAGAACACTACTGCTCCCTTCAACTGATCAAACAAGTCATCAATCTGAAACAATGGATACATGTTCTTGATAGTCACCTTGTTCAATTACCTGTAATTAATGCACAATCTGAGAGCATTGTCCTTCTTCTTTACAAACAATATTGGTTCACCCCAAGGTTACACACTTGACCTTATGTATCCTTTATCAAGCATCCCCTTAAGCCACAACTTCAATTCTGCCAACTTCAGAGTACTCATCCTATATGGTTCCTTAGATGTTGGTGTTTCTCTTGGCATCAACTCAATAGAAAATTCCACCTCTCTATGAGGAGGCAACTCTGGAATCTATGTAAGAAATACATCCTAAAACTATTGCAAAACAAGGTACTTCCTCAAGACTTCATCATCTTCAACATCGTTCCCTTCGCCATTGGAAATATACACTGCAAAGAATACACACCCCTTCCTGCAACTGTGCTTTCCTTGCAAGATTCTCCTTTCCCCATCATCATCCAGGCACTCAATAACCTTATCATAGCAATCAACTTTAGTCTTGTGAATGAATAGCCAATCCATGCCCAAAAACCTACTATATGAACCCAAAGGAAGCACATTTAGATGTGCTGATGTAGACATACCATTCATCTCAAATGCACAAGATTTCACCCAATGATGAGCTCTTCTCTTGGGCCTTGTATCCAACTGCACCAACCAAGATTTTGCATGCACTTCTTTATTCAAGCAACACTTATCCACTAGGTCAGGACTGATATAACTATAATTATATCCAGGGTCAATCAAAATGGAAACAACTTGATCATGGAGCTTACCTTCCATATCAATAATGGATGCCTGATGATCTACCTATTTTTTATCCACTACTACATAAATATGGGGAATATTCTAACCAACATCTCCAACTATTTGTACCTCTTAAGCACCATAAATTTGAGGCATGCCACCCTGATGCAATGGGCACTCACTCCTATGATGCTCTGCACCACAAGTCCAATGCCTAAAAGGATTCCTACCATTACCCTTATTCTGCTCCTTCGGCTGAAATCCATGTCCTTTGTCAACTGCATTTAACTTCTTATAAGGTGCCACATTCTCCTTGTCACCTGCATCCTGAAGCCTTCCTTGCTTCTTAGCCCGCTTTCCTTTAGTCTTCTCATTACCTTTCCAATATCACTTAAGCTCAAACTTGTGCTCTGACTACTCATGAAAATGCTTCAACTTCCCAATGACTTACTCCAATGGCTGAGGCTCATCATAATCAATTTGATATTTAAATGATAAAGGCGATCCATTGATGAACCTTTGTACCTTTGTCTTCTCATCCTTGAGGTAGGGCACATACCTCAACAACTCCAGAATTTTTTGTGTACTTTTCATATGTCATGGAATCAATATTGAGCTCATATAAATCCATGGTCTTCTCATCATAGTATCTCTCATACAAGTACTTCTTCCTAATGAGTCTTTTAAATGCATGCCAATTCATCTCCTCTTCCTTAATTCCTATGACATGCTTCACATCTTCCCACTAGATATTCACTTTCCCTTTGAGATTGAAGAGTTTTATCTTGGCTTTCATGTTCTTTGAATAATCATGCAATCTGAAGAACTTCTTCATCCCAAGCAGCCATGCTTCTACATATTTTGATTTCTTCAATTACCCATCAAAAGTAGGAGGCTTGGATTTCTTGAACTCTTCTAGAAAGTACCTGTCTTACTCCTCCTATAAGGATGCTGGTGGTAATAAAAATGATATCTCTCAAAATTGGAGTTGGAATAAAATCCATGAGTGTTAGTTCACCTGTTAGGTTTATCCAAAGAACTGCCACCTCTGACTGTGTCATCCCTATCGAACCTGTTTCCATATGCCCCATTTGTCTTTTCTTCCTGTCCCTGACTATCCTCAACCATTTATATGAAAAGGAGTATATTAGTAATGTTGTGCTAATTCCCCATATTCACCATTTTTCTTAGTTAATTGATTCCCATGAGAGTTTCTTATGTAAATGTTATAAACAATTTAACATAAAACATATGTTGAACAACAACAAAATAACAACAAATAACATCAAAATACAACACATGACACAAATATTTGATGAGGATTTCACCGCTCCTGGGGTACGTCTCCTTGGTCCAGCTTCCAATGCTTAGGCCTCTCTATTATGCTCAAAATTACAACAAAAGTGTGTTTACAATGCTCAAATTCCTTTGAAACCTGTCTCCGTGAGTTTAGAATAGTAAAAATTGCTGGAATTGACTCTTTTTACAACCAATTTGGATAAGAACTGAAGAAGTTATGAATTCTCCTAGTTCTCCCACTATTTGTTCCACAAATTTCTCCAAAACCAGCAAAAACCCCCATTTCTGCTCCAAAATCCGCTAACCAGGTGAATATTTCACTGCGCCGCGGGCCATAACCTATCAGCCGTATCGCAAATCACAATTAGAAAGTGTTGTGGGCTTATGGTCTGTGAATAGAAACGAGTGATTTGTGCTTGCGATATTGCGGACCTGACGGGATATTAAATCACAATTTATAGTGGCATCGCATCCGGGGTCTTTATTGCATTTCGCAATTCGACAGATAAACGAGGTTTTATACATATGCGTGAGTTGTCCACTGATAGCGATTTGTGATAGCGATTGATCGCTTCACAACTCAAACCTCCTCTAGGGCTGATTCTATCGTACTTCACTCCCTTCACCAATTGCGATTGCGATATACAATTGCCTTATCGCATCGCAACCCTGGTTGTTCTGGGGCCGATTTGAAATGCCTTTTCACCTACGACTATGATTAGAGAAATGCGGGGGCCAATGGAGGCTTACCACTTGGTGCCTCCTCATTCATTGAAGGGCTTTGCCACGTCATCCAATCCTGCCATGTAGACAAGTCAAACTTGAACTTTGACTTGCTCTAAATTCTGCATACAAGCTCGAATTTGAGTGTCGTTAACACCATTGGAATCAGAATGATGAGTTCTTCGATATGAAGCCGATTTTAACAAAATTCTCTTTCATTTCATTCTCGATTCAAGCTTGACGGGAATAATACTCTACAACCAGCTTTAGTTTTGAGCATAAACTTGAGCACCTGATCACTCCTCCCCACTGGAAGCCTTTTGGACCCCAAACTATTATATTCAATTATTGAACAAATGGTTCTGTTGCCGAGACCGGGATCTGCATAAGGGATGTCTAATGTTGTGCCACTGGAATCCAACAAGGAAAGAAATTGAAGGGTGGTTGGACAAGAAGATTCACGAGTTCGCGGCGCAGGAAAACAAAAATCCATGAGTATCAAAAGAACAGTGGTTGGAGCGCTACTTATATACAAAAATCCATGAAATTTTCTTTGCATCCTTCCCCTCTGATTTTTATGAGCGGATCACGAAGCTAGCAGATAGTTAGGGAAGGTGTAGGCTCGACAAACCAATTGTGTGGACTCCTGAATTGGTGTGCAAACTAGAAGCGTTGGAAGAGAAGCTCGCACTGGCTTGATCAAATTATAGGAGGATTTATCACCGAGTTCGTGGTAGACACTGCAGTCAGTTACAACGAGGCGGGACGATGCTTCCTCAAAGGACTGCGAGGTAAGTACATTAAATATTTGAACACTTGGATTAAGATGCTACTGTGTGAAAAAAGGGTTATGCGAATATATTGATGTTTGGGGAAACGTGAAGTGGGAGGACCTATAGAAACGGAAGTAACGAAAAATTACAGACTAGTCCCTTGATTTCACCCCCAGTGGAGAGTGAGGAGGAGCTCACGAGAGTTTCGCCGAGGAGCATGATCAGTTTGATAAGACAGCAAATTCCACACATACCACCCCCACCTACACCACCACCGGTTTCACCATCTTCACCTCCAACTTCGCCCACACCACCTCTGCCACCACCACAGTTTAATATGGCGAGCGCAATAAAGTTTCCGATATGTAGGGGAGTAGGAAACGAGGATCCAAACCAATTTTGGTTCGTGCTAAAAGCTATATGGGAAGCGAAAGGAGTCACGAATGATAATATCAAGAAGGAAATGCTGGTTAGCATGTTGCAGGATCGCGCGTTGACATGGTACATTAAGCATTCTAATGACCATCCAAACGCAGGGATCACAAATATCCAGACCATGCTGAACAGGGAATTTAGCAGGCCAAAGTCAGAAACACAATCAATCATCGGGTTTAAGGAGATCGCGATGCTCCTGGGTGAGACCCCCTGGGATTTGGACCAAAGACTGAAGGGTATGATTCACGAAGCCAACATGACTTTGACAGATGGACAACATCGTGCATGGTTTGTAGCGTCACTAACACCGCACTTAAGGACAACACTGTCACAACAAAAACTTATTACCTAGGTCGAAGCTTTGGAGATGGCAATGAGATTTCATGAGACCCCTATACAAGACCCTGGTCTGGGAGTCCAACAAATCCACGTGCAACTGCAAAATATGTGTCTCGAGATGCAGAGCTTAAAATAGGACAGGACACCCTAGCGAGAGGCGCACGAGGATGTATGGTGTATAAAATGCAAAGGCCAAGGGCATGACAAGGACTATTGTCTAGTCTTCGCAAACTACTTGGCAGGAGGAGGGCCGATGTCATTAAGACCAGAGGCATAGGCAGGACCAAGCGAAACGCTTGTATTATGGTGCGTGATCTGTGAGATAGGAGGAAAACACACAATGGATAATTGTCATCTATTGCAGAAGTATACATAGATGTCCCAACAATTGTTTTGTAATTTTTGTAGGTTGGTAAGCCATGATGAACGCACCTAGAGAAGCTACGAACTAATGATGGATCAAACTCCTACATACAAGGTGCAGACCAAAACACGAGCCCTCAAGCCAAATGCAGGAATGACGCACGTTGGATTTTAGGGGCGCGGTCGAGGTCAAGGTGGAATGGGACCAGGAAGGGGTCGCGGACACCTAATTTGCTATAATTGCGGAGGGTCAGGGCACTATGCCCGCGATTGTACAAACCTAACAAGGACATCATGTTTGTATTAGTACTCATTTTGATCATGAGGTAGAAGTCTGCCCTACATTAATAGCGAGACTGCGCAAAAAGGGATACTTCAGGCCTCTCCGACTCAGAATTTGCAAATGATGAGGTTTGAGTCGCACGAAGAAGACCCGAATGTAAACATGATGCTCAAGAGTGGTATGACCAATGGCGATGATAAAGGTAAGCAGTCAGAAGAAAGTGCCTGGATTCACAAGGCTCCTACAAAGGAAACTGAATTTGATTTAGAACGCGTGAAGGAGACATTCATGGAAGCTAAGAAGAGCTTCACGGAGGCCTCCACTTTAGGTAGTAAGGATCAACTAGAACCAGTGATGGTTCCTTCAATGCTCACTACCTTTTTGGAGACCTGCATGAAACTGCTACATGATAGCAAGGCAGTAAAAGGGCTATAGGAACTTATCACTAGGTGCGTGGGGTCAGGAGAACCGTGCATGGTCCAGAAACTTGGCAAGCATGCATTGCACACACGAAAGGAAATGAGGTTGACTGCGCAAATCAACGAGTACGAAATGGATCAGGTAATCTTGGATCTCGGATCAGACACAAATGTACTGCCAAAATAAACATGGGAACGCATGGGTAGACCCGCGCTACAACGGTCTCTTATTTAGTTACGAATGGCGAACCAACAAAATATCTTGCCCATGGGAAGATTGCAAGGGGTGACAGTAGATATTGAAGGTGCGAGCGCACAGGCGGATTTTGAAGTGATAGAGATTGTCGATGACAGTAATCCCTATCCCACGCTACTAGGAATAGATTGGGCCACCGATATGAACGGAGTCATAAATCTGAAGAAGCACAAAATGATCTTTGAAAAAAAGTCACTACACGTAGTAGTACCGCTAGATCCAGCTGAAGGAGTGCGATACACTGAACCGGTGCGCGATGATGATAGTGATGACGATCTCGATTGTATTTAAAAGATAACCGCACGAGAAGAGGATTGGCTAAATCTGATAGTAGATGGTAGGATTTTGTGGGAGCGCAACAACTCCTGCACTTCGGATTCGGACGAAGAAGTAGAACGATGGCAGAATTGGTTACACGAGGTAACCACACTCAATTGCAACATGATGATAAGGTCACTATGCTGTCTAACAATAGAGGCAAGGGATCTACCTATGTATGATGGGTTGACAGTGGTGGATGAATTCCTGAACAAATTTGAAAGCGCAGTACCAGGACATCAACAGTTCGGTGCTTTGAAGTGGGCACTGTGCGCAACACCCACACGATGGTGGGGTGCGTATCATGGAAGTTTTGAGGAGTGGCGTAGATGCAGAAGAATGATGCACCTACGATTTGGGAAACCACAGATACGACTAGTAGACAAATATAACGAACGAGATGATCCACGCACACACCTCGTGAAATGGACCAAGGTCTACGGGGAAGAGCCACAGCCTGAATGGGTACATTTATTCTATCATACCCTGGATGTCATACCCATGAATTGGTATACTGAGACGGAGCTCCGCCATGGTACGAGCGAATGGGATGCCTTGCCTGAGGTATTTCTGTTAACCTTCACGTTTGAAGATTGTTGGTCAAATACTGTTGACGATGCGCTACAAACAGTAAAAATAGATATCTTGAAAATACCCCAGGAGCTAATGGAAGTACTTCAGCCAGAATGGGTGACACAGTTGAGCTGCGCACTAGAGTGTTACAACGTAAATGTTGAGGATGATGATGAGGACCCATGAAATATTAACATTTCAGAAACAGAAGGCTATCACAAGATTCAAAGACCATCACTCGAAGACCCCGATATCACTGTGCCGCTAAAGACAAAGTAGGTAAACATTGGAATGGAGGCGGAGCTGAAGTACACAATGCTTGGGGACTATTGGGACGATGCCACGACAGATAAGGTTGTTGAGTTATCCCGCAAATACCAAGACTTGTTCCCGACCAAAATTACGGACTTAAAAGGGATCGTTGGCGACTTAGGGATGATGAAGATCACCCTGAAATTCGACATAAAGCTAGTTAAGTAGCGGCCTTACCGCTTGAATCCGAAGTATAAAGAAAAGGTCCATGATGAATTAGACAAAATGCTCATAGCCGAAATTATTGAACCAGTGGAAGAATCTGACTAGGTGAGTCGTATGGTAATACAGGAGAAAAAACAAAAGGGCAAAATAAGAATATGTGTGGACCTCAAGAATTTGAACGATGCTTGTGTACACGATCCATTCTTGACACCATTCACAAATGAAGTACTGGAGAATGTTGGTGGTTAGGAAGCATGCTCATTCACGGATGGGTTCTCAGGGTACCATCAGATCAAGATCGTGCCAGAAGATAGGAGCAAAACGACCTTCGCAACAGAATGGGGTTGCTTTCAATACACCGTTATGCCATTTGGACTGAAGAACACGCCAGCTATATTTTCACGCATCGTTGTGGCTGCGTTCAAAGAATACATCCAGAAGTTCTTGGAGGTCTATTTGGATGATTGGACTGCCTTTGGACTAGTTAAGCACCATGTAGCAAGCTTACGCTTGATGTTGGATACGTGCCGCCAACGCCAGATTGCATTGAACCTTAAGAAGTGCACATTCGTCATTCCCTTTGGAAACCTACTGGGACATGTGGTCTGCAAACAAGGACTGATGGTGGACCCTGCGAAGATTTCCGTTATTCTAAATTTGTAAGCACCGCAAAGTGTTAAATAACTGCGCGCTACTTTGGAGCACACTAGATCCTATAGGAAGTTCATCAAAAGTTATGCCCAAATAACAACACTGATGGAGAAGCTATTGAAAATGGATGTTACATATTGTTGGAATGATGATTGCATGAAGAGTTTGGTTGTCCTGAAGGGGAAACTGGCCTTCGCTCCAATCCTGGTCTTCCCAAAATGGGATGTGGAATTTCATGTACATGTTGATGCGTCGTGTATTGCACTGGGAGTCATACTCCCAAAGGAGGGCGCGGAGGGCGTGGATCACCCGATCGCGTTTTCAAGTCGGAGATTGTCTAAAGCAGAAAAGAACTATTCCAACACCGAACGCGAGGGGTTGGTAATGGTGTACGCGCTCCAAAAATACTGACACTATTTACTCGGAGGACATTTCAAGATGTATGCCGACCATTCCACGTTGAAATACCTGGCGAATAAGCTTGTGTTGGGGGGGCGCATATGCCGATGGCTCTTATTCTTTCAAGAATATGATTTTGAGGTCATAGTCAAGTCGGGATGCCTAAACACAGGACCAGATCACTTGTCATGAATTGAGACGGGCAAATAGCCAATGAATTTGGAGGAGGGACTACCTGATGCATAGATCTTTGCAGTACGCGTCGCGGATGAACACTTTGAAGATATACTCCATTTTCTAACAATAGGTATTGTGCCGAAGGAATAGTTAGTCCAATAGAAGAAGGAATTGGTGGAATGTGCGACGGACTTTTCTGTCATCGTGGGACACCTCTACAAAATTGGCAATGATGAGATATTGCGAAGATACGTACCTGAATTTGAACGAGGTTAGATCCTCGCAGAAGCACATGGGGACGCTGCAGGAGGACATTATGCAGGACACTCGATCTTACATAAGATTCTTTGCACAGGGTTATGGTGGCCAACCCTGCACCAGGATTTGAAAGCGCATTGTAAGGCCTACGATATATGTCAAAGGACTGGAAAACCATCACCAAGGGACGAGATGCAATTAAATCCACAAATGACACTGCAGCCATTTGAAAAATGGGCAATCAACTTTGTGGGAACGATTAAACCTTAGGGAAAGATGGGTGCATGTGAAATCATCACCGCAACGGAGTACCTGACACGATGGGCGAAAGCGCAGCCAGTCAAAGACTGCATGGCCGCTACGGCTGTGAAGTTTTTGTTCGAAAACGTGTTGACACGATTTGGTTGTCCAAAAATCTTAATGAGTGATCACGGAACACATTTCCTGAATGAAACCATCAGCGCGCTCACAGAAGAGTTCCAGGTGTATCATCAGAAAAGTACACCGTACCACCCACAAGCTAATGGGACAGTAGAGGCATTCAACAAAATACTGGAGATTGTGCTGACCAAAGTATGTAATTCACAACGAAACGATTGGGACCTGTGCGTACCTGCCGTATTATGGGCTTATAGGACAATGTGCAAGAAATTGACGGGACAGACAACTTTCCGGTTAGTTTATGGCACGGAAGCTGTCATGTCGATGGAATATATTGTACCTAGTCTGCGAATAGCAACGCTCACATGCATGATGGACCGCGAAGCTCTGGAAGAAAGGCTTGCACAATTAGAAAAACTCGAGGAAGAATTATTTCTATCCGGATTTCATCAATAGGTACAAAAGAAGCGTGAAAAGGCCTGACATGACCGCCATATCAAGTTGCGCACTTTCAAGGTAAACGACTTAGTGCTGCTGTATGACAGTAAGTTTGAAAAATTTCTGGGAAAATTCAGAATGCATTGGATGGGACTGTACGTGGTTAAGGAGGTCACAAACGGAGGTGTGGTCCATCTAGTCAAACTAAATGGAGAACCATTCCCAGGCAAAGTAAATGACAGTCGCTTGAAGCCCTACACGGGTGGGCCAACTATTTGACTAACCGGCCGAAGCACAGTCTTCGTGACCCGAGGAGCCGGACCAAAGCGCGGGACTATAAAAACACGTAGCAGATGCTGGTACCAAAGTAAGGACATAATTCAGACACAGATGATTCAGACGCAAGAATGCAGCAGGTACAACAAGCAACAACTCAGTGCGCTGCTAACATTCGAGCAACGTAGGACTAGTTGGAGGGACTCCATGTTAAGATTGTTGCGCCGAACGAGTGACTCGAGGGAGAGTCATGATGTTTGTGTTGGGGGTCTGTTAGGCATCAGATCCCCCCACAACATGTTTTGGGGCTCAAAGCCCAAGTTTTGGGTCAAATGTATTGTAAGACTCCGCGAATTGCGGGCGCGGAGTGCGAAGTGTAGGTTGAGTCATAGGGTTGTACGCCCTAAGTTTCGTAATGTAATGTAATGTCATGTTGGCCTACCCATGGTCCGCAGACCATGGGATTGTATAAATAGAGCGAGGCTCTAACTCGTAAAGATAGCGAAGAAGAAAGGAGATAGATGAGTACGAATGGTTTGAGCATAGAGTAAGAGTCTAAGGGTAATTGGTCATAGTAGTAGGAAGAGGCTCTGCAACTAAGTGCTTAGAGGCTTGGTAGAGTCTGCAACTGAGTGCGCGGACCCCTACAGCTGAGTGCGCAGGGCGGTGTCAAGTCTGTAACGTTGAACGAAGAATAATAAAGAGAAGTTGATTCCAATTGTTGTGTATCTTCTTTTGTATTATGTTCTATGCATTTATACTATTTTGTTTATTGCGCGCCCTTATGTGAATGCTAGATAGACTATTAATTATCTCTAGACTTACACAGATAAGCTAAGTAACCAAATAATAAGAGGTTAATAGTAAGGAACTTGGGTAATAATATGGATCATGCCCCAAGTAGGGCTACGGGAAGGCAACATCACAAGTTGCGAAGGACTAATAGATGCGCGTAGCGACGTGTGCGCAGGGTTAAACCGTGGACCACTTGATACCATCAGACATCCCTAGGGTGCGGCAAGCTAGTCCTAGCACCCTCCTATACTACTTTGGGTGAGACCTCAGTTTGTGCTCCACGGACTGTTGCCGAAAGGGCCAGTAGTACTGGGATTTGTTTGGCTAAATCACCTCTGAACCTAGGTCAGGCCCCAATAATCCAACACAAATAATTACAGAACTTAGAGAGGCTTAGGCTAGCTACTCTGCCAACCAGGCAATTTGACCTAGAGAAAGTAGCACACAGGTTTACTATGTCATTAAAGTTCAAACCCTTTATCCACGAAGTTCATGAATTTGAAGATTTATTACAATTAACTGAGTCATTTGAACAAGCATTCAATTGGGTAAAGGTGAATTTGAATCATGATGACTTCAAAAGGTTTCAGGAATTTAGAAACCAGAGGCTTGAAACAATCCCTTTGGATTTGTTAAGAATTGATAATAAACCTACGCCGAGTGTGACCATTAACAATGAGGAACCAATTTCTCGAACAAAATCTCAGGTGAATGTAGCTCAGAACACAGGGAAGACAAAAGAAAGAGAGGTTACGACAAAATCTAGTAAAAAATCAGCCGAGAAATAGGTCAAAAGTGACCTAACTCAAGATACCGGTCCCAAAGGCAAAAGCAATGATATGGAGAAGGAATGGGACCAGTTTAATAAAAAACTCCAAGATACTGCCAAAGCAACAAATGTCCAAGAAAGTACAGGATATCATACTCCACAAGAAACTCAGAAAGTTTTGAGAGTCTGAGCTAATGAACGAACAAGGGACAAATTCATAGAATGCAGAAATCATACCTCCAATTCTGACATATGAGAATATCCTAAAGATTAAAGAAATATCTCCTTTAGATGTATTCTATAGACCACTGCATAAGGCTATAATAAGAATATAGAGGAAGAGAAGGAGAGTGGAAACACCTGAAATCCCACCAGGGAATGAACCAATGGATATAGTCTGGAAGGATATTCCTTCAAATCCAACTGAAAATTTAACCAGGTTGTCACAATTTGCAGGGGCATATGCTACTGCCACCATTGATAAGGCCATTGAAGTATCTATTTTTTTAAGAGAAAGAGAAGAAAGGATAGCACAACTTGAAAAATAGCTGGAAATCGAGAAAACAAATGTGAACAAGCAAGCCACAGAACAAATAGTCCAATTGCAACAAAGTATGGAAGTACTTAGGATAAGCCACGAAGTAGATATCTCAGCAAAGAATATGAAAATCCAAGAGTTGCAAGAGACTATGGCGAAATATAAAGATGTCCCCACTATTGATGAGTTCATCAAAGAGGCATTGGAGCTAAACTCCATTCTGTCAAAACAACAAGATCTATTCTGCCAGAAAATGTCCAATATCACCCCTTATTTGAATACCAATGATCAATTAACAGATAAGGCAATTGATCAGAGAACTGAGTTTAATGACTTAAATACTAAGATCTCTGACTATATTGAATGGAAAGAATATGAAGAAGGAAGAAGCGCTAATATGCTAGAGATTGAAGAAACACACAAAGACATATTATTCACAGATTGGGATGCACAGATTAAGCAAGCAGAATTGGCAGTAGCAAGAGCAACAGGAGTGGCAAAGAATATAATAAAGGCAGTCAATCATACTTTGCACACCACCAACTTGATAAAAGAAGGTGATCCAAAGTCACTACCAAATATGAAAGACTTGGATAAAAACTGGAAAGCAAAGATGAAAATCCAAAGAGAGGCAATCACGAAATTATCAAAGACCGACTGGGAGGCATATTGGCAATTTCTTGTCAAACCTCACAGCCAAATTATGACACTGAATTGTTCACTCAATTCAACACAAATAATTCTACCACCTCTTACATATGCCATCTTTGTAGGACAAGTTAGAACGCAATTCGGAGCACCTCCTCAAGTAAAACCAATGTCCGACATATGCGACCTCAAGGAAAAGCTGGCAGACAACAAGACATTTTCATAACCTCGAGTCATCAAATCGATTTTATTTTTAGATTTAGTTACTAGTTAAGAGGAATGTTGTTTGAAACCTCTTCATCATTTAAAGAAGGGTCCATGATTTTATCAAAAAACATTTACAAAGAATTCACTTTTGTAAGTTTGTAGATGCTTTGATGGAATTATGGAACATGGTCATTACTTTTGAATATCAAACTACTATCTATTGTTGATGCACTACTGTATGCTTGGAGAATAATTTGATTGAAGAAAGGAGTTGATCTATGTCACTAGTCAAATGAGAAGAACCTCACACATATGGTACTTTTATCTTGTATGATCAGTTCTGTTTTACTAAATTAGTGATAACATTTCATTTCATGAATTATATATGGAGTATGTTCTTTCTGTTATGTGTTAATTGCACTATTGTATAATACTTAGCTGAAAGTGTTTAATTTCATATATGATCATTAAATATATGCGATATAATTTCCACATTTCTTTGACTAACTATTTAGTCGAAGAAATTATCTTTACATGTTATCATCTCTGTTTAACATGTGAATGATCTTTATTACCACATACTAAACATATAACTTTTTCAAATCGCATATCAGACAGAATATCCTGGTTTATATTAGATTAAGTTAATTAGAGATTTGCATGTTAGAATAGGTCATTTAGTTATCATTATTCTTATTGCAATCACTTGAAAACCACCCATCATCATTTTCAAACCCACATTGGGAAATTGGTCCCATCATCCCTAGTCGGAGCCACCATACCAAACGGAAAAGGAGTTGCTTTCTAAGGTCCAGACTGGGTGGTTATCCCCCATGTTGGAGTAGCAGAAATCTAAGGCTTCAATAGTGTGCAAGAGTATAAGAGAGAATGAGCAAGAGCTCAACTCAAAATTGTCAAGACCTTAACTAACAAAGGTATCCATTGTTTCTATGATGCCTTTTTATCTTTGATGTCTCCTTTTACTTCATTTTCTTTCATTTTCCCTCTAATTTCCCTTACATGCAAATTTGTGTCTCTTCACCTTCATTTTCTCCTATTTTCCTTTATTTTCATAATTAAATGTCAATTATTGCCTCTTTTCCTTTTCCAAAGTATTTTCCAATTTCCATAGCCATTAATAAACCACAAGTGATGCCCACTATAATGTTTACCCACCATTAAGCTTGGAATACGTGTCCCATGACCTTCATCTTATTTTATTTACATGGAAAATCAACTAGGGGTTGTTACAAAAGGGATGAAGGAATGCAATGGAATAGGTTGCAGGGTCACTTTAAGGCATATATCTAGATGATTGGATGAAATTATAAGAATGCATGTTCAAAGTAAACTTTGGATGAGATTTATATATATTGAATCTTGAAAAAAGAATGTTGGTCATAAAATATGATTAAGTATGTGGATATATGATGCTTGAAAAGAATAGGATTTTACTAACTAACGAATTAAGACTTTCTCTATAATATAAAACATTAATTAACATCCAATATAATCTCCATAAGATAAGTTCTAACTTGGTAATCAAGTTCAATCCTTGGGCACTCTGATGCATGAAGGAAGTTTCAAGTGGAGATGGTCGATGAGGATGTTGATGGTACGAGAAGGTCACCATGATGAGGAAAGTTTGGTTTTAATTGTTGGTTATCTGTTTTAACATATTATTTTTCTACCTAGAATAATGTTGTAGGAATACATGATGACATTTGAGACAAGTTCAATTGTATGGATGAAAAATGTTGAGGAAAGCTCAATATTTGGTACCTGGTAACTATGAAGTCAAGATATGTTGATCTTGGAGGTAGAAGTGCGAGAAGATAACATGAAGGTCAAAGGAAATCAATTTCATAAGGAAGCTATGATCAACTTGAAGTTTGGAAAGGCTCAATGCAATGTATTCATATCAAAGGATAAAGTGATGAGCAAGAGAAATGACGTGGATCTTGTCACAAGAACAAAGAGTAGAGACAACTCCATGATACCTCAAAAGAAAGCAAGATCGATGCAAGAGATGTGTAAGAAAGAGGGAGCCATGTAAAGATCAAGTAATTGGTACTCTGATGAGAAAAATTTGTAAGGCTTGTAGTGTTTACTTCCAAATTATAAAGGAAGTTGGGAATCTCCTCTATATTTTAGAGGGAGTAAGGAAGTCTCCTTGAATAGGAGTAAGGATCTATTCTCTTATTACAAAGAGAATATGTATATCCTCTCTGGTTGAGAGGGAGTGATGTCACACCTCACATATTCATTCTCTACTTCATTAGTCAAGCACTTGACGAGGACTAATAATCATAATTCTAAGTGAAGGCAATGGAGAGAGAATGGTAGAGGATTGGATAAGCATTTGTGGTTTCCTTGAGGATAAAACATCCAAGAAAGAAAAGGTATCGACACCTTTTGAGGATGAGATAAGAATCCAAGAGAAGATTGATCGACGAGGACTAATATTCCTTGAGGACTCAAGTATGGAGATCCAAGATAAGAATGGTAAAAAAAAACATGCCTTGTGGACATCTTAATGGGGTATGTGCCTTGTAGAGGTAGTGTGATATCACACATAAAGCCTCCTAGCATAATGATATTGAATAAATAAGAGCTTATCTAGTTAGGCCTCAGAGACAGTGCTAGTCATAATAATGATGCTTACAATAGGGCTTATGAATCTGACTCTTCTTAGGAGAACTCCTCAATTCGAGAATGATGTTGTACTGGTTATACAATTATGAATACCTCCCTAGTTCAGAGGGAGTGTTGAATATGTAATTATGGTCTTCATAATTGTTGTTGTACTCATTTCAATATGTATCTTATGTAACAAACAAAAGAAGAAAATGAAAATTTATTATGATTAAAGCATGGGTTTCATGCTATTTATGGATGATCTTCTAGGTAAAAGCATGTTCATTGTTCTTCTAGAGTTTTTTAGGTCTTAGGATTTATTGTCAGGAGTCAAATGAGTCAACATCATGTTTATAAGACCCTTCCAGATGAAATGTAATTGGATTAAAATATTTTGAGTCTAGAAAGTAATGGAAGCTCCAAAAGTACAAGTCGGACCTGGCAATTACAAGTTGGCCTAAAGGAGGGAATTCAACCCCTTGGAAAGGGTATAAAAACAAGAAGTTCAACCTCATTTAAAACTCACTCTCTCAAGAAGTTCAACTCTCAATAAATAACTCGATCTATAGCTAGGAAGCAGGAAGAAGAAGAGAAAATATCAAGGAAAAGAAATAAGGATGAAATATCTTGTTTTTAGGCTCTAACCCTCTCACACGTGTGAAGTTCTAGGACTTCTAGTGTCGCAGAAGGAGGCCGAAGTTGCAGGTTCGAGTTGTATTAGGACGAAGTGATGAATCTTGTAGCTGGAAGGGAGAAAATGCTACCTTGACCTTGTTGACCTTTGGAAGAGTTGTCTTGCTCTAGGAAGGTCTTGGGAGGAGGAAAAATTAGGGTTTCTACAGAAGCTGCGAGGCTGAAATTGTAGGGTCAAAGTTGTAGGACGAGTTGCAGTATTGAAGCTGGTAGGTCGAAGTGGCAGTTTGAAGTTGGTTGGTGCATAATCATGAAAATACTTATTGGGGGGTTAACTTGGTACTTGGAGAAGGACTTGGTCTAGTGTTTGGGTCTTTATGTCTCATTTTGAAGTAAATTATTTAAGAAGAGAAGAGTTTACTAGGTTTTCCTCTTAGAGGGGTATTTCCCTAGATGAGAGCCTAATTTATGTGTTCTTTGGTATTGTTGTTTCGTTCTTGATATTTATTTGATGAAAATATATAACTAAAAAAACACAAGAAGAATAACTAAGTTCACAAGCAAATATTAAGGTTAAGGAAAATAAGAATCAATAAGTGTTCACTTTACACATTTTCCAACACAGGCCCCAACATGTCTGTCAAACCTCCTCCAAGGTCTTGGGGTATACCTATTTCTTCTTTTTTCTTAAGTTATTTTAGTAACCACCCTATTCCTCTTCCCTCTTCGCATTCTTGTCCATTTTTCAGACCTCCCCTCTTGATTGGGTCTCGAATGGCTTTGGATCCTTCGATTGAGATTTTCAATGGTTATTGTCCTCCTTCTCTCAAACATTCTTACAAAGACTCTCTCCTCTCCCATTCCCACTTTTCCCACTTCACACCCTTGATAAAAACCACCTATGAATATTTGATTTTCCTTACAAAATGTCAATATATGTAAGAGGAAGCAAAACACAAAAAGACCTGGCTAAAGAGGGAGCTGGTCTGGGTGGCATATTTCAGGAGATCTCAAACACTTCCTACTCTCCCAGGTCCCTTAGAGTAGAGGAACCCTATACCAAGGTTTTCCCATGAAAATCTTGTCTCTTAACATCCAGGGAGTGGGAAGGCCTCCAAAAAGTCATGCTTTCCATAGACTGATTGACACTCGTTGCCCCTCTATCCTTTATATTTAGGATACTATGGTCTTGGGGGATAAGGCCAAGGAATTTTTACACAAAATATGTCTCGATTGGATCCTTTGTACTTCAGGTACTTCGGGCCACTCTGAGGGACTTGTGGTCATGTGAAATCCCTAGGTGGTAGCTCTCAGACCTCACAGTTCTATAGCTAGGATCATATGGAGGGACATATCAGGGGTTTGGATCATCCCATCATCCTTGTCAACTGCTATGGGCAATATGAAAATAGAGAATCCTTTTGGGAACAGCGTCATCAGAGTGGCCTGCTTAGAGAACGCTCCCTTACCTTAGAAAGTGACCTAAACTTTACTATTTCTTCCAATGAGATATGGGGATCAAATGTCAAATTGGGCCTTTTTTCCCTTTTCATTTCACTTTTGTTACAAGACTCCAATATTATAGATGTGTGCCTTATTCCACTGGCCACCACATGGAAAATTGGAAGATCATGTGAAAAAGGGATTGCTAAATGCCTTGATCACTTTTTGATTGCAGAGAACTTGGTTGTTTTATGGTTAAATATTGGCCTTCAGCTTGTCCTAATGTCATATCCAACCATTCTCCAATATTCCTTAAATTATACTTTCACACAACTCCCTCGAGGTACCCATTTAAATTCAACCACCATTGGCTAAAGGAGGACTCATTCATCACTTTGGTCCATTATGTTTAGAAAAGCATACAAATTGATAATTCGATGTTTGCAATGGAGTATTGGATGCAAAAAATGTGTATTCTTAAACATTGGGTCAAACTGTGGGTTAAATCTTATATTCTTGTGCAAAGGCGTTAAATATCTAATATTGAGATTTTTATTAAATATGTCCATAATCTCTTATTATCTTCAGGATTTCCGTACCCTATCAAGCAATAACTTGTTGTCTTGCTAGAAAGGAAAGCCCAGATTCTTAAAGTTGAGGAAGAATGCTAGAGACTGAAGAGTAGGGCCTTATGGATAAAACATGGAGATGGTAACTCCAAGTTCTTTCATAACTTTGTCAATCATCGAAGGATTAAGAACTCTATTTGGGAAATTCAAGAAAATGATGGAAATACTTTTTTCTCTTAGAAGGATTTGGAATAAGTTGCAAAAGATCACTTTTACAATATTTTCAAGGATCCTGGAAATCATAATATTCATGCTCAGCTCAAGGTAATTCAACACTTTCCCTAGTTCTTTTTGGATGCATACACTGAGATAATGGGTGGGTCATTTACATTGGAAGAAATAAAAAATTTCTTCAATTCTTTTGCAAAGGACAAAAGTCTCGGTCCAGATGGATGGACTATGAAACTCTTCCTTTCCTTTTTCGACCTAATGGGGGACAATATCCTTCGAGTTGTAGAAGAGTGAAGAACTAGGGGATTGGTTTCAGGAGCAAAAAATGCCACCTTTATCGCCTTCATCCCTAAATTCTCCAAGCCTAACACTTTCCAAGATTTTAGCCTATATCATTATGCAACTTGATTTATAAGGTTATAGCCAAGGTCAACTCTAATCGACTCAAACATAAGCTTCCAATCTTTCTTTCTCCAAAATAGTTTGGTTTCCCTGCGGATTGATTGATCCATGATGCCATTGGAGTAGCACAAGAAGTTATTCACTCTATCAAGACAAAGAGGCTCAATTCCATGGTCCTAAAACTGGACTTGGTTGAGGCATATGATCAAGTAAATTGGGATTTTCTCGAACTTTTACTTATGCAAAATGGACTTGATATTAAGATTAAAAATTGGATTATGGGATATGTATATTTGGTGAATTTTTCGCTCCTTGTTAATGCTTCCCTTACTGATTTTTTTCCCCTGCTCCAGGGGTTTGAGGTAGGACTACCCATTATCCCCTCTTTTATTCCTGCTTATCATTGAGAACCTCATTCTAATGATTAACTAGGCCAAGTGAGAGGGACATATCAAAGGGGTTAAATTTGATAAGTCTTTCATTGTCTCCCAACTTCTATTTGTGGATGACATACTTATTTTTGGTGAAGGATTTGCCTCTATATGGGAATACTATTACCACATATTTCACTCTTTTTTCTTAGTGGTAAGTATGGAAATCAACAATAATAAGTCTTCCTTTCTACAGTTTAACACTCAGGATCAAATAATTTTAGAAGTTGTTTCAGTTTTCCCTTTTAAAGTGGGTTTCCCAAATTATGGATTTGCTTATCTAGGTTTTCCCCTCAAGTTGAATTGTTACCAAAGCCATGATTAGGTATGGCTTGTAAAAAGGATAGAAAAAAAATATCATTAATTGGTTCTATAGATGGCTATTGTTGGGTGGAAAAATGATCCTGGTAAAGTTTGTATTAGAGAGTATGTAGGTTTCTTAGTTAACTCCCTCAAAAATCCCAAAATCCATTATTAATAAGATCCATCAGGTTATGTTTAATTTTCTTTGGACAGGGAATAAGTCAAGAGCAGGTGTACACCTCACCAAATTCGAATTATTATCCCTTCCCAAACATTTTGGTGGATGGGGTTTTAAAAACCTGTATTATTTTAGTCTTGCTCTTGCTATGAAGAGCCTTTGGTGAGCATTTACAGGCTCGAGATTGTGGAGCAGCCTAATTAATGCGAAATACCTCCAAACATGTCTCTTTGGGAGTGGTTGCAGTCAGGTAATGCCCAAATATTTACTTTTGGGTCCATTTCCTGGAAAGGTCTAATGTTGGCCCTTCCATGGGTAATCAAAGGGCTATCTTGGAAGGTTGGAAATGGCCAACACATTATTTTTTGGAATTATTATTTCTTGGGGGGGGTCTTCAAGCTTACACTTCTCCCAAGAATTCATTATTGTTTTGCATGCAAAATGACTTCATAGGCTATGTCATGTCGCAGGCTACAGAACATAGGATCAACAAATCTATTACTGGAAAAAATACTTTGGATTTGGGCTTAAAGGGTCTTTGGCCTTTGAATGAGACTCTTTTATCAAAGGCCTCTCTTCCAATGGGCTCTTTATATCCAGCGATGGAGATTCCCTTGTATGGTCCTGGAACGCGGGTACAGGTTACATCACTGCTAAGATAGCCTATAATTTTATTTTTAATATGTCTTCACCTTACAAGAATAAGTGGTGGTCTAAAAAATTATGGCATTGGCCTTTTCCACATAAGATCAAGTGCTTCGTCTGGCTTATACTTTAGAAGCATGTTCTCACTTGGGACAACTTGTTACGTAGGGGATTCTATGGACCAAATTCATGTTGACTTTGTCATAATGGGCCTGAGACAATTGACTAACTCTTTTTCTAGTGCTCTTTCTCTCAGTCTTTATGGTTAGATGTATTATCCTCTTTCCACTTGCTAGATTCTGGTCCTTTCTCCTCATTTTCTTCCTCTTCACTATGGTGGGATCAAATGATGGGTCCCTATAAATCTATGTCTATGTTTATTGTGTGGGGAATTTGGAAGGTCAGAAACAAGTGCATTTTTTTGAACCTCTCTATTATCCCACGTTTCATCCTGCCATAGGTTATTGGGTTATTCAATGACTATTGGAGGCCCCCTCCGTCCAAGTATGCCTGTCCTTTCAACTTTCCTCTATATTCCAGTTCTAATCATATTGGATTTTTTGTTGTTGTTACACAAGACTCTCAATGTGGGGGTGGTGCTTATATTCATCTTCAAGGGTATTCCTCCTTCCACATCGGGGAAAACTTTGTTGTTAGCACTAATACTAAGGCTGAGAACTGTGCATGTTGGACCCTCCTGTATTTTGCCTCCTTTTTGCATATCACCTTTGTTCAGGTTTTTGGTGACTCTAAATGTGGCATCTATTGGGTCACAAATAGCAAGCATCTACATATCTTATGCTTAAGCCACTAGAGGGACAAAATCACTGCCTTGAAAGACAAATTTCAGTCTCTTAATTTTCAGCATATCCACAGAGATTGGAACCAACCAGTGGACTCTTTATCTAAGCAAGCTCTTAGTGTGGAATATGGCTTCATCTTTTATGAAGAAAATATGGGATTACAAACCATTAACAATGGTTTTTTTTATATTTCTACAAGTCGACGCATTCCATGTGAACAACCCAGCATCCAACAAGAGACCCCACCTGGGACACACGAATGATAAATGTTTTGATTCCGCTAACAAATTGCATAATTCTCTACAATCCTTTGCACTTCCTTTTTTGCATATATGATGCAGGTTGGTTTTTTGAATTTCTTAGTTGTCAAGTTAACAATGGGAGCTCCATTTCCAGATCTGTTGGTAGTCTTTACTAGTCCTCTCATATAACATTATTGGTTTTTTATGGACATAATTTAAACATTACAAATCTATCTATTTTGTATCTGGTCTTTCAATTTATGAGGTTATATATCTATAGCAAATATGCCCTTATGATCTATTGTCTATTATGGACTTGCATGAAAAATGATTCTATATTAATAAAAAGGTTGCTTATAGCTCTCTCTCTCTCTCTCTCTCTCTATAAACAAGTAGTCTTTAAACTATTATTTAAATTATTAATGTTTGAAACTATTAAACTATTGGTTGAAACTTATTAATCTTTTTGTTGAAAATTGTAGCAAGAATGGGTTCCTTATTTTGTGCCTTGATTCAAGGAGCCTCAAAAAGTTTCTCCTTGAGCATGCACGAGTTCCTATGGGTTAGGAGCTAATTCCTAAAAAGTATGACGAGTTCCTAAAATTTAGGGTGAATTCCTAAAATTTAGGTAGTGTTTATGAAGTAGTTAACTGATGTGTCAAAGTGGAAGGTCAAGCTATCAATCTTCTAATGTGATTTAATTGAGGAAAAGAACTTGTGGTTGAGTCTCAAGATATATGACAAGTTGCATGAGTATTTAACTCATGTTAACTCAGAGAATCACAAAGGCAAACTCCTTAATTAGAAACTCACCAAATTTGTCCATTCGAATTGCTTTAAAAGGGGGAACGAAGGCACATTGTTACTCATTGTTTTGGTGAGAACGAGTTGGTGAGACCAAGAAATAGGAAGCACAAGTTTGTGCATGGAGCTTGTGAGAGAAATAATATGCAAGAGAATATTGTGCACAGGTTAGTAGAGTGCAACATAGATGAACGGTCTTGCAAAGGTTTCAAGCTTAGATAAACCAAGAAAGACAAGTGTGTCTTTCAGATTGAAATTGTTGTATTTTGTAAGAGATTAATTATTCAGATTTTGCTATCAATAAAATTCTCATCAAGTAGAGGGTTTTCCTAGTTGGGTTCCCTAAACAATTATGTGTTTTTTAGTTGTGTGATTGTGTATTTATTTTTGTTCATATTTTGCTATAAAATTTAGTAGGGAAATTCAGTGTCTATATGAAAATAAAGTAGTTTTTAGATTGTTAATATTAGCATTTACAAAATTTCATGGATTTTCTACATGGTATCAAAGTAGTTGGAATAGATTTAAGGGTCATCATAAATGCATCTCACACAAGGAGAAGGAGGTCTAATCTCAGGTTGGTGATTCTGCTTCCAAGTTTTATGTTGATTCAATGTTAGGTGATGAGGGTTATTCATGGATTATTGAACAATAGTTATGTAGCAGCCTATGTATAGTGTGTTGGATTCATGTTAGTGGTTGTATAGTTTCCCTAAGTGTTGTGGATAAGTGGTAGACTTGTCACAACAAGTGGGTTGTTTATTCCCTAAGGATTGACTTTTGGAGCAACCAAGAGCAGTCAAGTGGGTTGGTTTTGCTGCCCTATTTCGCTGGTTTGGTGTTTGACAAATAATACATAAGATGGATCATTACAGAAGCAGTAGATCAATTAAGGAGTGACTGTATGTGGGAAAATCTTAAAGCCCTAAGAAGAGTGGCAATAGCAGTTGATATGTCACAAAGATAGGGCAAATCTAGAAGGCTAAGCATTATTCACAAACGTAGTTGTGAACAGTGACTTTCATATGTAGTATGCAACAACTTGAATACCTCAAGCACAATACGCATGAAAGGAGCCATGGACTGTCAGGAGGCAGATTAACGGAGCCCTAGTTCAGGGTAGATCAAAAGACTCTATGTGCAGACTTCTTAATGGAGCTAGAAGGCTGCTAGTGGGAAGATCAGTGACCTAAAGGAGTTGCATTACGAATTTTGGAGCTAAAGATGAATACCTTCGGAGGGAGCAACCTTGAGCAGCAAGGTGGGAAGTGCCGAAAATAGAGAAGTGATGGACTTGCAGAACATGGTGGGAGAGAACAGGTCTTCACATCAGGTTCCGCAGAAGAAAGCAGGGAAGTCTTCTAGTTTAGAGGGAGCAGTTTTAGTAGTGGATAAATTGGTAGTGTTGGAGACAGATCCAGTTGGACGAGGTTATTCCTAGAACACCTTCCTCAGTAAGAGGGAGTGTTGAAAATTGTAGTGAGAATTGGTTCCTTGTTTTGTGCCTTAATTCAAGGAGAGTCAACGAGTTTCTCCTTAAACATGCATGAGTTCCTATGAGTTAGGAGCTAATTCCTAGAAAGTATAACGAGTTCCTAAAATTTAGGGTGTATTCCTAAAATTTAGGAAGTGTTCATGGAGCAGTTAATTGATGTGTCAAAGTGGAAGGCTAAGTTATCAGTCTTTTAGTGCAAGTTAATTTAGGAAAAGAACTTGTGGTTGAGTCTCAATAGATAGGACGATTGCATGAGTAGTTAACCCCATCGCAACATGTTTCAAAATAAACCCATCGCAACATGTTTCAAATCCACGGTTTCATGTTTCAATCGAAATGTTTCAACCCACAAACACATGTTTCAAACCATGCGGCAAATAAACCTATCACCTCATGTTTCAAAATAAACTCATGGTAGCATGTTTTAAACTATTATAATGGTTTGATGCTTCATATATATTTAAAAAAATACCCATGGCCACATGTTTCAAACTATTACAAATTACAAAATAAACCCATTGCCCCATATTCGCCTAACTTATTTCCTAAACCATGATAAAGAGATTTACTCACCTATAGGGATTATATCGTTTTGATGCCTCATATATGTCGATATTAAACGATTAGGTTGTATATTGGTTTGTTGTCTCACATATGTATTTTAAAACTATACATGATGAAATAAATATATCTCTAGTTTCAAATTAATATATGTTTCAAACTAAATCCATGGTTGCAAGTTTTAAATTGGATTTTTAAATTGCCGATTTCAACATAACAATGATCATCACATTGATAAATATTGAGGAAATCTCGCCTCTTTTAATGAATGTCTTGGAACCTTGTGCATTTTGTTAGATTCTTTACATGTATGTTTCAAATTTCTCTTGCAAGTTGGATTTCTATTTAGTAATAGAAAATTAGAGAATGTATTTTAATCAATTAAAATTTGCATTTTGAGAATCTCATTATCATATACTTATAATGCAACTTTCCTTGCTTGCTTGATCAATTCCCTCTCATGCACACTACATTTTCTTTTGGACTCCTATGAAGATTTGTGCATTTGCAACAACATACGTAGTTAAGTATCATTATATTTTTGTATTTCATTTGTGTTTTTAATGCAATTTCAAATGGAAAATCAAGTTGAGACAACATGTCATACAACCTCCATACTCCATGGTGCATGTTCCCATTCACTTCCCACGTTTGTTTCATATTGCACAAGCTACATATTCCACATGGTGTTGCACGAATTGATTCCGCTTCCCATTAAATGTGTTTGGCATAATAAGTGTGTGAAGGATTGATTCCACATCCTACTAACTCTATATGTGGTCTAATAAGGCCCAATTCCACTCCCCACCACACATAGCCTGGTTAGGGAAAACACTTGTGTATATTGTCTAGTCATAGGATGATTTTACTTCCCACTAAATTATGGTTTGTGGCATTCTACTTCCCACTAAGTGACATATTAATGGGGGGAAATGATTCTTCAATCATGATTTGTAAAAGAAAAACACTAACCCATGGATTAATACATGTGAGGAAGTTAATTTAATTAATATGATCTATTGATGCAAATGAGGAGATGAGAATGGCGATGAGAATATGCCAAAATCTTTAATTCTAGTCCATTTGATCAATATTTCTAATTAATAGTAGGATTAATATATGAACTTTCAATAGGGGGATTCCTATTGATGTGATAATTATTTGTCCTATATGGAACTCAATTCTTTGTCCTTCTTATGTTGGATATTCAATAAACAAATTATTGTGCACTATACATTGTCCCATTATGTCAATGATTGACTAAGTCATAATGTTAAATCCTTTCTATTGTATTATTATGAATGCACTAATGTAATCTTCATTTTTTCAATTTTTAGAAGTGCGATGAAGAAGGATAACTTCAATGCATACCACCATGATGTTAAAATTGGATAATCGTGCTAAAATTAGAAGGAATTTGGGCATGAAATATATGAATAATGTTTTCCACAATGTCCCTTTACATTCTCGTTGTCTCTTGTTTCACTTATTGTGAATGGTTCTAGCACCAATTTTTATGGTTTGTGGGGTATCAATACAATTATAATGAAGTTGGTATGGATTCTTTTCTATGAGATGCAAAAGCTATGGGATCAATATTGGTTAATGCATTTGATCATAATTAGTTGGGGATGATGATTGTGTTGTAGGTACCCTTCTAGATAACTTAAGAAATGTTAATACATAAATACCTCTTTATACAAATGGGTCAAATATTTCCTTGGGAATGGCCACGTTATTTTACAACTTGAAAGCAATGCATGATCAATTAGATACATGTTTCTAGCCACCTTTGAGGTATCTATCAATTTGTTTTCCTTTTATTTGCAATTAAGTATACTGCATTAGTTAATATTAAATAATGTTATGACACAATTTATTTGGACCTAGTATATGCACCCTTGCAATGATAGTTGATAATGATAATGTTCACAATTAGGATGCTACTAAAACATAAGTTCTTCCCAATAACAAATTTTGTTTGAGAAGGTGCAAAGAGATTTTTTTTGAATGACTTATTTATTTTTAGGGATGAACATTGATGAAGAGATATGCTCATTATGTGGATATGACTGCTATCACGAATCAAAAATACAAATAAAGAGGTCCTCCATATAATATATTAAGTCACATGCCTATAATCCTAAGGACTCCAAGGATGTTTCATTATTAAGAACCAACAGAGTTGTAAGGGTTGAATACCTAATGTAAAAGAAAGCCTAGAGTTATGCAAACCTATTCTGATTCAATGTCAATGAAGTATATAGAGGATAAACAAACTAAAAATTTCAAGGAGGAAATATGAAGTTTACTATCAAACATAGTCATGGACAAAGTTAATACATATTGTAGTGAACCTCTTGGTCACTTCACCCGAGCACTTATAACAAGGATGAATACATATAGTCCTCAAGGGATAAATAGTTATTCTTAATTATCTATTGGCATGTCCTTGACACATAATGATTGTGAATATAAATACATGTAGGGGTGGTAAGTCATGTTCTTGGTAAAGGGCATGACTTATGGTTATTACCTATTAATTATACATTATGTAATAATCATTATATAACTATTATTACATGGTATTTATTTATTACATTTTGATAATAAATGTAATATACTTTAGGAATATCACATGTCTTCCCACCTTAAATGTTTGTTCTTAAAGCATGGGCAACAAGAAACTTCTTCTCATAGAATGTACAATGTTCTATAACTATCATCAATTACATAAGGTTAAGGATAGGTGGCAATATGATGTTCAAACCCTAAAAAATATTAGTACATAAAAAAAGTAGCAATCCATCCAACTCAATTATTTTTGTTCTTAGTCCTTGATGGTTTATTGTTGCATAATTTTCTTCACTTTCATTCAATGTATTATTGTAACAACTTCTCCAAATTGTAGTACATATTGATCTTTGATAATATATTGTTGAATAATGGTTTTGTGATGCCATGTTCCTTGAATATTGATGAGTATTCCATCTTCTTCTTTGATAATGTTGATATTGATCATCTTGAAGAAGAAAAGTCTGGAATATCCTCCATAGTTTGAATTTTGAGTCGACATTTCAAGTCCATACCAAGACCCATCATCAGGACAAGACATGAAAGGAGGGAAACGTGGCATGAGATTCATGTGTTGTCTTGATGATGGTCCTGGTATGGACTTGAAACATCAACTCAAAATTCAAAATGTGGAGCATATTCTAGACTTTTTTTCTTCAAATCCTACCCACAGATATATGCAAATAGAATTATCTCCCTACACGCAAGGGAAATTTGGCATGATATCCGTGTCTTATCCTAATGATGGGTCGTGGTATGGATTTGAAATGTCGACTCAAAAATCAAATGTGGAGCATATTTTGTACTTTTATTCTTCAAACACTACCCACAGAAATCAACAAACAAGAATCAATCTTCTTGTTTTCCTTAAAAGCTTCCTTGAAAATGAGGGAACTGAAATGGTTTCATATGTGATCGTTTTCCTTCATTCTATAGAACATTACATTTTTCTTCTTTCCAGAGACAATGAGATCCTCTATCCTCTTTACTTCACTTTGATTACTCTAGGATTGGAGATAATGTCATTATATTTGGCATGTACATTCTTCAAATGAATTTTAAATTCTTCAAGTATTTTTTGGTGACCTTAAGTATTGTCTTATTTCTACTTTTGAAGCTATAATGTGATCTCATCTATCAAATTCTTATGTCCTTTCTCAATTCTTGATCGTATTTTTTAATTATCTCATCAATATTTAGGGATTCTTCAACCTTCTTACAAATTTCCTCTTTAATTTTTTTGATCGCATCCTCTTCAATTTTTGTGGAAATAGCTTCATCCATGTTCATTGATTTAGGAAGATGCATTTTCACCTTCCTAATATCATTAGTAAGTTCTTGATTATGCTTACATAACCCTTTGATTTCTTCATCTTTATCTTTCAATTCTTCTTTTGACTCATAATTTTCCAACTTTCCTTTGCTATTATTTTTTGCTTTAAGTTTTAACCTCCTTTATAAGTTATTCATTGAAGGATTGCATCTTACACAATTGGCCCTTGTTCTTAAGCTCTTCTTTCAATTCATTATTAACTTTCTCTAACTTGGAAATTTTCTCTTTAACCTCATTGAATTTGTCTTCAGTTTTATGCATTGCTTCCATTTTTAAGACCTTCATCCCTTTTGTTAAGCTTGCTTTATTTAAAATTTCAACTTTTGGAATCTCTTAGACTAATACAACTTCATTGATAAACACATTAGGATTTTCTATGTTGATTGAGTCAATTTACCACCCTTAGCCATGGTTTGAATTTTTAGTTGTGTCAATTTCTTATTATTCAACTTCTTCATTTATGTCAGTATAGTTTTATCATGATTTCTCAAATAAGAAATTTCATTATCTTTGAATGATGGTTTTTTATTGATGATTTCAATATCTCTTTTGTGATTGTTTTTTACATCATTATTTTGTTGTTGCAAATATTTTATCTGTTGTTTAAATTTGTGAATTTTTGTATCTTTCTTCTCTTGATACTCTCGATTGCATTGAGTTGCAACATCTTGTCTAATTGATACTTGATTACTTGCTTATAAGTCAGAATTCTCTTTCTTTAATTCTCATAGTTGTTTTTTGAGGTATTTTGTATTTTAAAATACTCTTCCAATTTAGATCCCAAGACACGCACTTCATCTATGAGAATTAGGTTTTGTTCCCATAAAACTATAGAATCATGTTCCTTTTCAAGTCCTTTAATTCTTCACAACTTTGTTGTGGTGATCACTTGCCACATTAGATTGTAGCATTTTGTATATGGCTACAATGATTGTAGGGTATAATGAAAGAACATTTGTGGATGACTCCACTGTGAAATCTTATGATGTTATCGTTGTTGGAGAGGTAAATCCCCTCTACGAATAGAGGCGATCCCTACTAGCCCAGAATGGGTCTAGCAACAATCAATCAATGCTACTGTGCAAGTTCCTAATTGCAAGTAAAAGATAGGCAATGAACACCTACTTGGATTCCAACGCTATTTTTTGATGAAGAGATGCCGCTCTCGCTCCTTCGCTCTGGCCGGTCACGATCCTCCACGTTCTCCGTGAATAGATACCTGCACACATGAAGAGAAAGACAAACACGAGCGTGAAATCTAATAAAAGCAATTATACATCAGTCAGAAAGGATGTAATTCACATTAACCATTACAAAGACAAATGAGAATGGAACCATAACAGTAGTCATCTATTATTAATCAATAACAGAGAAAGGTACAACCAAAGTTCTGACGCTGAGTTCTTCTCTAGAGGGTCCAGCCAGCAAGTCTCTTAAGCATTCACCCTTGGAGGTAGATTCTCCCAAAACAAAACTCTCTCTCACACAAGCAATACTCACAACCTTCCTTAAGCTTCCTCTAGCAAATCCACACTTGTCACACCAACTACCTACTAGCAGCAGCAGTCTAAGCACTATGAATTCCACACTATCCAAACTATCAAAAACTAACTAGTTGCTCATGGCAATGGTAGAGGCATAAATAGGAGAAGGAGTCTCCATGAATGGTGGGAGGATGAGCTTATCTTCAAGGAAGGTGGTTTCAAATGACGAACATACATGCCATAGAAGGGAGCGCGATACTCACAAGGCTAACAACCAGGTCTGGAGTAATCTGGAAGGCTGGCTGTTAGAACAAATTCGCCCAAACTGGATCAGCGCGGGTGTATAACTGAACTGGGGCGCTGACAGCGCATCCTAATAACAGAGCAGGCTGTGTCAGCGTGGCTTAATACTTCCATAGGATGCGCTGGCTCATGAAATTCGACCAGCGCGGAAAGCCCGTGTGCTTCTGCACTGGCAGCGCATCAGTTGCACTATCAGCCGCCAGTCAGCGCGGTTATTTTAATAACAGTCGCGCTGATGAAATAACTTTGGCAAAGAGGGTCATTTGGCCAGTTAAGAGAGCATGAGCATGGTGCATTTGATTTCATGGCACAGTAGGGAGACTGACAAGGAGATAGTGACAATTTACTGCATAACAGATGCCCCCTAAAGCATGAAGCCCGAGAGAGTGGGAGGGGTGAAATGCTTTACAAAACTGCTGAACTGGAACACCACCAGGAAGGACCTGCACGTATGTACAACTGATATCTCGATTACATGTAGTCTAGGCATGGGCGCAGCCATCCAAAAGACATACGAAGAAGGTCTGTGGTATGGACGCAGCCACCCAGCTGAAGAGACCATGATGATAAGAAGGTATGGTCACAACCATCCCAAAGACTCAGGTATGGGCGCAGCCATCCATCAATGAGTCATGTAATAATAATCCACAAAACCGCAGCTTGGTTCGCAATAGACAAAAACCAGGGTCTTGCGCTCCATCCCAACCCGAACAAAGTACAAGTCCAAGCATGTGAATACATGAGCTGAAGTCGAACATGCATGAACATCATCTGATTACCAGTCAATGATGAAAACTGTTAACAGACGCGAGAGGTACCACCAATAATGACAATGGTCCTTAAGGTACTTATAGGTACAATCTGCGGCGTGTGAATCAATGAGCTGGTGTCGAACACCCGCAGAATCATCCGATCGGAGGCCAATGATGAAAACCTCATGCCGAACACGAAGAACCTGCCATTGAGGCATGCAGGCTCTAAGGCACCTGAAGGGAGTCTCTAGGTCACTTTCCTAGATAATGAGCTGAAGTCGACAGGAAGTAACCTTGATCGAAGGTGGGCCATAATGTTTCCCACATCATCGACACGAGACAGAGAAGGATAAAATATTTTTTGCGAGACATCAGAGGGAGGTGGTAAGCTTGCAGAGGCCAACTTCTCTTGAACATATCGACGGCACGACAGCGGGTTTGGCAGTATTTGGCATCAAATGAGCAGAGGTCATGGTGACAAGGCAATGGGCAGATGAGAGGTCAAATAGGATAACCCAAACCCACGGAGGCTAGTGTAAACAAGATGAGAAATCCCCACCCAGACACGAATGCAGACTAGTGCCATGTTCAAGAGCGACATACTGCCGACACGACCATTATTACAGTTCCATTTTCCCCACCATTTCTGGCAGGTATCCCGATTATTTTTGGACGACAAGCTTGACGAGGATAGCATATGCTTGGAAAGCGTCATTTCGACGGTGCCCGATGTCATTAAGTTTTAACGAGTCTAACAAAGGAAGAACTCGGCGTCTTTTCTTGTTTAGAGAGTCTGAAAAGACAGTGGAAAAGAAAACTCCAGGGGGGTCCTTTTTCGTAAAGTTGTGTCTCTCGAGCCCGAAAAAGTATAAAACAATGCTCGAAAGAACCGCCCGACCGATACGATCGAGGAGTACTTTTCGTAAGTAGTGACTTCGACCCGAAAAAGTAAAAAAGCGGTCAGAAGTACGTCGTTTTGGAGCCAATAACGAGTGCGAAACGACAAACACCCGGCAATCTTTTTAAGTTTAAACGGTCGAAAAAAGAGCTTAAAGCGACCGCCTCTCATGCCTTTTAACGAGTCGAGAGGGAGACTCGGCTATCTTTTCGTCTTTAAACGATCGGAAAAGAGATGAAAGCAGACCTCCATTTTTATTCTCTTTAACGAGTCAAAAAGGGAAAAATACTCGGCAATCTTTTCATCTTTTACGAGTCAGAAAAGAGCTTAAAGGAGACTCGTCCTAGAGGAACGAATGGTATAAAAGGGGAGCAACTGGTTCCGGCAATGGTGGAACTGCTCAAAACATGTAATGGTCAAGAGGCTGGCTAATAAAACCACTCATCGCTGCGGTTCCTCAGGAAAGGATAAACAACCAAGTGAAAGCATATGATCGGCCAAAGAGATGGTGGCGATGGAATGAAAACAACCAAGGCTCATCTAGCAGAATTCAGCGGATAAAAATGGCAATCACGAGATGTAAATCGGGTATGGGTTCATTTTTACACAAGCTTGAACCGTGGAGAACTCTGCTTGGATTCGGTTTCATGTTTACACAAGCTTGAAACGAAAAACTATGCTTGTTATAAGTTCGCATGCCCCCAGCATAATAACGCAAATCGAGGTACATGCCCCCCAAGCTTCATTGCATGCAACAAAGTGGATGGAATGAAGGTTCACTCTCGAGATCGATGAAAGACTCGACTTGTATTTTACGAGATCTTAATCGAAAGACTCGATCGGGAAAGGGAGTTGTTTCATTTTTTAATGAGGTTGACACAGTAAAAGAACTATCCTCATAACCCTTGTTTCATTTTTTAACGAGCTTGACACAAGACAAGGAATTGTGCTCCACTCAGACCCAATTTCATTTTTTAGGGAGCTTGACATAGGAAAGTGAACTATGCTCCGTCAAAACTGCCTCATAATGAATAGGAAGATGGTGCTTCCAAGAGTGTTACTCCCGGTGAAAGGACCACATCTTGGAAGTCAGGACCTAATGCCCCCAGGACACTATGAACGACGGTGTCATCACTGGGTACGGGCACAGGGTAGGTGGCCACGTAGTTGATCCGCGGTGGGGCAGATACAACTGGTGGATAAAAACTAGGAGGGGACGACAGCTGCGTAGGAGGCATTGGGGGACTAACGAACGACAATTGATCGATAGTCACAATTCTTCCATCGTGTGGAAAGAAAACCACATAGAAAAGCGAAGAAACGAGGGCCCCCATGGCGTAAACATAGTCGCGACCAAGGAGAAGACTAAAGTCTAAAACACCTTGGGTAACCAAGACGTCTATATAGACGGTTTTTCCTCCCAAAGTAATAGGGAACTTTGGGAGAACTCCTAGAGATGGGCAGGCTCCTCCGTCGAAAGCCAACAGATTCTGAGTGACTGGCCCAAGCTGCGGGGAACCTAAAGCTTGCCAAGTAGTATACGGCATAAGACTGACTGACGCACCTTCATCCAGAACAGTGCCAGATACTGCCTTATCACAGGCAAGTACTGTAATCTGGATGGGCACATGGGACGGAAGGCGACCGGCAATCAGGCGATTCCAATCAAAGGAAGCGACCAGGCTACTTGGTGGGGGAATCGCATGATTGCCCCCAGGCGCTAAAGGGAACGAAGGAGAACCTTCGGGAGCAGCTGGGTTAGGAGAGTCATTTCGGGACTCCAGAGAATCTGAAGAGACGAGAAGAACGTGGGCATGATTCTCTTCCGAAACAGAGTGAGCGAGCGGCAGACTCGAGTCGACACTCTTTCCGACCAATGGTTGGTCTGGAACAGGCTGGACAGAGCTGGGTTCAGGAAGAGGGGCCTGGACAAGAGAAGAATGTGAACCAATCTCATTGTCGGGAGGCGGATGATCTGCAACTGCAGAAAGACGTTGATATCCAACGGGAAGTTGGGGTGAGGGAGCTGGGAGACTTTCCAAGACACTGGAGGCTTTATCCATGAGTGGACAAAGGTGAAGGGGATGATTGCCCTCACAAAGTCTACAAGGGATTCGAATCTTCCCTTTTCCCTTACCATTCCCAACTAATAAGGTAGCATCGCCGTGAGCCCCAGAGGACGATGAGGGGTGGGCCGGATCGCGAGACCATATTTCTAATACCCTGGGAATGCCAGGACAATCGCGAAGAAGATGGTCCTCCTTGCATAATCGACAAGGAAACTTAACCTTCCGCGGGGGAGCAGAAGGTGGCCCGACTTCAGGTGTACCCGGTGGAGCAAGAGTTATACTTGTAGCCTTTCCCTTAGGAGACTTCTTCTTCTTGGTCTTCTTCTTCTTCTTCTTAGCCACCTGGTTAGTTGAATCGAGACTTTCACCAGGTGAAGTACAAGAGGAAGACGTAGAAGTAGGCGTCGAAGGAGAAAGGTCCACCTTAGGATCAACATGATGTTGTTCAGGTGGAGGGACTGATGGACTAACAGCCGACACGACAGGGACCAGAGAGGTTGAAAACAACCAAACAGGCAACCCGACAGTTAACCCTGGAAGGGATAACGTTGCCATATAAGGAGCACCAACATTCCCGAGAGGAGGGAAATGACCAGGATTCCCGTCAGGAGGGGAACTTGGGTTGGTGAACCCTGGAAAAGTTGCCATGGCAAACAAAAAGGAAACCTATTCAAGCTAACACAAGATTTAACCAGGTGATGTTATCGTGGCCGAATAAATTTTTAAGACACAGGAACTAAACTTGGCCTTTTCATGTTTCAAGAGTCGAGAAAAGGACGAAAAGATGACTCTAGTCTCCTTCGAATGTTTAATGAGCACGAAGTGACAAGACGCTCACTGGCACCTTTTCTTTTAGGGAGTCCGAAAAGGATCAAAAGTGACTGCTCTGGAGATTCTAGGCAAAGGGTTTACCAAGCAATCCGTAAAACTGCTTATACACCTTGGCAATCATATGAGAACCAAGGACTTTCCGTACTGCAGTCAATCTTCCCAAATGCTGTGTTCGGTGCGTTACGGTTCGCAGGGCGGCAGACTCGGCTTCCTATGGATTAAGGATAAAATCCTAGTGGGGTCTCCCTATATACGCGACGGTACGTGGGAGCACAGTCCGTGTTAGACCACTATCGAGTCACAGAAGGAGGAATCACCCAACCGTAATGTGAAACAATAGTGACTATGTTTAAAGACGCCGGAACACATCTCTAACCTAGACCTCTAGACGTTTGCGTTAAGTTCCAATGCGTTTTTAGGTTTATTCAGTTTATTTTATGGTTGATCTTGAATTAAGTTTCGGTTTCAGGCCTTATCGTGTGATCTCTCACAATTACCTAGATGCAAACTACATGCCAAAGAATACCATTTCGTTCGATGAATTATAACTATGAGAGGGTTAAGAATTTTCAATCAAACAAAACGAACTCAAAAAATCAAACAATCTAATGCAGCTAATAACAAAGAAATGAAATTTTTCTTTTGAGAACACAAATCAATGAAATTCTCTTCTTTTCATTAACTATTGAAAGCAAAAGACATTAGTTTGATTTCTTTTCCAATGGCACTGTGCACTTTAAAATGAATTTTGAGAGACAGCCACACCAAGTAAAAAGAAGTAAAATCACTCAATGACAAACACAACAAGTGTGAAAAGAGCTGATTGAACCCCAGCAACTGTGATCCTGTGTCTGGGTAGTGAAACAATCCGAGGATCGGTTCAACGACAATCACCTCAAACAAACAAGCAAAGAAAGCAAAAAGAGGAAGGTTTCCACAATAGCAAAGACGAGCATCAACGAATCTTTGTGAACGAGTGATGAAACAAGGTCAATCCAATGACAACGGGATGATGGCACTAGGTCACGGGACACAAAAACGAAATTCGTCCAACAAGACTTCGCAAGCAAGTGTTTCACAATTCAAACAATAAATATCAAGTCATAAACCAAGTAGAAAGAGCTGGAGATAGTCAAACCAACAGGCTTAGGAGGCAAAATTGAAACAAACTCAATTTTACAGGATCAGCGCGGGTGACCCTCAGCAACAATGCGCTGACAGGAAGTCACGCGTAGCAACAAAGCGCTGTCAGCGCGAAAGGACACGACTTAAGCGCGCTGGTTCGATTTCAGAACCATCGCGACTGTTTTACGTAAAAGCGCGATGACAACGAAGTCAAAGAGACAGATATGCACTGTCAGCGCGACTGTTTTGATTTAAACCACGCTGAGGCTAAAAAACAGGCAGAATCAAGCCAAAAACTCCCAAACCAAGGCCATAACTCTTTAAACAATTAAGACACTTCCCAGATTGAACCAGGAGGGTTAAAAGCAGAGAACTAATCTCCTAATTTTGAAAAGAGAGTAACAATCAAACTCAAAAACAAGAATGAACAAAAAGAGACAAAGGCCAGCTCCCCAGCGGAGTCGCCAAATTGTTGGAGAGGTAAATCCCCTCTACGGATAGAGGCGATCCCTACTAGCCCAGAATGGGTCTAGCAACAATCAATCAATGCTACTGTGCAAGTTCCTAATTGCAAGTAAAAGATAGGCAATGAACACCTACTTGGATTCCAACGCTATTGTTTGATGAAGAGATGCCGCTCTCGCTCCTTCGCTCTGGCCAGTCATGATCCTCCACGATCTCCGTGAATAGATACCTGCACACACGAAGAGAAAGACAAACACGAGCGTGAAATCTAATAAAAGCAATTATACATCAGTCAGAAAGGATGTAATTCACATTAACCATTACAAAGACAAATGAGAATGGAACCATAACAGTAGTCATCTATTATTAATCAATAACAGAGAAAGGTACAACCAAAGTTCTGACGCTGAGTCCTTCTCTAGAGGGTCCAGCCAGCAAGTCTCTTAAGCATTCACCCTTGGAGGTAGATTCTCCCAAAACAAAACTCTCTCTCACACAAGCAATACTCACAACCTTCCTTAAGCTTTCTCTAGCAAATCCACACTTGTCACACCAACTGCATACTAGCAGCAGCAGTCTAAGCACTATGAATTCCACACTATCCAAACTATCAAAAACTAACTAGTTGCTCATGGCAATGGTAGAGGCATAAATAGGAGAAGGAGTCTCCATGAATGGTGGGAGGATGAGCTTATCTTCAAGGAAGGTGGTTTCAAATGACGAACAGACATGCCATAGAAGGGAGGGCGATACTCACAAGGCTAACAACCAGGTCTGGAGTAATCTGGAAGGCTGGCTGTTAGAACAAATTCGCCCAAACTGGATCAGCGCGGGTGTATAACTGAACTGGGGCGCTGACAGCGCATCCTAATAACAGAGCAGGCTGTGTCAGCGCGGCTTAATACTTCCATAGGATGCGCTGGCTCATGAAATTCAACCAGCGCGGAAAGCCCGTGTGCTTCCGCGCTGGCAGCGCATCAGTTGCACTATCAGCCGCCAGTCAGCGCGGTTATTTTAATAACAGTCGCGCTGATGAAATAACTTTGGCAAAGAGGGTCATTTGGCCAGTTAAGAGAGCATGAGCATGGTGCATTTGATTTCATGGCACAGTAGGGAGACTGACAAGGAGACAGTGACAATTTACTACGTAACAATCGTCTTTTCTTCACAAGAAAATGTCAAATTATTATTATTATTATTATTATTTTATACTTGGAATAAATTCCCCCAATGTTTCCATCCAATTAGAACTTGTAATTTTTTTCATTAAAACATAATTTATATTATCAAAATGGTTGTTTCAAGACTAGAAGCTCTACATATTGCTATGTGAGGAAAACAACACCAAGACTATGAAAAAGAGATACAAAATTATGAACAAGCTATTACATGCTCTAAGATTCTAACTAGGCATTTGCATGTGGATAACTTAATAAAATTGTCTGAAATACATAATATATGAAAAAACACTCATCATGGTTAAGGCTAAGCATTTTTTAGGGCTTCATGTCCCACAAAGTTGGGGTGTTGTTAATCTTTTATATCCATTAAATCTTTGGATTGGTAGATAGAATCCTCCTCATTGAATCGTGCTTATTGATCTATATGTTTTTTGAAGTTAAGGAAAGGGTGTCCATCCATTGTGCCATAAGAAAACCTAAGGTGGCTACACTCAGCCTTAATAGAATATGTGTGCTAACTCATAACATGGAGGAGGTTCGTAACAATGGCATTATGGACGTTATTAATTTTCTCTATTTCTATCAACTTGGAAAAGATTATTTTCAATGCATTGTCATTAGCCTATATGACCTCTTCTTGCTTGTAGAGGACTTTATGAACCTCCTTCACCTCAAGTTTGTCCATTCTAGTCCTGCTAGATAGAATGATACCAAAGGAAAAAAAGTTGGAATAAAACCAATATAAAAGTTCAAACCATACTACACAAATGACCCCTAGAGAACCATTAGAGCAGACCGTGGATAGAAACCAAGAATATAGAGGATGGTTGGCTATAATTATGCTAGGAGATTGCAAAACAGGCCTATATGTTGGAAATATGCTGTCATTGATGGCAAAGGAAAAGGTAAAGGCAAAGGAAAAGGCAGCGACAAAGGTAGCAAAAGCAAAAGAAACAAAGGTGGCCAAATCAAAAGCAACAAAAGTGGCAAAGGAAAAGTGTTGTAGATCTAATACCAAAATATAAATATACCCAAGAAATAATATGAAATGATTCTTTATTGATATCAAGACCCTTAAGGTAGGGCAACACCATACATTCACTCCTCAAGGAAGGAGAATACTCCACAAGCCATATGCCTGTTCATACAATAATACTTCTCTTCATCTTCATATGGAGTCTCTAGCCTTTATATAGGCCTCATACATACAATACCATGTATCATTACCATGGTTTCCTCATACCATCAACTAATACCATGGGCCCCTTACATTATTATTAACTACTTGTGGTCCCTTACATGACATGGGTTAACCACCTTATTTATTACTATGGCCCCTCCCATTATTACATTATTACCTTGGGTACCTCCCTTGGTACCCCATATTATCCCCCCTAGGTACATAACGTTCCACCCCCCTAAACATGTTTCGTCCCCGAAACATGGGAAGAACATAAATAATAAGATCTACTCAAGAGAGTAGTCCACTGATACCATGCACGTGCATCTAACCATCCAAGAGAAAGGTGAACCCTCGATCTCGCTGGTGCCTCGCTCGCTTGAGATGGAAGTTGACCGTGGCCGCTCTTCTGTGTTGATGTGTAGTGGGTGGATCTTCTCTCCTCGCGATCCGTCATGTGACGACTTGGTTTCCATCTTGATGGTTGTCTCGCTGGGTGATGTGGGTGATGATATGTTGAAGTTTTAACCCACGATGGCTTTTGCTTGACTTCACCCTGCTGTGGTGCCTGTTGTGGTGTCTTCTTTGTCAATATGACTTCAACCACTGAGCCCTCCTCTGATGTATCATCACCTATAACCTTTTCTTCTGCCGCCTCTGTTTGTGTTTGATTGTCGATCATCAAAGGCTCATCATCTGATATGTCAGTCCCTTGAACATCTTCAGCCTCCATGTGCTCTACTTGTTTATGGATGGAAATATCCTGTAATGTAATTTTCTTCTTTTTATACCATAGCTTCAAGAATTTTTTCTGCACATTAATATTGATAGTACCCACAGATTCCATCCAAGGGTATCCCAAAACAACATCCATATTATCCATCTCTGAAGCATAAAAATCACCATGAAACACATACTTATCCATAGAAATCTTCAAATCATTATACACTTGAACATCCTCATTATCAATCTGTGCAGTTTCAATGTGTTTTGCTGGAACTTGCAATCTTTTTGCCAAATTAATACTTATAAGATTTTGTTTGCAACTAGGATTTATAGACACAATGATTTTCTCCTTCTGAATCAATCCATGAACCTGCAATAAAGATATACCAGAAGAAAATAACCCTTTAGGTTCCTTGGTTTCCTTCTTTTCTACAAAAACTTTGCTAGGCTGTGTGACCTGACGAGCTAACTGGCAAGCCTCCTTCCACGTGGGAGGGTGGTGAAGTAGAACTTGAGCTTTGATGGCTTCTTTAAGACCGTTGATAAAACATTCCTTGAAGAATGCATCTGTGAGACCCCTAGTGCGGAAGGCTAAGGCTTCAAAAGCGGTAATATATTCCTCCACTGTACCAGTCTGTCGGAGCCTAACGAGACGACCCAAAAAAGATTCTTCCTGTTCAAAGTGATCTAGACCCGCCATCACAAAAATATAACAAAAAAAATTCTCCACGGTTTGCCCAAGAAAAAGCTCTGATACCGATTGTTGTAGCTCTGATACCAATTGTTGTAGCTCTGATACCAATTGTTGTAGATCTAATACCAAAATATAAATATACCCAAGAAATAATATGAAATGATTCTTTATTGATATCAAGACCCTTAAGGTAGGGCAACACCATACATTCACTCCTTAAGGAAGGAGAATACTCCACAAGCCATATGCCTGTTCATACAATAATACTTCTCTTCATCTTCATATGGAGTCTCTAGCCTTTATATAGGCCTCATACATACAATACCATGTATCATTACCATGGTTTCCTCATACCATCAACTAATACCATGGGCCCCTTACATTATTATTAACTACTTGTGGTCCCTTACATGACATGGGTTAACCACCTTATTTATTACTATGGCCCCTCCCATTATTACATTATTACCTTGGGTACCTCCCTTGGTACCCCATATTATCCCCCCTAGGTACATAACCCAGAAATAATATGAAATGATTCTTTATTGATATCAAGACCCTTAAGGTAGGGCAACACCATACATTCACTCCTTAAGGAAGAAGAATACTCCACAAGCCATATGCCTGTTCATACAATAATACTTCTCTTCATCTTCATATGGAGTCTCTAGCCTTTATATAGGCCTCATACATACAATACCATGTATCATTACCATGGTTTCCTCATACCATCAACTAATACCATGGGCCCCTTACATTATTATTAACTACATGTGGTCCCTTACATGACATGGGTTAACCACCTTATTTATTACTATGGCCCCTCCCATTATTACATTATTACCTTGGGTACCTCCCTTGGTACCCCATATTATCCCCCCTAGGTACATAACATTATTGTTGTAGCTCTGATACCAATTGTTGTAGATCTAATACCAAAATATAAATATACCCAAGAAATAATATGAAATGATTCTTTATTGATATCAAGACCCTTAAAGTAGGGCAACACCATACATTCACTCCTTAAGGAAGGAGAATACTCCACAAGCCATATGCTTGTTCATACAATAATACTTCTCTTCATCTTCATATGGAGTCTCTAGCCTTTATATAGGCCTCATACATACAATACCATGTATCATTACCATGGTTTCCTCATATCATCAACTAATACCATGGGCCCCTTACATTATTATTAACTACTTGTGGTCCCTTACATGACATGGGTTAACCACCTTATTTATTACTATGGCCCCTCCCATTATTACATTATTACCTTGGGTACCTCCCTTGGTACCCCATATTATCCCCCCTAGGTACATAACTAGCTCTGATACCAATTGTTGTAGATCTAACCCAAGAATATTATAGATCTGATATAAAAGTATAAGATAATGCAAAAAAACCCAGAAATAATATGTAATGATTCTTTATTGATCAAAACCCTTAAGGTAGGGCAACACCATACAATCACTCCTTAAGGAAGGAGAACACTCCACAAGCCATATGCCTGTTCATACAAGAATACTTCTCTTCATCTTCACATCTCTCCATGTGGAGTCTCTAGCCTTTATATAGGCCTCATACATACAATACCATGCATCATTACCATGGTTCCCTCATACCATCAACTAATACCATGGGCCCATTACATTATTATTAACTACTTGTGGTCCCTTACATGACATGGGTTAACCACCTTATTTATTACTATGGCCCATCCCATTATTACATTATTACCTTGGGTACCTCCCTTGGTACCCCATATTATCCCCCCTAGGTACATAACAAAAAGCATGGCAATTGTAAAGTACTAGTGATGGTGTTTTCATTGTCAATAGATAGCACAAATGTCAGAGAATGACATGAGGTGACTACAAGAGGAGCAAAATATTGGTGAGAAAATTAGAAGGTGTAGAGACTTTGGGGCCAGTTTTGGTGCATCATATCCCCTAAAACATAGGTCAACCCCACCTAGAGAGAAAGAGACCAGAAAGAGATTTCCAGTGGTATGCAGAAGTCTGAAAATGGCCTCCTGGTTTGTGAGATATATCCATTCAAAGTTGTATGACTCCAAATCAAAGAGCAGGGGGGCAGTCCCCACAGGACACGTCGGCTCGACAGATTGACCCTGACAGATGTATAAAGAGGCACAGGTGAAAGGTCCAGGATAGAAAGGGCTATAGGCTAAGCCCTGAACCTTGGTCATTTCACGTATAAATAGACTAGCGGTGCGGAAAAATAAGAAAAGGGACAAAAATACAAAGCGTCGGGCTTGGGATGTCTAGGCTTAGTGCCAAGACACAATGTTTGGTTGTTTCGTGTAGAAACAAGACGAAGGGTGGGAAGCAAATAATAAAGGAATTTAGCCCCATACAAGCCTTCAACGGGCTAATCCCCTAAAGGCTACAACACCTGGTCCTATGCCAGGAAGGTAGGAGGTGCCAACACGAAAGGAGATAAGGAAAATTCGACAGAATTGGCATCATTTTATAAAAAAAATTAAAAAGGGTCCTGGAGTTTTTATTCTTCCAGCAGCATCATATTAAAAATCCTTCTGGGCTTCAGCATGAACGAATCGGTGGCCATTTTTTGGAATAACCGATGTTGCAATATATTTGCACGGATGAAGGAGTCAGGAACTTATGATAAGTGAAAATAGTGGTGTTTGGCAGTAAATCCAAACATAACAACACACTGGCCTATTTTTGGCCAATGCATGAAATGAGTCAGTAGCGTGATTTGGTAGGCAAGAATGAATTGGAGTTCTGATAGTCACATGGATAAGTTAAGAGGCAGATTTGGTAGTTGTGACAAATATGGAGATTCACCAAAAATAGAAAGTCCTAGTTAAATTATGTTAATAAGACAAAATGAGAAAAATAAGCAAAAATACTCACATATTAAGCCCAGAATGACAGATCATAGATTGAGAAGTGAAGAGAATAATTAGAAGACTAAATTGAATAGGAAAAAGAAAAAAATAAGCAGTCCATGCAAAGATCAAAGAACAAGTTAGCTAAATCTCCAATCCAAAAATATTAGTCTGGAATTCTTTAAAAGCATAATTCGAGCATCAAAGTTCATGGGTTGCAAGAGAGGAGTGTGTGGATGAGATTTGTTTATGCAACATGATGCATAATAGTTTGGGTATGCATCAGAGGTGAACCAGAGAGCAATCTTGGTGCCTCAAAGGTGTTTGAGAAGGCAGAGAATGAATTGGATTTGATGCATAAAATCTGGTGATTTGTTCAATGATGAGAGATTGTTGAAGGTGATGGTGTTTTTGTCAGTAATCAAAGATTTTTGAAGAAGATGTGTAAGGTGGCTTTGGTGAGGAGCTGTAGTGAGCAAAATTTATTTGTTTGTGACACAAGTGGCCTATTAGCTCTAGTTTGAAAATTTATGAAAGATTAATCAACAAGGTTGGCAAGTGGTATCTTGCAGATCAGGGGTAGTAGATCCTTTTAGTGGGTGTTGGTAAATGTTCAGGGGCAAGAGTCCCTTTGACTGAGTGCTGGTAAATGAGTAGGGGAAGCATTCCCTTTTTAGTATTGATTGATAAACGAGTAGGGGTAAGAGTCTCTTTCAGCAGAGACTGAGAAACAAGCAGGGGCAGCAATCCATTTCAATGGCAGTTGATAAACGAGCAGGGATAAAAGTTCCTTTCAGTAACAACTAATAATTCTACAAGTAGTAGCTTGTGGGGCAATGTTATAATCAAGTTGAAGCTTGGAATAAAATGAAGATTGGTGTCTTGTGTATATCTTGCTCATGTGCTTGATGATGATTGTGTTATGATTGAGTTGTGTTGTTGATCCATGAACAATTGCTAAAGTGATTGAAAAGTATAATTTATGAAAAATTGTATAATTTGACCACACTACTAATTCAACCCCCCTCTCAGTAGTGTCCATGTTTCCATCATTTATAACACTATATAAATACTAACACCACTTAGCAAGCCCAAAACGAGGCTTGAAGCCCTGAGACCTACAAAAGAAAGAAATATTTTTAACCTATAGAAGATGCACACCATAAAATTGACCCTAGTGATGCCTAGAGTGTTGCTTCCACCAAATGAGATCATGCATTATAGGGTGAATCCATAATCCAAGGAATTGTGTATGAGCATAAGACATTACATGGAATACCCATGTGTAGATCACACTGAAGTCAGTGAAGAGAATAGGGGAACCACATCGCACCATCCGGCAAGAACATCTAGTGATTTTTTTGGATTGTGTGCCTAATGACTCATGTGGGAGAGAGAGTTGACATCCATTTCCATTATGGGATTGAAATAATTTTAATATCTTCATTTTTAATTAAAACCCGAGTTTGTCAGGGGGCCATCTTGGTCTAGTGACCAACCTTTCTATTCATCTCTCTCTTTATATGGAAGAATAATACTTGATCAAATTAGTTGATTAATTTTTTTTATTCTTCTGATGAGAGAATTGAGATTGATTTCTCCTATATATATTTTCCCAACCATAGATTTTATAACTAACATTGAGTCCCCTAATGTTATTAGAGATTTTAACCATTCTTCTTTTGCAATAGAGAGGCCTTGCCATGATGCATAAGCTTCCACAAGATTATTATATACATTTCCCAATCTCCAAGCATAATGGATGAATTTGTTTATGCCTAGGTATTGAAGATTCCCTGATCCAGGTGGCTCTAGAGACACTCAAAGATCCAAGATGGCTTAGGAAAAGCTCAAAATAAAAGTTCTTGGATTGCAGTGAAACGAAGGACTTATCGAAGAGCTCGCCACAAGCTTTCCAATGATGAAATAGAACCTCAATCTGATCTCGTATGTGAAAGTTATGGCTAGTCAAAGTTTTGATCAAACTAGGCCCATTGGCTAAATTTGGCCGGAGCGCCAACTAAATTTGGAGGTCTGACTAAATTTGGCAGCCACAAATGAGGCAACAATTTGGCACTTATCGGCGATGGATTTCAGTGAGCAGAACGGGAAAATTTGTCGCCTCTTTAATCTATCCAGTAAACCATATTATTATTATTTGTCGCACAATGGTGAAGTCATATTTTTTATCTGAGCAAGTGAAATTCCAGTCAACCAGTGAGAAAGGAATCTTGAGGGGAATCTTTGAGATTTCAGGGTGCCCAGAATTGACAATGTCAAAAAGGGGTGGAGTTTATAGCGATTTGACACAATTTTGCGCCACAAATTCAATGGTGTAGTTCATTTCTTCAACACAGTTGTGCATTTTCAGAACATCCCTGAAAGTGGAGGTATCTGATGCAGCGATGCCATGTCTTTCTTTTGATTTGCTGAGATGATGATTTTGATGTTGATATCCTTGTTTACCATTCTGTTGGAGGATACTTGTATTCCACTTCATGTGAGAATTTGATATCTTGTCATGCTAAAGGAAGGCTCATATGAGTGAGAGTTCCTATAGGAGAATGTCTCATGGAGAGACATGCCACTCTAGTTGAGGGAGTTTATCCTTGTAATGACAAAGAATACACCATGTACTCATCATCATCTTGCAACATTTAATGAAGTGACCTCCCCACTCTTGACACTGGGCCCAAAGACGTAACCCACACTAGGTGAACTCTATTATCAACTTTTGTGTGTTATTTGATTTGATGGTTGTCATTATGTCTACTCTTCTTAAAAGTATGCACATGTGGTTTTTCATACTCTTTCACAAGAAATTTTTCTAACATCACATAAGTAAAATATCTTGGTTAATTCTGGTAGCTCAGAGAATTTGGATCAAAGTTGGTATTAGAGCGGTCTTCTTGTTGATGTGAATTGTGAGTGTGAATGATAACCAAAGATTGAACGTACAACAAGAAAATAAAATGGAGGATGACAGAGATCTCTATGAGGCCTTCTATAGGATGGCCATCATGGTAGATATAATGCATGCAGATTATGAGGAAAAAATGGCAAGGGAGGAATAGGAGAAAGAAATGGCAGAGGAAAATGCTCCATCTACCTCCTCGAGTGAACATTCTTCGTCTTCGTCATCTTCTCATCATTCAAATGAGGAGATCAATCAAAGCCTTCAATCAGAGAATGTTGAATTGAGGAGACTTCTACAAGAAGAAAAAGAGGAGAAGCAGAGATTGCAACTTCAGTTACGAGCCACAAAAGAGGCCTTGGAAAAATTGAAGCACAACAAAGGCTTAGAATCAACTGCTTCAAAATGATCGGCATTTGAGGTAAATAATGTTGATCGATCTTTAGTTTCATTTTCACGTGACATTATTTCTGTTGGAAGCCTTGTGGAACCCATTTCGTGAATCAGCTTGAGACTCCTTACCAATATGTGATACACTGAAGGAGAGTGCTCGAAGGTAGCAGAAGCTTCCAAAGCATTGTCGAAACCCTCAAGGAAAGAGGATGATGGGAACACATCACAATACTCCCATGACAATACACATTGCAGAGCGATGCAAGATCATCTAGGGGTATCTTCAAAAAGGAAATTTCTGTAAGTACTGCAGAAAATTCTAGAACTTATAAAAGCTGGAAAAATCTCTATGATTTATAAAATATGTAAAATCTCTAGAAAAGTGTGGTAGTTAGGATAGGATTTGTTTTGGAAATATGGAAGGTTTCATAAAAATCCAGCTTTGTTGATTTTTTCCTTATACAATTCCAATAGAACTTAATTTAGTGGATCTGAACCCACAAGGTTCATTGAATTAAGTCTCCATAAATATTAGTCATGAAATGTATAATGATAGAGAGTGTGTGTCGGAGAAGTGTGGAGTATTAGAGTAAATGGCCAATGATAATTAGGTCAATAATATCTTGTACATATTTTGGTATTAATGAAATATATCTAAGTTTTTGAGTGTAATTGTTGTGTGTTTTTTTAAATTTGTGGATTAGAATTTGTAGGCAGTTGCAGCTTGCATCATTTTTTGGTATCAAAGTTGGTTAGCTCTCCAGAGAAGAGATTCAAATATGACTATGCACTTTGAGATTGAAAGAAAGGATGGTTGATTATACAAACATTAGAGTTGCACAACATAAGAAGGTTAGAGAATTGTAGCAGTGCAATAGGTAAACTAGTCTTTATATTTATGAATTAATTTGTGTAGAGGAATTGATGTTTGCAAGTAGAAACTAAAGGAAAGTGATAGTGGATCATAGATTGGAAGTTGTGTTGGAATTATGACACAGGTTTGGCACTATGACACAGCTGTTGTCCTTGATGGCAACTCACTCAGATGGCAGATCACTGTTCAGGCTCTCAGAATGAAAGAAAAAGAGATATACGCAGGTTTCCTTTGACAAAGTCGCGTATACACATGGGATTTCCGATCAAAAGTCGCGTATGTGTATGCACACACTTTCATGCACGAAAAAGCGTGTACGTGTGGGAAAACTTATTTTTGGTCCATGGTATTTAGTCCTTGGTATTTGGACCTATGGTTTTGGACCATAGTATCTCGTCTAAAGTGTTGAACCCAGGTATTTGGTCCAAGGTATTGATTCTTTATGGTATTGGACCATGGTATTGTGTAAGGTCTAAGACTATAAAAGGGGAAGGAGATCATTAGGCATTGACCTTGACTTAAGCATTGAATATATGATGAAGAGCTAAATTTGAAATATTGGTCATTGGGTTATGGTGCATAGCTGGATCTGAATCAAGGAGGAACTTGAGTGGAAGAAGAAGGATAAGTGCTATTGATGGGTTAAGATCTTAAGGCTTGAATAGTAGTATCTTTGTGTGATTTTGATCTGTTATTTTTGGCGCATGACTTGATCTATAAATCTGATATTCTGGATATAACTGATGTCTGAATAAGTGAAAAGGATGAATTATCTTTTATAGATCTGTACACAGGTTCAGCGAAGCAAAGGCACGTATACACGCTGGTTCTGTAATTCAAAATAGTGTATACGCAGGTTGGCCTTAATTCAGAAGCGTATGCACGCAGGTTGTACACATTGAAGTAGCGTACGTCTCTTGATATATGTTTTAGCTACTTCTGTTTATTGCTACAGTGGTCTGGGTTCAGAATTGGTGTCTGGTTACTGTTACTATTTTCTGGGTACAACATTAAGAGAAGTGACTATTTGATTCAGTTTTGTTTGGTGCAAAGGAGATTGGTTGATATAGATATACTTGATGTTTGATTGATGTTATTCATGGATCCAGTCTGAAAATTTATGAAACGTGGTCCCTGGAAGAAAAGAGAAGGTTGTAGCCTTCTGTAGGTCAGCACCTACGTACTAGTACCTCAGCTAGTACAAGAGCTAAGGGGGTTGTAGCTCCCTTCCAGGAGAAGCTGGAGAATGAGAGAAGGTTGTAGCCTTCTGCAGGTAGCAGCCTGCGTATTGGTATAAGACTGCACCAGTACAAAATCATTGTAAAAAGAAGTTTCTAATTAAAAGAAGATAGAGACGAATTGCAGCAGGTGGTTTTCACCCACATTGGGTTTCCACCTTATATCTTTGTGTCCATGTGTGTGATGATCTGTTCTGTTTTACTGCTCCTGTTTACTGTTCTTATGATTAATGAAGTCCTGATGCACTGATTAAAGATCAACAATTAATGAATCTTAAGTTTTCTGATATACGCTGGTTTCTTTAGACACAGTAGTGTATATACGCAGTTTCCCATAGCTGAAGTAGTGTATACAAATCTGATTGTGAAATGAAAAATAATTGATTTGATAATACTGATTCACCCCCCCTCTCAGTATTATTTCCAACAATTGGTATCAGAGCAGGTCCTTCAGAAGAGGCTTGATCGCTTGAAGGAAGATCTATCATCATGAGCAACTACAAAAAGGAGGCATCTATCAAGCCACCAATCTTTGATGGAAGCAACTTCGTCTATTGGAAGGTAAGAATCACAGCCTATCTTCAATCTCTTGGTACAGAAGTTTGGGATATTGTGGAAATAGGATACACATTTCCATCAGCAACTCCTACAGATACGGCTGGTAAGAAGCAGTATGAAACAAATGCAAAGTCTGTCAATACTCTATTAGGGAGTTTATCTCAATTAGAATTCGTCAAGGTCATGCAACTCAAAACCGCAAAAGAAATAAGGGACAAGATCGTTCTAAGCTATGAAGGAGATGATCAGGTAAAACGTGCAAAACTACAAACTCTCAGAATCCAATATGAAAATCTCAGAATGCACAATGATGAAAGTGTGGCTAATTATTTCTTACATATAGATGAGATTGTTAATTGTATGAAAAACTTGGGTGAAGAGATAAAAGAAGCTACTTTGGTTGAAAAGGTTCTAAGATCTTTATCTTCTAAGTTTGAATCAAAAGTTTCGGCCATAGAAGAAAAGCATAATCTTCAAAGCATTACCATGTCACAACTGCATGGAATCCTAACTGTTTTCGAAATGAGAAAAGGGGGACCATTAGACATGAGAGAATCTACATTCAAATCCTCAGGAAAAGGAGAATACAATGAGTCAGGACATATGTCAGAAGGAGAGGAAGAATCAAACTTTGTCAAGAACCTTCAACAGGGTTCTGGAAGATTCAGAGGTAAGCTACCTTTTAAATGCTTTGCTTGTGGAAGAGTCGGTCACTATGCAGCCAAGTGTCCTCATAAAGATAAGCTTGACAAAGGTAAGGAACCAGTTAGATGGAACATAAAACAGAATGTAAGTAAGAAGAGCTATTATACACATGAAGACAGTGATGGATTTTCAAATAGTGATGAAGATGAACAAGGTAATGATTATAGACTTTTGATGGCTTTTGAAGATGATGATTTCTTGGATGCTATAGATGAAGAAGATCTTTATGAAGAAATTTTTAAACTTAAAATTTGTTTAGAAGAAAAGAATATGATTATAGATACTCTGACATTCCAACTTACTGAAAGGGAAAAACACAATGAAAAGTTAGAATGTGAAATTGTGGGACTTAGAAAAGATATTGAGAAAACAAAAGCTCTTAATCTTAGATTTGCTAAAGGATCTGAAACTTTAGATGATATTATCAAAGTGTAGTGTTCTCCTCTAATCAAGACAGGTCTTGGGTATACTGAAGAAGAATCTCAAGCACAGAAGCCATCTACCTCCAAAAGTTATCTTGAAGCAGCAAGGAGAAGTGAACAGGTTGACAATCGACAGCAAAGGCACAATGCAGATCACCAGGTAAATTAGGGACAATTTAATTCAAGAATGAACAGAGATCACCAAGTAAATCGAGAGAAATCTACTTCAAGGATGAACAAAAGCTACAACCAACCGCAGGTAAATCATTCTCAATTTACCTCAAGAATGAATGGCTATGGAAATTACAATCACCTGGATAGAAGGCTTGATAATCGCAAGAATTTCTTCAATGGCCAATGTTTCTCTTGTCATAACTTTGGACACAAAGCAACTCAATGTGTTTCCTACAGGACCATCATGACCAGAGAAGCACGAAATCAAAGGAGTGTGACTGGAATCATGAAAAGAACCTACAATAACTTTTCTGCTCTTGAAAATGAAATAGAATGTTCTATTTGTAACAACTTCAGTCATGAAGATTCTGAATGCAGGAGTAGGTTTTGACAAACAACTCAGAAGGAGCAAGCTTCATTGAGTCCTAAAACATGGAGGAAGAAAGAACCGCAACCAAAAAGATGTGGTATAGCCTTATATGCGGAAGGGCAGGAAAATCAGTGGTACATCGACAGTGGATGCTCGAAACATATGATAGGTGATAAAGAAAAACTTCAATCATATAATGCCTTAGAAAAGGAAAAGAAAGTCTCATTTGGAAATGACACCCCTGCATTCAAAAGGTAAAGGTTCTGTTCTTTTCAAAGAAAAAGTCAAAGCTGGAAATGTTATGTATGTTGATGGCTTAAAGCATAATCTATTGAGTGTCAGTCAAATGTGTGATCAGGGAAATGAGGTAATATTTCGATCAAATGGATGTATTGTTCGTGAGCTTGATACAGGAGAAACAGTGATCAAAGGCATAAGAACACCAAATAATTTATACATACTCAAGGGATGACAACAGCAATGCTATCTAAGCAAGAATGATGAAAACTGGCTATCGCACAGAAGATTGGGGCATCTAAGCTTCTCTCAGATAAGGAAAGCATGCAAATATCAGGCGGTTCATGATCTCCCTGACATAAGAATTCCAGATAATACAATATGCAAATCATGTCAGTTTGGGAAGCAAACCAGAACTAATTTCCCTTAGAAGGAAGGATCAGCTAGTAGGCCACTTGAACTTGTCCATACTGATGTATGTGGTCCAACTAGGAAGAGGTCACCTCGAGGAGAAGAATACTTCATATTGTTCATTGACGACTTTTCAAATGGATGTGAAATCTGCCTTTTTAAATGGAGACTTGGAAGAAGAAGTGTATATTGAGCAACTAGATGGATTCATCCTTGGAAATGATCCAAAACTTGTATGCAGACTTAAGAAGGCACTATATGGTCTTAAACGAGCTCCAAGGGCTTGGTATTATCGTCTAGACAAATACCTCCATCAATAACGTTTTTCAAAAGGATCAGCAGATAGCAATCTATATGTAAAAATTGATAATGATAAATTGCTAATACTTGTTGTGTATGTTGATGATATCATCTTTGGTAGCAATGAAGAAGCCATGAGTCAAAATTTTGCTTTTCTGATGTAGAAAGAGTTTGAAATGTCCTTTCTTGGTGAGCTGACATATTTTCTTGGTTTACAAGTCCAACAAAATAAAGACGGTATCTTTTTGTCACAAACCAAGTACCTCAAGGAGATCTTGAAGAAATATGGCATGGAAGATTCAAAACCAGTATGTACCCCTATGGTAATAGGATGCAGCCTCAGCGCCAATGATGATTCAGTAGCAGTACATCAACCAACCTATAGATCCATGATTGGTAGTCTACTCTATCTGACAGGTACCCGACCAAACATCATGCATGCAGTGGGAATAGTTGGAAGATTCTAGGCAAATCCGAAAGAAGCACACCTTCAGCCAGGTAAAAGAATTTTCAAATATCTTCAAGGGACACAAAACTATGGATTATGGTATCCTAGAGATACAGATCTCACACTTCATGCATATACAGATGCAGATTGGGTAGGAAGCGTGGATGATAGAAAAAGCACTAGTGGTGGTGCATTCTTTATGTGTTCCAGATTAGTCTCTTGGTTTAGCAAGAAACAAAGTTCAATTGCTTTATCTACAGCTGAAGCGGAATATGTGGTTGCTGCATCTTGCTGCACACAACTCCTTTGGATGATGCAAATTTTGCAAGATTTCCAAATCACTTGTACTCCACCTGTCTCTATTTTATGTGATAATACAAGTGCAATTAGCATTTCAAAAAATCCAGTCATGCATTCAAAGACCAAGCACATACCTATCAAATATCATTTTCTCTGAGAACAAGTGCTTGAATAAAAGGTCAAATTGGAGTATGTTCCCTCCAAGGAACAGGTTGTTGATATACTCACCAAACCACTGCCCAGGGAGACATTTGAATACCTCAGATAGAAGCTAGGAGTAGTTGATGCATCATCTTGCTGTTGAAACTTGTCTGTTTCAAAGAAAAGTGGTTGTATGCGAGTTTAATGAGGAGAATCTGCGTACATACATCGGTTTATGTGGATACAGTTGCGCATATGTTGGTTTGAAGACAAACAATGGGCTAGGCTCAGGATGAAAGGAGTCTGATATGGGTCTAACAGAGACCATCTGGCACAGGTTCAGGGGGAGCATATATATTCTTCTAATAATGCATTGTTGGCATTATCCTAGAAGATCTTGGTTCAAGATCACAGTGTTTTGGTTTCAGGGGGAATAGGTGCAGAAGGAGAACATGGTTGCTGGTCTGAATGATGATTGACAGATGCTGCTGATGATAGTTGTTGATAACTATCATAGTCTGGTTGTAGATATTTCGTCTCTATGTCATGTATTTATTTTCTTATCAAGGTCATGTAACGGCCTACTTTGGTTTCCCCACTATGCCTGGGATGGATAATGTAATGTTCTTGTTTTATCTTGTGTAAACTTTTGGTGTATCCCCACTTGGTTGGGTGAATGAGTCAATCCCCACTTGGTTGGGAGATGGATGTATGTATGAGTCTTTGGTGGTAGGAAGGTCATTTATGATGTATAAAGTTATGTATCTTATTGTAGACCTTGCCTACGGTCAGGGGGAGCATGGACAGCTCAGCAGAGTAGAGATTTCAGCATGAACTCAGGGGGAGCATAACCCTTTGACCTTGATGTCAAAGGTGGAGAATGACTTTGAGTGACTTGGGGTTAACATCAAGTCCAAAGGGGGAGATTATTGGCATTATGACACAGGTTTGGCACTATGACACAGGTGTTGTCCTTGATGGCAACTCACTCAGATGGCAGATCACTGTTCAGGCTCTCAGAATGAAAGAAAAAGAGATATACGCAGGTTTCCTTTGACGAAGTCGCGTATACACGTGGGATTGCCAATCAAAAGTCGCGTATGTGTATGCACGCACTTTCATGCACGAAAAAGCACGTACGTGTGGGAAAACTTATTTTTGGTCCATGGTATTTAGTCCTTGGTATTTGGACCTATGGTTTTGGACCATAGTATCTCATCTGAAGTGTTGAACCCAGGTATTTGGTCCAAGGTATTGATTCTTTATGGTTTTGGACCATGGTATTGTGTAAGGCCTAAGACTATAAAAGGGGAAGGAGATCATTAGGCATTGACATTGACTTAAGCATTGAATATCTGATGAAGAGCTAAATCTGAAATATTGGTCATTGGGTTATGGTGCATAGCTGGATTTGAATCAAGGAGGAACCTAAGCGCAAGAAGAAGGATAAGTACTATTGATGGGTCAAGATCTTAAGTCTTGAATAGTAGTATCTTTGTGTGATTTGGTCTGTTATTTTTGGCGCATGACTTGATCTATAAATCTGATAATTTGGATATAACTGATGTCTGAATAAGTGAAAAGGATGAATTATCTTTTATAGATCTATACGCAGGTTCAACGAAGCAAAGGCGCATATACACGCTGGTTATGTAATTCAAAATAGTGTATACGTAGGTTGGCCTTAATTCAGAAGCGTATGTATGCAGGTTGTACACATTGAAGTAGTGTACATCTCTTGATATATGTTTTAGCTACTTCTATTTATTGCTGCAATGGTCTGGGTTCAGAATTGGTGTCTGGTTACTGTTACTATTTTCTGGGTACAACATTCAGAGAAGTGACTATTTGATTTAGTTTTGTTTGGTGCAAAGGAGATTGGTTGATACATATATACTTGATGTTTGATTGATGTTATTCATGGATCCAGTCTGAAAATTTATGAAACATGGTCCCTAGAAGAAAAGGGAAGGTTGTAGCCTTCTGTAGGTCAGCACCTACATACTAGTACCTCAGCTAGTACAAGGGCTAAGGGGGTTGTAGCTCCCTTCCAGGAGAAGCTGGAGAACGAGAGAAGGTTGTAGCCTTCTGCAAGTAGCAGCCTGCGTACTGGCATAAGACTGAACCAGTACAAAATCATTGTAAAAATAAGTTTCTAATTAAAAGAAGATAGAGATGAATTGCAGCACGTGGTTTTCACCCACATTAGGTTTCCACCTTATATCTTTTTGTCCATATGTGTGATGATCTGTTCTGTTTTACTGCTCCTGTTTAATGTTCTTATGATTAATGAAGTCCTGATGCACTGATTAAAGATCAACAATTAATGAATCTTAAGTTTTCTGATATACGTTGGTTTCTTTAGACACAGTAGTGTATATACACAATTTCCCATAGCTGAAGTAGCGTATACAAATCTGATTGTGAAATGAAAAATAATTGATTTGATAATACTGATTCACCCCCCCTCCTCTCAGTGTTATTTCCAACAAGTTGTGATAGAGATAACAAGTGGAAAAATGCAAATTGTGGTAGAAGAATCTTGTAGTAGAGGAAGTTCTTAAAATAAGTAAACCGAGTAAGTGCAACAACCAAGGATCAAAGGAGTGTTCGAGAAGGTTATAAGGAGATTAACCAAGAAGATACAAAAAGGTCAAGCTAGTGAAGGAAGATTGATGAGGTATTGAGTAGCAAGAAAAGGATACATGCTACAGAGGAGAGGCTTCGTTGTAGTTCATTTTTGAGCATGGAGAAGCTTACAAAGTTAAAGAAAAGTATGACCAGAGAGGATCATTACAAAGGTTTAGGTGAAAGCCACAGGAGACAGAAAGAATATGTCAAGGAAAATGACATAAAGATGAAGTTGAGTGATGAGGAGTTTGATAGGGAACTTACTGAGATTAAAGTACAATTGAATGTACTTATGGAGAAACTACATAAACATGAGGAAGACTAAAAATGTGGATGGATGTTTAATAATAAAGTTAAATGGGTATTTAAATAATTATTTGCAAGAAAGTTGTGGAAGAAGATGAGGCACATGATAAGAACCTAGTTGAAAGAAGTGGAAGTCAAGGCAGTTGAGTATGAGGTAGAAAAAGTGCACTATTGTGATCTAGAGAAACAACCACTGCTTGGAGAGAATGAGGAAAAAGCAGTGGATGATATCCAAGATTCTCATATTTTTAAAACTAATGAATTTTTTGTGGATGCAGGTATGGAATATGGTGGGAATTTACCTACAACTATCACAAAATTAGAGGAAGAGCAGAATGCAAATTTTGTTACAAGTATGAAGGTGGAGGACAAAACTCTTACTTTGTTTTAAGCCAGGATGAAGAGCACAAAATTAGAGGAAGAGCAGAATGCAAATTTTGTTACAAGTATGAAGGTGGAGGACAAAACTCTTACTTTGTTTTAAGCCAGGATGAAGAGCAACACTTAAATGCAACGCTTGTGAAAGGAGGTACAAAGAGGAATGATGAACATGAAGTTGTGATTAGGGAGATAGAATCTATGTTATTTCTTGAAGATGAAATCCAACGTCGCGTACAACAGTCAAAAAAATATTTTAGTTATTTTGAGTAAGAGATGAAATTTTTGGAAAGTTGGTTGGCAAGAGATGAAGGTTGTATAGAGGTGGCAAAGTTAGTTGGTTTGGAGAAAAATATTAGTGTTTCATACAACAGTATCATGCCTAAAAAGAAGATGCAACCAACAAAAGTTGACAACAAGCTTCAATCAAGAAATAAATTCGACAAAGAGATTGATGAGTTGTGGAAAATTATGAAGCAACATTCCAAGAGAATGTATGGAAAGGAGAAGAAAACATTCAGTTAGAGAATGTAGTCAGCTAAGAGAAATTATGTTAGCAAATTAAATGGACAACAACAAAATAAAGTATGGGACAGAGGAAGAATGAGTAAAGGAATTTTTTCCTCCGAAATGATCAGTTACAATTTAAAGTTTGGGATCTTGGAGGAGTTGTTACATTGTTATAGAAAAGTGATAGATCTCTTAGACAAGAGTCAATGAATAGTTTTCTACCTTGTGTGTTTCATGCAGGAGCATCTAGGGGTATCTTCAAAAAGGAAATTTTTGAAATTCCTGTAGAAAAGTCTATAAATTATAAAAGCTATAAAAATATCTAGGATTTCTAAATTATGTAAAATCTCTAGAAAGGCGTGGTAGTTAGGATAGGATTAGTTTTGAAAATATGGAAGGTGTCATAAAAATCCAACTTTGTCGATTTTTCCCTTATACAAGTCCAATAGATCTTAACTTAGTGGATCTGAACCCACAATGTTCATTGAATGTAATATCTATGTATATTAGTGATGAAATGTATAATGATAGAGCATGTGTGTGGGAGTAGTGTGGAATATGAGAGTAAATGGCTAATGATAATGTAACCGCCCTAGTGAAAAATTCATTTAATAGAAGTTAATAAAGGCAAAATAAGAACATGGTTAAGGGACACTTATTCAAAACCGAATGTTTGGCAAAGATATCCTAGTGGGCATCACTGGATGTGTGTTTTGGCTAAGGAAAACTGGCAAAGGCATTAAAAGGAAAAAAGGCATTTTTGGCACATTTGTTTATGAAAATAAATAAAATTCAGAGAAAAGTAAGGTGAAAGGTCACAGGTTGCATGTGAGGAGGATATTGAAGGAAAATAATAGAAAATGAAGAAATTATAGGCCCCATGCATAAAAAGGCTTCTGAGGATTAGTTCATGGCTTTTGTCAAGTTCAAGTTTGGAGCTCTCTCATTACTCTCTCTCTCTCTCTCTCTCTCTCACTCTCTTGGTCACTTGGATTTTTCTTGGAGCACTCTAGTTTGGAGCAAAGGAAAGGGAAGGAAATGAAAGGAAAGGAAAATCAAGCAAGGAACAAGGAAATGAAAGCAAGATCAAGCAGCTTCAACAGGAATACTTGTAGGTAACCTTTTGCATGTGTGATTTCTTAGTTGGTTTGGACATGCATGGATTTGCATGTTGGTGTATGGTTCTCTTATTGTCACTGGCATGGTCTTGTCGGGCTATGACAGTGGTTTTTAGCCTAGCCTAGCCTTTTTCTGGATGCCATGGTATGTTGGGATGTTTATTTCAGTTTTGGAACTTTGGAATTGCTGGATGGATTTCGGAATCCGGGGCGGAGGTGGTCTCAAGGTTCATTCCCAAAGGCCTAGGAAGCCCTTGACCGATTTTGGAGGGATACACGGTAAATCCTAAGGGATCAGTCTCGGTTTAGGGCCTAGTGATCCGGGTTTGGATTGTTGTAAAGCCTGAGAGACAAGGAGATGAAAAATTACTCAAGGATAGTGATGGATTCCGGATGGCATTCCAATTTCTATCTGGTTGTGATCGGAGCATCGGTTTTTGTGTGATTATGGTTTGGTGAGGTTGGAGGTGGTTTATCCTCTAGATTCCCTTGGTTGTTCTTGGTTTGTTATTCTATGAGATCCCACATTTATGTTTGGAATATGGCACGGGGTTGACTGGATGAAAGAGAGATTTGGTTCAGCCATATCTATGGTCGGGTGGTACGTGGAAGTCCCGAACCTAGTCGGATTTGCTTATGATTAATAAAAGCTAAGTTCTATTACTTTTGCACTTATTTATATGTGTATTTAATGGTTGTCACATCTTTGATATTTATATGGTTTAATGCTGGTTATAAGCATGGTTTTGTGACTTGTTTATGTCATGGTTATTTCATGTATTTGTTATAGCTCCAAATTTCACTCTTGATATTTGTGATGCTGCACTTATGGCCTAGGGCAACCCCTCCTTCCAGACTTGGTCCAAATACTTAAAAAAAAAAACAGTGTTCTACTCCCTATACGCGACATTGCCCTGAGTTAAATGCGTGTGTATGCAGGTTTGTGTATACCCAACCCGTGTATATGTCTTAAAACACTTAAAAAAAATTAAATCTCCTTAATTTCGGGTGGAGATCACGGGTTTTACCTGTTGATTACCTATTAGTGCCCGTGGCCCAACTGTTCCCAACGAATTCCCAACTAAAAAACTACTTTGGAAGAAGTATAAAAAGGCTTCAATGGGAAGGCCTAAAGGATGAGAGAATAGAGAGAAAATTACTCTACTGAGATTATCCCTGATCAGGTCTGAAGATCCTTGTGCTTCCAACACTCCCCCCATTACAAGAAACCCTTGTTTCCTTGAGCTTTGATGTTATTTCACTAGTTGAGATATCTTTGTATGAGTCATGGAAGGAGCCTTTTGAAGACTTGGGATTGGACGGATCCGGAGGACGGTTCTGCTTGGAGCCAGTGAGAGGAAGATTCAGGTGATATCATTCCTTATTTAGTTTTAGTTATCTGCAATAAAGAAATATTTGTCTTGTTCCCAAAATCAATCTTCTTCATGCATATGATGTTAATGTTATGGTTTACATATGAATAACTGTTTTAATTGTATAACTAACTACCTTTCAATATGTTATGAAGTTGATTTCTATATGATACTTGGTCCATATATTGCTATGCTTCTTTGAATTGGTTGTTTTGCAGGTCTAAGGATCGAAAGGAACTCCAAGAGGGTTTGGACCCTGGCTGGATCTACCCGAACGAAGGACCCCCAGGTGCACCTCTCTTCACGTAGTTTGCTTATTTAAGTATCATGGCTATGTGGAATGCTTGTTTTTTACTGTAGATAACCCATGCTCTGCTAGGGTGTTGACCCAAAACCCTAGGGGACTTTGTCCCTGAATAGAATTGGCGACTCCACTAGGGACGACAGTATTGTTGTTCCTAGTTTGGGTTAATTTAAGCCAATCAGGGCTCAGCCTTTGATTTTCTTGCTGTAACTGAATTGTCTGTTCCTATAGGAACTCAGACTTTAAGTCTGAGCAGTTTCTTCAGACCCCTTTTTTGCTTTTTCTTGTGAACTATTATATACGCAATCTTGACAGGTTATAGAAGCTTATGTACGCAAGTTTCCCGATACGAACCCGCGTAACACAGGTTTCTTTGGGATGAATCACGTATACATGTAGCTGTGCATTGACATAGTCGTGTCTACCCTAATTTTCGAAGATTTTGTCAAATCTTTTTGTTTCTGAAAATTTGTTTGCTGGTCTGAGTGCTTCCTGAGCAGTCAAGTTTGGTTGTCAGTCTATGTTTTTATAGCAAGTTTCCGGTTTCGAATTCTCTCCAGTTGTGGAAAGATTTGGTCTTGATTTGTTTTGTTGCAAGTGTCATCATTTGTGTTTGAGCACACGAGATTTCTCTCTGAGAATCTTGGCTGTTCTGGTCTTCCAGGGAAGAAAGATTGGTTTCAATCTTTGTGACAAACTTTATCTTTGTGATCTTCTTGCTTTGTGTCAAAACTACATCTTGTGGCCATTTTCTTTTCTTGCTTTTTGAAAGTTGTTGAGTGACGATTTTGAAAGTTGTCTTTCTTGATCTTTTGATCATTGTCACCAAGCTCTTTTTGCTGCTTTTTGGTCGTTAAGAGCATCTTGAAACACCTATTTTGTTGAGTTTTCGCCCATTTTGAGTTGATAACTTGCAAAGTGTTTTTTTTGCCTATTCTTCAGTCTTAAAGTTTTCAATAGTATTTAGAGCACTTTTGAAAAGTTGTTTTTTGTTTTTGCTTTTGAAGAAAACTTCTTGAAAACTTGGTTTTTGCTTTCTTTTGCCTTGTTTTGATTTGGTTTCTTTTTGTGAGTGAAATTCCATTTTGTTTGTCTTGAGATTTTCTTTTAGTGTTTGGACGAAAATGAGCATTAGCAACTCATATTCTATCTAAACATCTTAAGTAGCTATTTAGAAGGGATAAACAAGTTACTTTCATTCTTTGTTTTAGAGTAGTCTTAAGTTTTTTGCATCAGCATATACTCATTGCATTAGGATAGTTTGTGCATCTTGTAGGGCATCCATAGTTTTGTTAAGTTTTTGTGAGTGTGAAGCTTGTTAAAAGAAAAGAAAAGAAAAATTTATTGCTTTCTTAGAAGTTCCTTAGAACCTGGTAGAAATTTCTTTCATCGAAGAACGAAATGAGTGCATTTGCATATAGTTTGGTTTTTATTAATTTCTTTTGCATCGAAAAACATAACAATTTTCATTTCCGTTTATCCCTTGACTTAAGAACAGCCCATTTAAAAACAAGCGCTAATTAAAATATATTAGAACTTTTTTTATATTTTCAATTTAGACACACCAACAAGTTTTAGGATATTTTAGGGCCTTGGATTAGGTGTGTGGAGAGAAAACTCTCCAAGGCCACTTTAAACTGTTAAACATAGAAGTCTAAATAATGAGTGCAAATCCAATAGCGTTAGGGAGACCATGAAAGCTCCAGATCTGGGAATTAAGCACGAGAGTTTTTGAAGATAAGGAAGAGAGATACCCCCTCTCCTACTTGTTGGATCTTACCTCAAGACTGTTCCACCTGGCTTCTGACACGAGTTGGTAACCTTAGTTGCTTCTCCTAGGGATCTACACAGGTGGTTGCGGAGGGGAATCTCATGGCACCTGAGGTCTACATTGTATCACTCTCAGCAGTACTTCTGGAGGGCACCCTTGCGAAGCTTGGGGGCTTGCACCGGCATAGGCTATTGTTAGGAGGTCAGCGTAACTTCCTCTGTTACCTTCGATGGTAGGAATAGGCTATCATTATCCCAGACTATCATCGGAAGGCCCCTTACTTCACTTTCCTGTATTTTGGTGTCCGGTCCTCATCACCCGGAGCGAAAATACTCGAAATGTTTAACTGGTTGACATCTTTAAGGATTTTTTAGTGTGTGCTCTTAAGTTGGCCTAGCTTTCATTTTTTGCTTGAGTCTTTAATTAGATCTTAATAAAAAATTCAAAGTGGCTGACCGATCACCTAGATGGTCTCGAAGACTTCGTGGTATTTCACCACCAAGTTTAGAGCCTTCTCCTAGAAGGCGCAGAGGTAATACTACCAGTGGGTTTAATCTCGTGGAAGCTGACACATCAGGGATTGATCCTCCCCTCGGGGGCATTAGTGTTCAAGATAGGCTTGGTACTTCCCCAGAACTAGAGAGGAACACCCTAGTTCTTTGTCGAGTTCTCTTTCAATTGGAAGATAACATTGAGGTAGAAGAACTCCCAGAGTCATTAGCGGCTCCGAATTCTCCTCTACTTTCTAATCATACAGACGTATTACAATACGTTGGGACTCTGATGCATAGACCGTCAAGTCCAGGTCATATTACGCACTTATCTTCGATGACCACCATTGGAAGCATGGCTTCTACCACAAGTACTACAACCATGCAGACTCCAACATTAGTACAAGGGGGAGGAACTATTTACATCCCCTCTGCGTCTTTATTTGGGTCTTTTTCTAGCACATCCTTAATTTGGTCTACCTCCATTCCTTCTATGAGTGGAAATTCCCAAGCCAATGCATCTAGTTCTGGATTTTTCCTATTTGGCACCCATTCACAGGGTATTCCATCAGTTCCATTTAGTGCCTCCACATCCATGATGGGTGGATCAACTTCATTTCAGGGTTTTCCTTTTGGAAGTGGTCACATACCACATTCCAACCCAATGATAGGATCTATGCCTTTCTCCTCTACAGGTCAAGGCAGTAATCCCTTTCAAGGTTGGACTAATCCTGCGGCTAGTGGCATAGGTACTTGGAATCCGTTTTCTAGCGAACAAGGGAATAGGCTGTACTCCACAGTTATTTCATTTCAAAGTATTCCTCCCTTAGTTCCTACTTGGAATCCTTATCAGGGGTTATCGACTCCTTATAATGCTTTAGGAAGGAGCTTCGCTGGTTATGGAGGTGTTTCGGCTGGAGTTGGTCAAACTTCAAGTTTTGCTGGATCACAAGGTTTGCCTTTTGGTTCAACTGGTTCTGCTGGTTACTTCGGGTAGCCTGGTGCCTTCCAAAATCCATGCCAATCTTTTCATAACTTTGGGAACTCAGCCCAGTCTGGGTGGAATCCCCAAGGTTCTCCTAGGCTTCCTTTTCTGGCAACATTGAATTTGCAAGATCTCGCGAAATTAAAAAATGATCCAATCAGATACAATCCGGCCTGGCCTCTGGTTCCAACCAAACTCCCTTCGGACATTCCAAAGTTCGAGGGGAAGGGTGGTGAAGACCTGGGCGACCATGTAGTCACATTCCATTTGTGGTTCCCATCAAACTCCCTCATCGTTGACTCAGTTAGGTTGAGACTTTTCAACGCGCCTTAACTGGCAATGCGGCCAAGTGGTATATAGAGTTGCCAGGGGGCAGTTTTACATTGTTTACTGATTTGGCTAACATTTTCCTAAATCATTTCCAGTTTCTTGTCCGATATGATGCCAGAACTAAAATTCTGGCCAATTTCCGTCAGGACATGACAACTCACATTTCTGATCATATTCAGGAATGGAGATGGAGAAAGAGGCTCATTAAAGCCGAAATTCCTCCTGAATACCGTCTCAAATGGTTTTTGAAATCCTTACAACCTGAGATCTCTAAGGATGTCTCTCTGTCCGGAGTCTATTCTAAAGAGCAAGCTATTTTTAGGGCCCAACAGTTAGAATTGATTTACTCTCAGTCTGGGATTCTACAGAAAATCTTGCCTGATGCTCCTGGGACTAAGGTTGATATAGCCAAGTCGAAGCCAAGTCCCCATGCGGATGGTATCGTTGGATCCATAGACACCAATGCGGTGAACCTGTTGAGCCAATTGCAGTAGTTATCTTTACAAACTGCTCCTACCAATTAGGTCACATCGTCTAACCCTTCACCTTCTCAACCCTCTTCCGTTAACGTCGTCCAATCTTCTAACCCCAAGGGAAATCAAAATTCCAATGGGAAGAAGAAAGGATGAGGTAAGAAAAAGAGTCAAGATGGGAAGGTTGACGCAAATAAACCTAGCAATAATGCTGGTGGGGGTGGAAATGAGTCTAGAAAGAAAGTCAAGTTTCCATGCAAGCTATGTAGTGGAGACCATTTAACTCATCTCTACCCAAAAATTCAAGATGCTCAGCGCTTGTTAGGGCAGCAAGGGACTTCTAGCTCTCAAGTTGTGTTAACCAACCCTTTTCCCCAAGGCCAGCAGATGCTTGCTAGCACGAATTCAAATCCCGGTACCTCTGTAGGGGGCAACCAAGAAGGGGATAAATCATCAAACGTTTTCATGATGGGTTCTAACGTCCATGTGGCCACTCAGTCACGTGATTACGGTGAAACTGAAACATCAAAGGAAAAATCTGCTCCCGTAACTACCGACCTTCATATTGAGCGGCCCTTTGTCGAGACTATATCTCGAATACTGAAAGGTTCCGCTAAACATGTGACTATCAATCCTAATGCTAGGGTCACCCAGAATTACTCAATTGTTGAGGATCTGGCTTAGATTCCATGTGCTATGTCCACTTTAGAGGTTCTCTAGTCGTGTCTAACTCAACGAAGTGCTTTGATTTCAGCGATAGGGGCAGTAGATCCAATAAATTCTTTAGTGCTCACTTTCGACATGCTTAATGTCAAAAAGCAATTCCCTCATCATATGGATTTTCAAATAAAGTCTACTTACCGGAAAATTAACATTTTTCGAACTGTTATCGATGAAGGATCTTCCACATGCATCATGTCGATGTCATGTTGGAAGGCCATTGGATCGCCTTCGGTTGTTCCTTCACCTACCCTCCTAACAGCATTTGACGGGCATTCTCATAAGCCACATGGGATTATCCCAGCCTTTCCCATATGTGTTGGGGGAAAGGTCGTTAATATCGAAGTAGAAGTCATTGATGCTAACCTAGATTACAATATCCTCTTAGGAAGGAATTGTGTATATGAAATGGATGTCATTGTTTCGACTCTGTTTCATGTAATTTGCTTTCCTCATGAAGGGAAAATTGTTAAGGTTGATCAATTGGATTATTCTCCAGCTGATCCTCGAGCAACTTCGGATTCTACTATTCCCTTAGTGGATAACCCTCGTCCGCCTATTGAGAATCTGGGAGTTGGGATGTATTCTTCATTGATGGGTACATTTGATTTTCCCTCTCCTATTGCTAGAATCAATGTCGTTTCATCATCCAAGGAGTCTTCACGAGAAGAGTTCTTCCGAACTCATTATTTTTCAGACCCTTGGACCTTTCCTTCACCTACGACCACATTAGATGAAGGACAAGTTGGTGGAATGGCATTTCCTATGTCTGTAGCAGAGCTTAGATATCAGTCTATCGTCAACTCTGCAGACAACCATTCTACTCCTTTCTCTGAGGAGGAGTTAGATGGTGATGTGGCCCTAGCTTGGACCCTTGATTCTACCTCCGCTATGGACTGCTTAGATAGAGTTTTACCATCCGAGGAAGCAAACCTATAAGTAATGATGGGTGTAGATTGACCCTGGGAAGACTTACACCATCGTTCATATTTTTTTCGTCTGTTGCAGGAAGTAGAATCTAGGTTCTCCGAGCTGTTTACTAGTGATGTTTGTACAGTATCAAATCCTTTGGCTCCAGCACACTTTCGTGCCGAAGGTAATATGTCAGTGATTTCAAAAATGATATCTATAAACATCTCTAGGAACCCTAACGTGATTGAGAATCTCTTCATCGGAGCCGAATGTTCCCCTGAAGAAATTCAAATTTACACCGACCTTTTTAAGGAGTTTCGAGATGTATTCGCTTGGTCTTATGAAGAAATGCCTGGCATTGATCCATCCATAGTTCAACATGAGATCAAGACGTATGAAAACGCTAAGCCGATTCGTCAGAAGCTTCGGTCGATTAATCCTAGGAAAGCAGCAACTATTAAAGCTAAAGTAGAGAAGCTGCTCAAGGCGGGTTTTATATACCCTGTTCCTCTTATGGATTGGGTTTCTAATCTAGTCCCTGTAGATAAAAAGCAAGGAACAATCCGAGTATGCATTGACTTTAGAGACCTAAACAAAGCTTGTCCCAAAGATAATTACCCCACGCCATTTATTGATCAGATTATTGATGAATGTGTGGGTAATGAGATTTTCTCCTTCATGGACGGTTTTTCCGGTTATAATCAGATCTCTATCCGTCCTGAAGATCAGCATAAGACAACTTTTATATGTCCCTGGGGTACCTTTGCATACAGAAAGATGCCTTTTGGTCTTAAAAATGCTGGAGCTACCTTCCAGTGGGCCATGTCATACGCTTTCCATGACATCAAACATATCATTGAAGCATACTTGGACGATTTAGCTGCTCGTTCTCGAAAGAGAATTGATCATCCTAGTCACCTTCGATTGGTTTTTGAGCGATGTCGATTTTACAAGATCCGGTTGAATCCCAATAAGTGCATTTTCACGGTTACATCTGGTCGGTTATTAGGGTTCATTGTGTCAACTAAAGGGATTCGAGTTGATCCCTTCAAGGTAGAGGCAATAATTCAGTTGCCTCCCCCGTCCTCTATTCGACAACTTCAAAGTCTTCAGGGGAAGGCTAATTTCTTAAGAAGGTTTATAGTGAATTATGTCGAGATCACTAAAGGGTTTATGCGTTTGCTACAGAAAGGAGTTCCATTCGTATGGGATGACTTTGCACAGTGGTCGTTTGATGCCTTGAAAAAGGCATTAGTCTCTACCTCGCTTTTGAGTCCACCGGATTATGGTAGGGATTTCCTTTTATATCTCACCATTGTAGAATCAACCATAGGTATGGTTCTCGTTCAGGAAGACGATGCTCTCATGGAGCATGTGATTTATTACTTGAGTCGAGGCTTGGTAGGTCCTGAACTTCGCTATTCTCCTATTGAGAAGTTGGCCTTGGCAGCTGTCCATGCCATCCAGCGGCTCCGCCATTATATCTTGCTACACAAAACTTTTGTCTTAGCAGCGGTTAATCCGTTCCAATTTGTCCTCAGTAGGCGAGTGATTGGGGGCAAATACAATCGATGGATTGTCATTTTACAAGAATTAGATCTTGAGTTCTTGTTTGCCAAGTCTAAGAAATCTATGGTTTTTGCGAAGTTAATTTCCGAGCTGCCTTGTGGAGAGGATACTGTTTATGAGGAAAGTTTTCCCGACGAACATCTATTCCTCATCTCTTCACTCGACCCTTGGTATGGAGATATAATTGTCTATCTCCAGAATTCAAAGTTTCCCTCTACTTTCTCTAAGGATGAACGCCAAAAATTACGTCACCTGGCTAAGAACTATGTCATCATTGGTGACACGCTATATCGCCGAGGGGTTGATTCGATCCTTAGGCATTGTTTAACCTTAGAGGAAGCAGAGTCTGTGCTTAATTATTTCCACAGTGGAGCTTGCGGTGGTCATCGTTCAGGGCTTGCTACAACCCAGCGTATCTTGCGTGTCGGCTACTTTTGGCCTTCGCTCTTCAAAAATTGTGTTGAAACAGTCAAACGCTGTCACCCCTGTCAAGTTTATACTCAGAAGATGCACGCACATCTAGCTCCTCTTTTCCCCGTTGTCACTGTCAGTCCTTTTACTAAGTGGGGTATTGATTTTACAACTTGTAAACCGCCTTCAATAGCAAATCACAATTACATTATCGTGGTCGTAGATTACTTCACGAAGTGGGCTGAGGCCATGCCCACTTATAAAAATGATAGTGAAACAACGACATTGTTCCTTTTCAATCAGATTATCTCAAGGTTCGGTATCCCAAGAGAGATTGTCACTAACCATGGCAGTCATTTCCAGAACCAGCTAATGTCTGAATTGGCTCTTAAATTGGGTTTCTGGCAGGAGAATTCATCTCCATATTATCCTCACGCCAATGGACAGGTCGAGGCTGTGAACAAAACCCTTAAGACGATCCTGCAAAGGATGATCGAAAAAAATCAGTCCAATTGGAATCTTATGTTGTATCCGGCTCTTCGGGCATACCGAACCTCGATAAAGACTGCCATAGGTTTTACACCTTTTCAGTTAGTTTACGGGCTGGAATCTATCTTTCCGATTGGATACGAAATTCCATCTCTTAATTTAGCTATTGAACTCCTTCCAGAGACCTCTAGTCTCTAAGAGCACGTCCTTCATTTGGAACATCTCGATGAGCAACATCGAGATGACGCCATAATCAATGAGGCTCATAAGAAAAGGGTTAAAACTCAGTACGATAAAGTTGTCCGTCCTCGAGTCTTTTCGGAAGGCGACCTTGTCTTGGTCTATGACCAAGATAAGGGCGCCTTAGGGGTAGGCAAGTTAAATCCTATGTGGTACGGTCCCTTTATAATTAAATGAGTTTTAGAAAAAGGGGCATATGAGTTAGTTGATTTTGAAGGAAACAAGTTGGCAGAGCCCTGAAACGGGCTCTACCTTAAGAAGTACTTTGCTTAAGTAGTAGCTAGGAAATGGCTTCTTTGTACATTTTGTATTTTTGTACATATCTCATCAGGAGTTTTTTGATATCAACACTTTTTGGTCTGCTGTGACAGGTGTTGATGGATGACTTGGTCTATTTTGGATTCGCCGATGGTGCTAGTTGGCACACTCGGAACCTCGCTTCCGCAGCTTGGGTGATCTACTATCCAACTGGTCAGTTGATGGTGTCAAGGGGATTATGCATTGGTCCCGCATCAAATAATATGGCTGAATATACTGCCATCATTAATTTACTATCCGAAGCTATTTCTTATGGAATCGATTTGTTGGTAGTCTATCTTGATTCACAATTGATAGTGTCACAATTGAATAACATTTATCAGGTTAGGGATCCATGTTTATATTACCAGTATTTAAGAGTGAGGTTGTTGCAAAGATCATTTACTTACATTAATTATTTGGGCATTCCAAGATCTCATAATTAGTTAGCAGATTCTATCGCTAATCAAGCTTTAGATTGGCACATCATTCATTCATCACAATAAAATCAAGCATCAAAAAGTCGAAATTGTATATATATATCATAAAACATCCCGAGTATACATAAGTGTGTCCAAAATAATATACAAAAATTGGGACTCAAATGCCCATAATCATGTCCAATACATCTAATGCGCTGGCTCGGGATGAGCAACTAAGTATGCGACTACTACTTTGGCCACACGCCTAAGAGTCTGAACCTAGTCTCGTGGCATGCCAACCACGTGATGCTGCATGTCTATAGGGAGATCCTCTACAGGCTCCATCCGTACTCGGTGAGTTAATCTCACCAAGTGCCGTTGAACTATGTGTAGGAGTTGCTCTGTATCGGCAGTTGCCTCTTCAGCACCTCGGCCGCGACGTCCATGCTGTGGGAATCCATCTGGTTGTACTAGCCTAGTATCTAGAACATATTCATCATCATATTAGTCATTTGAATCCTATCAAAAATATTTTTCAAGTTCATTTTAATATTTGAAAAATCATAAAATCAAAAACATTTGTTACCTATATTGCCCCATGTCGCGGCTGGTGGTAATGCTAGATCTGGATCTCCCCGAAAGTCCAAGCCGGAATAAGGGTAATCATCCACTACGATGATCTGCTGCTCCCACTAGGAGAAGAAATCATCATCGAAAGTTGTCTACGGTATGTCCCCGCCTCCCAGTCATTTCATCAAATCAGCCCACCTGCCCATCCGTGGATCTCACGGGCTACTGATCAGAACTGGCACTGTAGGGTGTAGTGCTGGGACCCTCTCAAAAAAGGAGCACAGAACAGTCCCATACCCAAAATTTTTGGTCTGGCCCTTTTTGATAGATGATAGCTGGCTCTTCAAGTTGGTGAGAAGAGGAGTACACCAATCAAATACTGTGGTGAGACAGTCTACTGCCAAGCTCATGGCAAGCCATGAAGCCTGGTGTAAGGAATTTGATCCATTCACTCTGGCTATAGTGAACAAGATGATCCTCAATGATAAACTCTCCATGTGCTTGATTGGAATTGGCTTCCAATCTTTTCTGGATGACCCAGGCAATATATATGCACATAGTCCTCGATAGAGAATCTACCTCGTGATCGGCCCGTGGAATGTGTTAGCGCTTGAGATTTCACCCTAGGCTGAGGAAGGTAAACCTTCAAGGCAACATCAAACCATTTCACCTCGTAGCTAGCCCTACGGGGTATGAGAAGGCTCTCTCCGGTCAATCTCAGTAAAATATTCAATAGGATGAGCTGACCAATCAAAGGTAACACTGATATTAGGCTAGTAAACTGATAAGGAGGGTTGATTTAAAGTTTTTGGGGTTTTTGGTGGCAATTGGAGGGAGTGCAATTCAGGGTGCGGGGATTGAGCTGAGTTTTTGCAGGTGGGTCTTTGGGGCAAGGAAGGAGTTTGTGCTGATGCCTTAAGCTGAGATGGATGATCAAGGAAGAAAGAGAGGGAGCTAAAGAGGGCAAACAATGACTTTGAATCCTCTTTAGATAGTGGAAAACATAAATATTAAACAAAATTGAAAGCTGAGCATGGCATGCATGAATTCAAACTTTATCACTTCTTTTGTTTAATTGGCAGCAATAGAATAAGAGATGGAACACATAAACACACTTACAATGAAAAGTAGGAAACACACCATCAACACAATAATCCACAAGAATCCACAATGATGTCTGCAAAACCCTGGCCTTCCTTTTCCTCAAACTGCAGAGATACAAGTAAAATATACAATAGAGCTTCTCCCTCAAGAGTCCAACCATGAAAATGAGCAAGAGAAGGCATAATATAGATGATCTAACTCCTTTCCCCACCTCTAGGGGTCGGGCTCAGCTTCCTAGGAGCTGTTTAAACTAATTCTAAACTGAGCACTAGATAATAGGCAGTCAAAACAACTTGCCTCTAAAACTTAGGTAATCTATCCATGCATTAAATATTCACTATTTACATCAAAGAAACTTCTAGAAGTGTCAAAGGAGAGTAAATGTGTCCAAGTGCTATGAAAATTACACAAAAATCCATCATTTACATGCCTCAAAAGTCAACCAAAGTAAAAACAGTGTTTTGCTGGCCGAACTGGTCAAAACAGTGAAATTTCCCTGAGTGGTCGCGCCCCTCCCTTGGAGTGGTCGCGCACATTGGTAGCTGTGTTTGAGGGCCTTCCTGGTGTCCAAATCAAGTGCAAGATAGCTTGTTGGAAAGGTCTATGAGTCTATTTTCCAACCCCACCAGAATTTCTGAATTTGGAGTTGATTTGACCCCTCAAAAATCATTTCTCCCAAGACAGCTTTCTGCAACTCAAAAAGTGGGCAGAAAGTAAAAATTTGCATGTATTTTGAGCTTTTGGAAGCCCAAATCTCCATAAAATTTGAAGTCCATCCATAGGCAAGTGCATTTTTGCATGAAATTTCCAAAAATGTAGAGTTTTCCCCGTTCTGAGCTGTCCCCACGAGTGGTCGCACGCGGGGTGAGAGCACTCCAACGGCCAAAACCTGTAAAATTGCACAAAAAATTCACAAATGACAAAATTTTCTCCAAATTTCTTGAAATTTGGGCTGGGAGTCCCCAATCAAGTACCACGCTCAGTCAAAGAGGCTTTGGCCAAAATTTGGAGTGGATCGGGCGTTTTCCTTCGTTTTTTGTGCTTTGGCCAACCGTCCTTGGAGCACCTTCGTTCTCGCCGGTATTTTTGACATTTCTCTCAAACCATGACACCTGTGTAAAAAGTGAAAGAGGTTTTCCTTCCTTGTCATGTTGTGGACAAAAACCTCTCTCAGTTTTGCAAAATTCATCTTTGATTGCTCAGAAACAGCTTTTGAGTGAAACTTGTCCCGATGTGTGAAACAAGGGATTTTGTCGAAATGGAGCGAAATGAAGGGGATAGAGGGCTTCTAAATTCTTGGGGAAATTTTTGGGAGTGGGGAGGGATGTTAGGAAGCAGGGGAAAGTGGAATCTCAAAGATTGAGTGAGGGGAAGGGGTCGAAAAGGACAAAACACAGGCCAAACCTAGAAAATTGCCAGGTTGTAGCTAGAAACTAGGGTTTGTGCAAAAATGAGGAATTTGGCGGATCTAAGGGATGGGAAGTGTTTGATAAGGTACTTTAAGGATAGGGGAAGGTGTATGAACATCAGGAAACAAGTTTTGCCGGTGATTTGACCATCCAAGAGAAATTGCCTTCAAAACCCTAGGAGAGGGAAATGACCTTGCCTGGGCGCAACATGAAGCATGAACAAGGTGTAAAATGACTCATTAGACACTGACATGATAATGACAACCCTACGAATGATGATAAACTCAGCTGAATGGTGACATGGACTGACATTTGGGCAAACCCTAGACCTAATGCCTAGTGACCAAATTTTGCTTGAAAACTCTTTGAAATGACAAAATTTGACCTTGACACTCTGAGACCACTTTGTAAGAGCATATTTGATCACTGTAAGAAGGCTGGAAAGACTGACACTAACATTGGCTCCAATGGGGATGGTAGCTCCTTGGAGGTGCCAAGAACCTTAGACCTCTGGGAGAGCAGACCAGTGCCTTACAATCATTGGGCAATGGAGTCATAAACTCAAGCTGAAATGCAAGACTGAAAACTGACACAAACTAACTTAACCACAAGGCTAAAAATTGACTCATAAAGGACTCATGACTCAACTAAAAACTGACTCGATACTTAAACACAACCGACAAACTGAAAATGATGCTCAAAGTGGAGCTTATTCATCAAAACCTACTCTAACAGTTTCATTCATCACCTGATCAAGTGAAATGAAACAACCAATGCAACCAAGTAAGTATCTCATCTGCTGTTCGAATTCTCTGCAAGTGCTCACTTATGACCAACAAGAGAGAACCACTGAAAGGCAACTCCCATGACAATTTAGAAACAGATCCATTGAATGATATGGCTTCTCTATCCGCCTCCAAAAACACTGCATAAGGATCTTGAAATTCAAGCACACTGGAACTTAGCTCATCCAATGGATTACTTCTCTTCTTCTCATACCATGAATGCAAACTTTGATCTGAGTCTTGTGATGAGACCTCTGCTAAAAATGACAAAGAAACCGGCTGCCGGATCAAATTCATATCAGCACATGTTTCAAGCTCACATGTGGTCAATGGAGAAAGACTTTGACTACACACCTCATCCAAAACATCAGCTATTGGATCATGAAAAACTTGAAAAGACTGCTGCAATCCCATTTCTATTGGTTCCAATGTGATTACATGATTGCCTACATGCTGCTCATCTTGTTCTTTAGAGATTTTGCAAGAATTCTGCCTTAGAAACTGAAATGTTTCGAAACAAAAGGGTATAGAATCTTCCTGCATCATCAAATCAGGTATTTCGGCTGCCACACCTTCATCTATAATCTGCTGCAAATTTGATGCTACAGGCTGCTCAAGAATTTTGTCATCTGTCTCATCCTCAACATTTACACTGAGAGATTGCTGATTTGTTATAGGCTGTCCATTTAAAGATTTACTATACAACCTACCCTTCAAAAACTGAAATGATTCGAAACAAAAAGGTAGGGAACCTTCTTGTATCATTTGATCAAATATGTCAACTTCCATGCTTTCATCTGCAACTTGACAATCAAAGGCATTTGGGGACTGCAAATCTGAATATGAAAAGACTTGAACAAGGTTTTTATTGCCTCCAAGATGGTGTAGATCAAGACTTGTTGACAGCTGATTTCTAATTCCATGGAAGTTGTCTTTAATGAACTGACATGAATCAAAACAAAAAGGTAAAGATCCTTCACTTACTTCAAAATTTGCTGCACTTCCCTCGTCACTGTCATAGCTGATATGTGATGGGTGATCATTATATTTGAGCTGCTGAAAATGAACCTCTTCCTCCCACAAACTAGCTGTTGGTTTATCTACAAGATTAGCTTCTGTTTGGAGAACATAATCATCGTCATATTTATCAAACCGAGGCAAATCATCGGTATAAAAACATATCATCAAGCATGCAGGTCATATCAACAGTTCTTTCTTCGCCAAGGTGATCTACAAAGCAATCATTATCAGATCTACGACAACTAGGATAAGAAACAAAATGTTTTGGATCAGCAACTTGTTCTTCTTCAATCAGCGAGCCTTGAACATCATAAGCATTTCTTGAGGTGACCTTCTCCATCATCTTTTCCACTGCACTTACCAAAATATCAAGCTTCACCTCTAGAGATGTTGATTTTTCCGGATCTATATTTTTCATCTCTTCTTCCTTCAACCTTGCTCTTCGGATCAGCAGATGCGCCTCTACATTTACTGCACTGTTTTGCATCTCGTGAAGTGTTGCAATATCCCTTTCTCTCAGCTGAAACTCCATCTCCGGATCAAAGGCACCCGGATAGTGCAAGAGAGCAGATCTAGGAGAAGGTCTTATATCAACTGGCATCGAATAATAAACTTGATTAAATCTGGCCGAAAACTGTTGTACTGTCTCACCTGGCAGTCTTTTCAACTGGTTATACTCTTCTACAATCAAGAAAAGGTTTTGACCGATCATCCACCTGTCGAGAAAAACTTTGACAAACTGCTGGAAATCTGAAATGCTTGCATCAGGCAGGGCTTTGAACCAACTCTTCACTTCAGCTTGCAAAGAAAGAGCAAAAAGCCTAATACTGACATCCTCTTCATCAACTTCAAAAAGATCTAGAAAATTCTCAAAATTCTGAACATGTTGCTCAGCGTTGACATTCTTACATTCACCATCAAACATCGGCAAGTATAGATCATAGTTTTTGGGGAAAGCATGAAGAACAGAAGGTAAAACAAGAGGCTTATACCGATCTGGAATTTTACAAGGTGTATGGGTATGTACAGCAGGTATATAATCGGACTTGGTCGCTTGGGGTTCATCACAAAATTCGGAAAAAGGATCTTGATCAAGCTCAAAAGCATGCAAATCTTTGGTATTCACAATCTTCGAAGGAAAAGAATTAACTGTAGGCTGAGGATCTCTTCTCAAATACAATATACTTTGCAAAGCCTTCTTGACATTCGTGGGAAAAGAGAAGAAATAATTTATGACAAAGAACAAAATGTCTTGGATGAAATTCCAACTTGAATACCTGATTTTGCCATATTCTCCTTTCATGTTTCTGCTGGTCGGGATCATCCTCCAGTGGAGTCTTTGGATCTGATCTTCAAAACTGATTTAGAGTCGCCAAGTGAATGATTTCAGCCTTTCAAGTGTCTGATCGATGTTCACCATCAACAATCAGATCTGAACTTGATACATGTACTGGGGTAAAATGCAAATGAAGTGCTATATTCACAAGCTCACGGAGATTGACTGAAGCAGCGTTTATCTACTTACGCTGATGTAAAACAAGAGCGTTTTCGAAGGCTACCTGGCGTAACTTCAGGCTCCGTCTAAGACTTATGAAACAAACACATCAACCCACAACAAGTTTGTTCTCCCCAGTATGGTCGCCACTATGTTAGCGCTTGAGATTTCACCCTAGGCTGAGGAAGGTAAACCTTCAAGGCAACATCAAACCATTTCACCTCGTAGCTAGCCCTACGGGGTATGAGAAGGCTCTCTCCGGTCAATCTCAGTAAAATATTCAATAGGATGAGCTGACCAATCAAAGGTAACACTGATATTAGGCTAGTAAACTGATAAGGAGGGTTGATTTAAAGTTTTTGGGGTTTTTGGTGGCAATTGGAGGGAGTGCAAATCAGGGTGCGGGGATTGAGCTTAGTTTTTGCAGGTGGGTCTTTGGGCAAGGAAGGAGTTTGTGCTGATGCCTTAAGCTGAGATGGATGATCAAGGAAGAAAGAGAGGGAGCTAAAGAGGGCAAACAATGACTTTGAATCCTCTTAGACAGTGGAAAACATAAATATTAAACAAAATTGAAAGCTGAGCATGGCATGCATGAATTCAAACTTTATCACTTCTTTTGTTTAATTGGCAGCAATAGAATAAGAGATGGAACACATAAACACACTTACAATGAAAAGTAGGAAACACACCATCAACACAATAAACCACAAGAATCCACAATGATGTCTGCAAAACCCTGGCCTTCCTTTTCCTCAAACTGCAGAGATACAAGTAAAATATACAATAGAGCTTCTCCCTCAAGAGTCCAACACATGAAAATGATCAAGAGAAGGCATAATATAGATGATCTAACTCCTTTCCCCACGTCTAGGGGTCGAGCTCAGATTCCTAGGAGCTGTTTCAACTAATTCTAAACTGAGCACTAGATAATAGGCAGTCAAAACAACTTGCCTCTAAAACTTAGGTAATCTATCCATGCATTAAATATTCACTATTTACATCAAAGAAACTTCTAGAAGTGTCAAAGGAGAGTAAATGTGTCCAAGTGCTATGAAAATTACACAAAAATCCATCATTTACATGCCTCAAAAGTCAACCAAACTAAAAACAGTGTTTTGCTGGCCGAACTGGTCAAAACAGTGAAATTTCCCTGAGTGGTCGCGCCCCTCCCTTGGAGTGGTCGCGCACATTGGAAGCTGTTTGAGGGCCTTCCTTGTGTCCAAATCAAGTGCAAGATAGCTTGTTGGAAAGGTCTATGAGTCTACTTTCCAACCCCACCGGAATTTCTGAATTTGGAGTTGATTTGACCCCTCAAAAATCATTTCTCCCAAGACAGCTTTCTGCAACTCAAAAAGTGGGCAGAAAGTCAAAATTTGCATGTATTTTGAGCTTTTGGAAGCCCAAATCTCCATAAAATTTGAAGTCCATCCATAGGCAAGTGCATTTTTGCATGAAAATTCCAAAAATGTAGAGTTTTCCCCGTTCTGAGCTGTCCCCACGAGTGGTCGCGCGCGGGGTGAGACCACTCCAACGGCGCCCAAACCTGTAAAATTGCACAAAAAATTCACAAATGACAAAATTTTCTCCAAATTCTTGAAATTTATGGGCTGGGAGTCCCCAATCAAGTACCATGCTCAGTCAAAGAGGCTTTGGCCAAAATTTGGAGTGGATCGGGCGTTTTCCTTCGTTTTTTGTGCTTTGGCCAACCGTCCTTGGAGCACCTCGTTCTCTGGTTTTCGCATTTTTGACATTTCTCTCAAACCATGACACCTGTGTAAAAACGTGAAAGAGGTTTTTCTTCCTTGTCATGTTGTGGAAAAAAACCTCTCTCAGTTTTGCGAAATTCATCTTTGATTGCTCAGAAACAGCTTTTGAGTGAAACTTGTCCCGATGTGTGAAACAAGGGATTTTGTCGAAATGGAGCGAAATGAAGGGGATAGAGGGCTTCTAAATTCTTGGGGAAATTTTTGGGAGTGGGGAGGGATGTTAGGAAGCAGGGGAAAGTGGAATCTCAGAGATTGAGTGAGGGGAAGGGGTCGAAAAGGACAAAACACAGGCCAAACCTAGAAAATTGCCAGGTTGTAGCTAGAAACTAGGGTTTGTGCAAAAAATGAGGAATTTGGCGGATCTAAGGGATGGGAAGTGTTTGATAAGGTACTTTAAGGATAGGGGAAGGTGTATGAACATCAGGAAACAAGTTTTGCCGGTGATTTGACCATCCAAGAGAAATTGCCTTCAAAACCCTAGAGAGAGGAAATGACCTTGCCTGGGCGCAACATGAAGCATGAACAAGGTGTAAAATGACTCATTAGACACTGACATGATAATGACAACCCTACGAATGATGATAAACTCAGCTGAATGGTGACATGGACTGACATTTGGGCAAACCCTAGACCTAATGCCTAGTGACCAAATTTTGCTTGAAAACTCTTTGAAATGACAAAATTTGACCTTGACACTCTGAGACCACTTTGTAAGAGCATATTTGATCACTGTAAGAAGGCTGGAAAGACTGACACTAACATTGGCTCCAATGGGAATGGTAGCTCCTTGGAGGTGCCAAGAACCTTAGACCTCTGGGAGAGCAGACCAGTGCCTTACAATCATTGGGCAATGGAGTCATAAACTCAAGCTGAAATGCAAGACTGAAAACTGACACAAACTAACTTAACCACAAGGCTAAAAATTGACTCATAAAGGACTCATGACTCAACTAAAAACTGACTCGATACTTAAACACAACCGACAAACTGAAAATGATGCTCAAAGTGGAGCTTATTCATCAAAACCTACTCTAACAGTTTCATTCATCACCTGATCAAGTGAAATGAAACAACCAATGCAACCAAGTAAGTATCCCATCTGCTGTTTGAATTCTCTGCAAGTGCTCACTTATGAACAACAAAAGAGAACCACTGAAAGGCAACTCCCATGACAATTTAGAAACAGATCCATTGAATGATATGGCTTCTCTATCCGCCTCCAAAAACACTGCATAAGGATCTTGAAATTCAAGCACACTGGAACTTAGCTCATCCAATGGATTACTTCTCTTTTCCTCATACCATGAATGCAAACTTTGATCTGAGTCTTGTGACGAGACCTCTGCTAAAAATGACAAAGAAACTGGTTTCCGGACCAAATTCATATCAGCACATGTTTCAAGCTCACATGTGGTCAATGGAGAAAGACTTTGACTACACACCTCATCCAAAACATCAGCTATTGGATCATGAAAAACTTGAAAAGACTGCTGCAATCCCATTTCTATTGGTTCCAATGTGATTACATGATTGCCTACATGCTGCTCATCTTGTTCTTTAGAGATTTTGCAAGAATTCTGCCTTAGAAACTGAAATGTTTCGAAACAAAAGGGTATAGAATCTTCCTGCATCATCAAATCAGGTATTTCGGCTGCCACACCTTCATCTACAATCTGCTGCAAATTTGATGCTACAGGCTGCTCAAGAATTTTGTCATCTGTCTCATCCTCAACATTTACACTGAGAGATTGCTGATTTGTTATAGGCTGTCCATTTAAAGATTTACTATACAACCTACCCTTCAAAAACTGAAATGATTCGAAACAAAAAGGTAGGGAACCTTCTTGTATCATTTGATCAAATATGTCAACTTCCATGCTTTCATCTGCAACTTGACAATCAAAGGCATTTGGGGACTGCAAATCTGAATATGAAAAGACTTGAACAAGGTTTTTATTGCCTCCAAGATGGTGTAGATCAAGACTTGTTGACAGCTGATTTCTAATTCCATGGAAGTTGTCTTTAATGAACTGACATGAATCAAAACAAAAAGGTAAAGATCCTTCACTTACTTCAAAATTTGCTGCACTTCCCTCGTCACTGTCATAGCTGATATGTGATGGGTGATCATTATATTTGAGCTGCTGAAAATGAACCTCTTCCTCCCACAAACTAGCTGTTGGTTTATCTACAAGATTAGCTTCTGTTTGGAGAACATAATCATCGTCATATTTATCAAACCGAGGCAAATCATCGGTATAAAACATATCATCAAGCATGCAGGTCATATCAACAGTTCTTTCTTCGCCAAGGTGATCTACAAAGCAATCATTATCAGATCTACGACAACTAGGATAAGAAACAAAATGTTTTGGATCAGCAACTTGTTCTTCTTCAATCAGCGAGCCTTGAACATCATAAGCATTTCTTGAGGTGACCTTCTCCATCATATTTTCCACTGCACTTACCAAAATATCAAGCTTCACCTCTAGAGATGTTGATTTTTCCGGATCTATATTTTTCATCTCTTCTTCCTTCAACCTTGCTCTTCGGATCAGAAGATGCGCCTCTACATTTACTGCACTGTTTTGCATCTCGTGAAGTGTTGCAATATCCCTTTCTCTCAGCTGAAACTCCATCTCCGGATCCAAGGCACCCGGATAGTGCAAGAGAGCAGATCTAGGAGAAGGTCTTATATCAACTGGCATCGAATAATAAACTTGATTAAATCTGGCCGAAAACTGTTGTACTGTCTCACCTGGCAGTCTTTTCAACTGGTTATACTCTTCTACACAATCAAGAAAAGGTTTTGACCGATCATCCACCTGTCGAGAAAAACTTTGACAAACTGCTGGAAATCTGAAATGCTTGCATCAGGCAGGGCTTTGAACCAACTCTTCACTTCAGCTTGCAAAGAAAGAGCAAAAAGCCTAATACTGACATCCTCTTCATCAACTTCAAAAAGATCTAGAAAATTCTCAAAATTCTGAACATGTTGCTCAGCGTTGACATTCTTACACTCACCATCAAACATCGGCAAGTATAGATCATAGTTTTTGGGGAAAGCATGAAGAACAGAAGGTAAAACAAGAGGCTTATACCGATCTGGAATTTTACAAGGTGTATGGGTATGTACAGCAGGTATATAATCGGACTTGGTCGCTTGGGGTTCATCACAAAATTCGGAAAAAGGATCTTGATCAAGCTCAAAAGCATGCAAATCTTTTGTATTCACAATCTTCGAAGGAAAAGAATTAACTGTAGGCTGAGGATCTCTTCTCAAATACAATATACTTTGCAAAGCCTTCTTGACATTCGTGGGAAAAGAGAAGAAATAATTTATGACAAAGAACAAAATGTCTTGGATGAAATTCCAACTTGAATACCTGATTTTGCCATATTCTCCTTTCATGTTTCTGCTGGTCGGGATCATCCTCTAGTGGAGTCTTTGGATCTGATCTTCAAAACTGATTTAGAGTCGCCAAGTGAATGATTTCAGCCTTTCAAGTGTCTGATCGCTGTTCGCCATCAACAATCAGATCTGAACTTGATACATGTACTGGGGTAAAATGCAAATGAAGTGCTATATTCACAAGCTCACGGAGATTGACTGAAGCAGCGTTTATCTACTTACGCTGATGTAAAACAAGAGCGTTTTCGAAGGCTACCTGGCGTAACTTCAGGCTCCGTCTAAGACTTATGAAACAAACACATCAACCCACAACAAGTTTGTTCTCCCCAGTATGGTCGCCACTATGTTAGCGCTTGAGATTTCACCCTAGGCTGAGGAAGGTAAACCTTCAAGGCAACATCAAACCATTTCACCTCGTAGCTAGCCCTACGGGGTATGAGAAGGCTCTCTCCGGTCAATCTCAGTAAAATATTCAATAGGATGAGCTGACCAATCAAAGGTAACACTGATATTAGGCTAGTAAACTGATAAGGAGGGTTGATTTAAAGTTTTTGGGGTTTTTGGTGGCAATTGGAGGGAGTGCAAATCAGGGTGCGGGGATTGAGCTCAGTTTTTGCAGGTGGGTCTTTGGGGCAAGGAAGGAGTTTGTGCTGATGCCTTAAGCTGAGATGGATGATCAAGGAAGAAAGAGAGGGAGCTAAAGAGGGCAAACAATGACTTTGAATCCTCTTTAGACAGTGGAAAACATAAATATTAAACAAAATTGAAAGCTGAGCATGGCATGCATGAATTCAAACTTTATCACTTCTTTTGTTTAATTGGCAGCAATAGAATAAGAGATGGAACACATAAACACACTTACAATGAAAAGTAGGAAACACACCATCAACACAATAATCCACAAGAATCCACAATGATGTCTGCAAAACCCTGGCCTTCCTTTTCCTCAAACTGCAGAGATACAAGTAAAATATACAATAGAGCTTCTCCCTCAAGAGTCCAACCATGAAAATGAGCAAGAGAAGGCATAATATAGATGATCTAACTCCTTTCCCCACCTCTAGGGGTCGAGCTCAGCTTCCTAGGAGCTGTTTCAACTAATTCTAAACTGAGCACTAGATAATAGGCAGTCAAAACAACTTGCCTCTAAAACTTAGGTAATCTATCCATGCATTAAATATTCACTATTTACATCAAAGAAACTTCTAGAAGTGTCAAAGGAGAGTAAATGTGTCCAAGTGCTATGAAAATTACGCAAAAATCCATCATTTACATGCCTCAAAAGTCAACCAAAGTAAAAAACAGTGTTTTGCTGGCCGAACTGGTCAAAACAGTGAAATTTCCCTGAGTGGTCGCGCCCCTCCCTTGGAGTGGTCGCGCACATTGGCAGCTGTGTTTGAGGGCCTTCCTGGTGTCCAAATCAAGTGCAAGATAGCTTGTTGGAAAGGTCTATGAGTCTACTTTCCAACCCCATCGGAATTTATGAATTTGGAGTTGATTTGACCCCTCAAAAATCATTTCTCCCAAGACAGCTTTCCGCAACTCAAAAAGTGGGGCAGAAAGTCAAAATTTGCATGTATTTTGAGCTTTTGGAAGCCCAAATCTCCATAAAATTTGAAGTCCATCCATAGGCAAGTGCATTTTTGCATGAAAATTCCAAAAATGTATAGTTTTTCTCCCCGTTCCCTGAGCTGTCCCCACGAGTGTCGCGCGCGGGTGAGACCACTCCAACGGCCAAAACCTGTAAAATTGCACAAAAAATTCACAAATGACAAAATTTTCTCCAAATTTCTTGAAATTTGGGTTGGGAGTCCCCAATCAAGTACCATGCTCAGTCAAAGAGGCTTTGGCCAAAATTTGGAGTGGATCGGGCGTTTTCCTTCGTTTTTTGTGCTTTGGCCAACCGTCCTTGGAGCACCTTCGTTCTCGCCGGTATTTTTGACATTTCTCTCAAACCATGACACCTGTGTAAAAAGTGAAAGAGGTTTTTATTCCTTGTCATGTTGTGGACAAAAACCTCTCTCAGTTTTGCAAAATTCATCTTTGATTGCTCAGAAACAGCTTTTGAGTGAAACCTGTCCCGATGTGTGAAACAAGGGATTTTGTCGAAATGGAGCGAAATGAAGGGGATAGAGGGCTTCTAAATTATTGGGGAAATTTTTGGGAGTGGGGAGGGATGTTAGGAAGCAGGGGAAAGTGGAATCTCAGAGATTGAGTGAGGGGAAGGGGTCGAAAAGGACAAAACACAGGCCAAACCTAGAAAATTGCCACGTTGTAGCTAGAAACTAGGGTTTGTGCAAAAATGAGGAATTTGGCGGATCTAAGGGATGGGAAGTGTTTGATAAGGTACTTTAAGGATAGGGGAAGGTGTATGAACATCAGGAAACAAGTTTTGCCGGTGATTTGACCATCCAAGAGAAATTGCCTTCAAAACCCTAGGAGAGGGAAATGACCTTGCCTGGGCGCAACATGAAGCATGAACAAGGTGTAAAATGACTCATTAGACACTGACATGATAATGACAACCCTACGAATGATGATAAACTCAGCTGAATGGTGACATGGACTGACATTTGGGCAAACCCTAGACCTAATGCCTAGTGACCAAATTTTGCTTGAAAACTCTTTGAAATGACAAAATTTGACCTTGACACTCTGAGACCACTTTGTAAGAGCATATTTGATCACTGTAAGAAGGCTGGAAAGACTGACACTAACATTGGCTCCAATGGGGATGGTAGCTCCTTGGAGGTGCCAAGAACCTTAGACCTCTGGGAGAGCAGACCAGTGCCTTACAATCATTGGGCAATGGAGTCATAAACTCAAGCTGAAATGCAAGACTGAAAACTGACACAAACTAACTTAACCACAAGGCTAAAAATTGACTCATAAAGGACTCATGACTCAACTAAAAACTGACTCGATACTTAAACACAACAACCGACAAACTGAAAATGATGCTCAAAGTGAGCTTATTCATCAAAACCTACTCTAACAGTTTCATTCATCACCTGATCAAGTGAAATGAAACAACCAATGCAACCAAGTAAGTATCTCATCTGCTGTTCGAATTCTCTGCAAGTGCTCACTTATGACCAACAAGAGAGAACCACTGAAAGGCAACTCCCATGACAATTTAGAAACAGATCCACTGAATGATATGGCTTCTCTATCCGCCTCCAAAACACTGCATAAGGATCTTGAAATTCAAGCACACTGGAACTTAGCTCATCCAATGGATTACTTCTCTTCTTCTCATACCATGAATGCAAACTTTGATCTGAGTCTTGTGATGAGACCTCTGCTAAAAATGACAAAGAAACCGGCTGCCGGATCAAATTCATATCAGCACATGTTTCAAGCTCACATGTGGTCAATGGAGAAAGACTTTGACTACACACCTCATCCAAAACATCAGCTATTGGATCATGAAAAACTTGAAAAGACTGCTACAATCCCATTTCTATTGGTTCCAATGTGATTACATGATTGCCTACATGCTGCTCATCTTGTTCTTTAGAGATTTTGCAAGAATTCTGCCTTAGAAACTGAAATGTTTCGAAACAAAAGGGTATAGAATCTTCCTGCATCATCAAATCAGTATTTCGGCTGCCACACCTTCATCTATAATCTGCTGCAAATTTGATGCTACAGGCTGCTCAAGAATTTTGTCATCTGTCTCATCCTCAACATTTACACTGAGAGATTGCTGATTTGTTATAGGCTGTCCATTTAAAGATTTACTATACAACCTACCCTTCAAAAACTGAAATGATTCGAAACAAAAAGGTAGGGAACCTTCTTGTATCATTTGATCAAATATGTCAACTTCCATGCTTTCATCTGCAACTTGACAATCAAAGGCATTTGGGGACTGCAAATCTGAATATGAAAAGACTTGAACAAGGTTTTTATTGCTTCCAAGATGGTCTAGATCAAGACTTGTTGACAGCTGATTTCTAATTCCATGGAAGTTGTCTTTAATGAAATGACATTAATCAAAACAAAAAGGTAAAGATCCTTCACTTACTTCAAAATTTGCTGCACTTCCCTCGTCGCTGTCATAGCTGATATGTGATGGGTGATCATTATATTTGAGCTGCTGAAAATGAACCTCTTCCTCCCACAAACTAGCTGTTGGTTTATCTACAAGATTAGCTTCTGTTTGGAGAACATAATCATCGTCATATTTATCAAACCGAGGCAAATCATCGGTATAAAACATATCATCAAGCATGCAGGTCATATCAACAGTTCTTTCTTCGCCAAGGTGATCTACAAAGCAATCATTATCAGATCTACGACAACTAGGATAAGAAACAAAATGTTTTGGATCAGCAACTTGTTCTTCTTCAATCAGCGAGCCTTGAACATCATAAGCATTTCTTGAGGTGACCTTCTCCATCATCTTTTCCACTGCACTTACCAAAATATCAAGCTTCACCTCTAGAGATGTTGATTTTTCCGGATCTATATTTTTCATCTCTTCTTCCTTCAACCTTGCTCTTCGGATCAGCAGATGCGCCTCTACATTTACTGCACTGTTTTGCATCTCGTGAAGTGTTGCAATATCCCTTTCTCTCAGCTGAAACTCCATCTCCGGATCAAAGGCACCCGGATAGTGCAAGAGAGCAGATCTAGGAGAAGGTCTTATATCAACTGGCATCGAATAATAAACTTGATTAAATCTGGCCGAAAACTGTTGTACTGTCTCACCTGGCAGTCTTTCAACTGGTTATACTCTTCTACAATCAAGAAAAGGTTTTGACCGATCATCCACCTGTCGAGAAAAACTTTGACAAACTGCTGGAAATCTGAAATGCTTGCATCAGGCAGGGCTTTGAACCAACTCTTCACTTCAGCTTGCAAAGAAAGAGCAAAAAGCCTAATACTGACATCCTCTTCATCAACTTCAAAAAGATCTAGAAAATTCTCAAAATTCTGAACATGTTGCTCAGCGTTGACATTCTTACATCACCATCAAACATCGGCAAGTATAGATCATAGTTTTTGGGAAAGCATGAAGAACAGAACGTAAAACAAGAGGCTTATACCGATCTGGAATTTTACAAGGTGTATGGGTATGTACAGCAGGTATATAATCGGACTTGGTCGCTTGGGGTTCATCACAAAATTCGGAAAAAGGATCTTGATCAAGCTCAAAAGCATGCAAATCTTTGGTATTCACAATCTTCGAAGGAAAAGAATTAACTGTAGGCTGAGGATCTCTTCTCAAATACAATATACTTTGCAAAGCCTTCTTGACATTCGTGGGAAAAGAGAAGAAATAATTTATGACAAAGAACAAAATGTCTTGGATGAAATTCCAACTTGAATACCTGATTTTGCCATATTCTCCTTTCATGTTTCTGCTGGTCGGGATCATCCTCCAGTGGAGTCTTTGGATCTGATCTTCAAAACTGATTTAGAGTCGCCAAGTGAATGATTTCAGCCTTTCAAGTGTCTGATCGCTGTTCACCATCAACAATCAGATCTGAACTTGATACATGTACTGGGGTAAAATGCAAATGAAGTGCTATATTCACAAGCTCACGGAGATTGACTGAAGCAGCGTTTATCTACTTACGCTGATGTAAAACAAGAGCGTTTTCGAAGGCTACCTGGCGTAACTTCAGGCTCCGTCTAAGACTTATGAAACAAACACATCAACCCACAACAAGTTTGTTCTCCCCAGTATGGTCGCCACTATGTTAGCGCTTGAGATTTCACCCTAGGCTGAGGAAGGTAAACCTTCAAGGCAACATCAAACCATTTCACCTCGTAGCTAGCCCTACGGGGTATGAGAAGGCTCTATCCGGTCAATCTCAGTAAAATATTCAATAGGATGAGCTGACCAATCAAAGGTAACACTGATATTAGGCTAGTAAACTGATAAGGAGGGTTGATTTAAAGTTTTTGGGGTTTTTGGTGGCAATTGGAGGGAGTGCAAATCAGGTGCGGGATTGAGCTCAGTTTTTGCAGGTGGGTCTTTGGGGCAAGGAAGGAGTTTGTGCTGATGCCTTAAGCTGAGATGGATGATCAAGGAAGAAAGAGAGGGAGCTAAAGAGGGCAAACAATGACTTTGAATCCTCTTTAGACAGTGGAAAACATAAATATTAAACAAAATTGAAAGCTGAGCATGGCATGCATGAATTCAAACTTTATCACTTCTTTTGTTTAATTGGCAGCAATAGAATAAGAGATGGAACACATAAACACACTTACAATGAAAAGTAGGAAACACACCATCAACACAATAATCCACAATGATGTCTGCAAAACCCTGGCCTTCCTTTTCCTCAAACTGCAGAGATACAAGTAAAATATACAATAGAGCTTCTCCCTCAAGAGTCCAACCATGAAAATGAGCAAGAGAAGGCATAATATAGATGATCTAACTCCTTTCCCCACCTCTAGGGGTCGAGCTCAGCTTCCTAGGAGCTGTTTCAACTAATTCTAAACTGAGCACTAGATAATAGGCAGTCAAAACAACTTGCCTCTAAAACTTAGGTAATTTATCCATGCATTAAATATTCACTATTTACATCAAAAAAACTTCTAGAAGTGTCAAAGGAGAGTAAATGTGTCCAAGTGCTATGAAAATTACACAAAAATCCATCATTTACATGCCTAAAAAGTCAACCAAAGTAAAAACAGTGTTTTGCTGGCCGAACTGGTCAAAACAGTGAAATTTCCCTGAGTGGTCGCGCCCCTCCCTTGGAGTGGTCGCGCACATTGGCAGCTGTGTTTGAGGGCCTTCCTGGTGTCCAAATCAAGTGTAAGATAGCTTGTTGGAAAGGTCTATGAGTCTACTTTCCAACCCCACCGGAATTTCTGAATTTGGAGTTGATTTGACCCCTCAAAAATCATTTCTCCCAAGACAGCTTTCTGCAACTCAAAAAGTGGGCAGAAAGTCAAAATTTGCATGTATTTTGAGCTTTTGGAAGCCCAAATCTCCATAAAATTTGAAGTCCATCCATAGGCAAGTGCATTTTTGCATGAAAATTCCAAAAATGTAGAGTTTTTTCCCCCCGTTCTGAGCTGTCCCCACGAGTGGTCGCTGGCGCGGGTGACCACTCCAACGGCCAAAACCTGTAAAATTGCACAAAAAATTCACAAATGACAAAATTTTCTCCAAATTTCTTGAAATTTGGGCTGGGAGTCCCCAATCAAGTACCATGCTCAGTCAAAGAGGCTTTGGCCAAAATTTTGAGTGGATCGGGCGTTTTCCTTCGTTTTTTGTGCTTTGGCCAACCGTCCTTGGAGCACCTTCGTTCGCGCCGGTATTTTTGACATTTCTCTCAAACCATGACACCTGTAAAAAAGTGAAAGAGGTTTTCTTCCTTGTCATGTTGTGGACAAAAACCTCTCTCAGTTTTGCAAAATTCATCTTTGATTGCTCAGAAATAGCTTTTGAGTGAAACTTGTCCAGATGTGAAACAAGAGATTTTGTCGAAATGGAGCGAAATGAAGGGGATAGAGGGCTTCTAAATTCTTGGGGAAATTTTTGGGAGGGAGGGATGTTAGGAAGTAGGGGAAAGTGGAATCTCAGAGATTGAGTGAGGGGAAGGGGTCGAAAAGGACAAAACACAGGCCAAACCTAGAAAATTGCCAGGTTGTAGCTAGAAACTAGGGTTTGTGCAAAAATGAGGAATTTGGCGGATCTAAGGGATGGAAAGTGTTTGATAAGGTACTTTAAGGATAGGGGAAGGTGTATGAACATCAGGAAACAAGTTTTGCCGTGATTTGACCATCCAAGAGAAATTGCCTTCAAAACCCTAGGAGAGGGAAATGACCTTGCCTGGGCGCAACATGAAGCATGAACAAGGTGTAAAATGACTCATTAGACACTGACATGATAATGACAACCCTACGAATGATGATAAACTCAGCTGAATGGTGACATGGACTGACATTTGGGCAAACCCTAGACCTAATGCCTAGTGACCAAATTTTGCTTGAAAACTCTTTGAAATGACAAAATTTGACCTTGACACTCTGAGACCACTTTGTAAGAGCATATTGATCACTGTAAGAAGGCTGGAAAGACTGACACTAACATTGGCTCCAATGGGGATGGTAGCTCCTTGGAGGTGCCAAGAACCTTAGACCTCTGGGAGAGCAGACCAGTGCCTTACAATCATTGGGCAATGGAGTCATAAACTCAAGCTGAAATGCAAGACTGAAAACTGACACAAACTAACTTAACCACAAGGCTAAAAATTGACTCATAAAGGACTCATGACTCAACTAAAAACTGACTCGATACTTAAACACAACCGACAAACTGAAAATGATGCTCAAAGTGGAGCTTATTCATCAAAACCTACTCTAACAGTTTCATTCATCACCTGATCAAGTGAAATGAAACAACCAATGCAACCAAAAGTAATCTCATCTGCTGTTCGAATTCTCTGCAAGTGCTCACTTATGACCAACAAGAGAGAACCACTGAAAGGCAACTCCCATGACAATTTAGAAACAGATCCATTGAATGATATGGCTTCTCTATCCGCCTCCTCCAAAACACTGCATAAGGATCTTGAAATTCAAGCACACTGGAACTTAGCTCATCCAATGGATTACTTCTCTTCTTCTCATACCATGAATGCAAACTTTGATCTGAGTCTTGTGATGAGACCTCTGCTAAAAATGACAAAGAAACCGCTGCCGGATCAAATTCATATCAGCACATGTTTCAAGCTCACATGTGGTCAATGGAGAAAGACTTTGACTACACACCTCATCCAAAACATCAGCTATTGGATCATGAAAAACTTGAAAAGATTGCTGCAATCCCATTTCTATTGGTTCCAATGTGATTACATGATTGCCTACATGCTACTCATCTTGTTCTTTAGAGATTTTGCAAGAATTTTGCCTTAGAAACTGAAATGTTTCGAAACAAAAGGGTATAGAATCTTCCTGCATCATCAAATCAGGTATTTCGGCTGCCACACCTTCATCTATAATCTGCTGCAAATTTGATGCTACAGGCTGCTCAATAATTTTGTCATCTGTCTCATCCTCAACATTTACACTGAGAGATTGCTGATTTGTTATAGGCTGTCCATTTAAAGATTTACTATACAACCTACCCTTCAAAAACTGAAATGATTCGAAACAAAAAGGTAGGGAACCTTCTTGTATCATTTGATCAAATATGTCAACTTCCATGCTTTCATCTGCAACTTGACAATCAAAGGCATTTGGGGACTGCAAATCTGAATATGAAAAGACTTGAACAAGGTTTTTATTGCCTCCAAGATGGTCTAGATCAAGACTTGTTGACAGCTGATTTCTAATTCCATGGAAGTTGTCTTTAATGAACTGACATGAATCAAAACAAAAAGGTAAAGATCCTTCACTTACTTCAAAATTTGCTGCACTTCCCTCGTCACTGTCATAGCTGATATGTGATGGGTGATCATTATATTTGAGCTGCTGAAAATGAACCTCTTCCTCCCACAAACTAGCTGTTGGTTTATCTACAAGATTAGCTTCTGTTTGGAGAACATAATCATCGTCATATTTATCAAACCGAGGCAAATCATCGGTAAAAACATATCATCAAGCATGCAGGTCATATCAACAATTCTTTCTTCGCCAAGGTGATCTACAAAGCAATCATTATCAGATCTACGACAACTAGGATAAGAAACAAAATGTTTTGGATCAGCAACTTGTTCTTCTTCAATCAGCGAGCCTTGAACATCATAAGCATTTCTTGAGGTGACCTTCTCCATCATCTTTTCCACTGCACTTACCAAAATATCAAGCTTCACCTCTAGAGATGTTGATTTTTCCGGATCTATATTTTTCATCTCTTCTTCCTTCAACCTTGCTCTTCGGATCAGCAGATGCGCCTCTACATTTACTGCACTGTTTTGCATCTCGTGAAGTGTTGCAATATCCCTTTCTCTCAGCTGAAACTCCATCTCCGGATCAAAGGCACCCGGATAGTGCAAGAGAGCAGATCTAGGAGAAGGTCTTATATCAACTGGCATCGAATAATAAACTTGATTAAATCTGGCCGAAAACTGTTGTACTGTCTCACCTGGCAGTCTTTTCAACTGGTATACTCTTCTACAATCAAGAAAAGGTTTTGACCGATCATCCACCTGTCGAGAAAAACTTTGACAAACTGCTGGAAATCTGAAATGCTTGCATCAGGCAGGGCTTTGAACCAACTCTTCACTTCAGCTTGCAAAGAAAGAGCAAAAAGCCTAATACTGACATCCTCTTCATCAACTTCAAAAAGATCTAGAAAATTCTCAAAATTCTGAACATGTTGCTCAGCGTTGACATTCTTACATTCACCATCAAACATCAGCAAGTATAGATCATAGTTTTTGGGGAAAGCATGAAGAACAGAAGGTAAAACAAGAGGCTTATACCGATCTGGAATTTTACAAGGTGTATGGGTATGTACAGCAGGTATATAATCGGACTTGGTCGCTTGGGGTTCATCACAAAATTCGGAAAAAGGATCTTGATCAAGCTCAAAAGCATGCAAATCTTTGGTATTCACAATCTTCGAAGGAAAAGAATTAACTGTAGGCTGAGGATCTCTTCTCAAATACAATATACTTTGCAAAGCCTTCTTGACATTCGTGGAAAAGAGAAGAAATAATTTATGACAAAGAACAAAATGTCTTGGATGAAATTCCAACTTGAATACCTGATTTTGCCATATTCTCCTTTCATGTTTCTGCTGGTCGTGATCATCCTCCAGTGGAGTCTTTGGATCTGATCTTCAAAACTGATTTAGAGTCGCCAAGTGAATGATTTCAGCCTTTCAAGTGTCTGATCGCTGTTCACCATCAACAATCAGATCTGAACTTGATACATGTACTGGGGTAAAATGCAAATGAAGTGCTATATTCACAAGCTCACGGAGATTGACTGAAGCAGCGTTTATCTACTTACGCTGATGTAAAACAAGAGCGTTTTCGAAGGCTACCTGGCGTAACTTCAAGCTCCGTCTAAGACTTATGAAACAAACACATCAACCCACAACAAGTTTGTTCTCCCCAGTATGGTCGCCACTATGTTAGCGCTTGAGATTTCACCCTAGGCTGAGGAAGGTAAACCTTCAAGGCAACATCAAACCATTTCACCTCGTAGCTAGCCCTACGGGGTATGAGAAGGCTCTCTCTCCGGTCAATCTCAGTAAAATATTCAATAGGATGAGCTGACCAATCAAAGGTAACACTGATATTAGGCTAGTAAACTGATAAGGAGGGTTGATTTAAAGTTTTTGGGGTTTTGGTGGCAATTGGAGGAGAGTGCAATTCAGGGTGCGGGGATTGAGCTTAGTTTTTGCAGGTGGGTCTTTGGGGCAAGGAAGGAGTTTGTGCTGATGCCTTAAGCTGAGATGGATGATCAAGGAAGAAGAGAGGGAGCTAAAGAGGGCAAACAATGACTTTGAATCCTCTTTAGACAGTGGAAGACATAAATATTAAACAAAATTGAAAGCTGAGCATGGCATGCATGAATTCAAACTTTATCACTTCTTTTGTTTAATTGGCAGCAATAGAATAAGAGATGGAACACATAAACACACTTACAATGACAAGTAGGAAACACACCATCAACACAATAATCCACAAGAATCCACAATGATGTCTGCAAAACCCTGGCCTTCCTTTTCCTCAAACTGCAGAGATACAAGTAAAATATACAATAGAGCTTCTCCCTCAAGAGTCCAACCATGAAAATGAGCAAGAGAAGGCATAATATAGATGATCTAACTCCTTTCCCCCACCTCTAGGGGTCGAGCTCAGCTTCCTAGGAGCTGTTTCAACTAATTCTAAACTGAGCACTAGATAATAGGCAGTCAAAACAACTTGCCTCTAAAACTTAGGTAATCTATCCATGCATTAAATATTCACTATTTACATCAAAGAAACTTCTAGAAGTGTCAAAGGAGAGTAAATGTGTCCAAGTGCTACGAAAATTACACAAAAATCCATCATTTACATGCCTCAAAAGTCAACCAAAGTAAAAACAGTGTTTTGCTGGCCGAACTGGTCAAAACAGTGAAATTTCCCTGAGTGGTCGCGCCCCTCCCTTGGAGTGGTCGCGCACATTGGCAGCTGTGTTTGAGGGCCTTCCTGGTGTCCAAATCAAGTGCAAGATAGCTTGTTGGAAAGGTCTATGAGTCTACTTTCCAACCCCACCGGAATTTCTGAATTTGGAGTTGATTTGACCCCTCAAAAATCATTTTCCCAAGACAGCTTTCTGCAACTCAAAAAGTGGGCAGAAAGTCCAAATTTACATGTATTTTGAGCTTTTGGAAGCCCAAATCTCCATAAAAATTGAAGTCCATCCATAGGCAAGTGCATTTTTGCATGAAAATTCCAAAAATGTAGAGTTTTCCCCCGTTCTGAGCTGTCCCCATGATGTCCGCGCACGCGGGGTGAGACCACTCCAACGCCCAAAACCTGTAAAATTGCACAAAAAATTCACAAATGACAAAATTTTCTCCAAATTTCTTGAAATTTGGGCTGGGAGTCCCCAATCAAGTACCATGCTCAGTCAAAGAGGATTGGCCAAAATTTGGAGTGGATCGGGCGTTTTCCTTCGTTTTTTGTGCTTTTGCCAACCGTCCTTGGAGCACCTTCGTTCTCGCCGGTATTTTTGACATTTATCTCAAACCATGACACTTGTGTAAAAAGTGAAAGAGGTTTTTCTTCCTTTCATGTTGTGGACAAAAACCTCTCTCAGTTTTGCAAAATTCATCTTTATTGCTCAGAAACAGCTTTTGAGTGAAACTTGTCCCGATGTGTTGAAACAAGGGATTTTGTCGAAATGGAGCGTAAATGAAGGGGATAGAGGGCTTCTAAATTCTTGGGGAAATTTTTGGGAGTGGGGAGTGGAATGATAAGGAACAGGGGAAAGTGGAAATCTCAGAGAATTGAGTGAGGGGAAAGGGGTCGAAAAGGACAAAACACAGGCCAACCTAGA